>SRSE01000523.1:35000-245198 GCA_005024645.1 Planiliza haematocheilus
CTCCCCCGAGGCTGTGGCCGGGTACGGGGCCGCTGTCGCCGCCCTGGTGGCAGCCGTGCAGCACTGCCCTCTGGGAATACCACACACCAAGGGAAAGGCGGTGCTGGCTCTGGCTGAAGACCTCCTCCGATCAGCCTCCCAGAACAGTCGCATCTCTCTGGAGAGGACTCAGGCCGGGTGGCTGCTCGTCTCCTCCCTCATCACTCTGGGTCCAGCTGTCGTGGAGCACCACCTGTCCCGCCTCCTCCTCCTCTGGCGCTGTGTGTTTCCTGCTTCACTCAGGGAGCAGGAGATGGAGCTGCGGCGGGGGGACTACTTTACGTGGCAGGTTACTCTGGAGGGCCGTGCCGGGGCGCTGAGCGGTCAGTCTGACACTCGTCTGTCTGTCTGTCTGTGTTAATTAAAGTCAGAGGGTTTAATGAGTCGTGTTTCTAAACAGTGATGAAGAATCTGCTGCTTCACTGCAGAGAACTGGTCACTGACGACGTCATCAGTCGTCTCCTCACGCCTCTGGTTTGTGCTGTAGCTCTGCTCAACAGGTCAGAGTTTAATCACTTTAATCACTTTAATCACTTTAATGAGCAGGACAGAGATGGACGTCACATCTGACCTTCCTTGCTTCCTTCCTCCCTTCCTTCCTTCCTTCCTTCCTTTCTTCCTTCCTTCCTTCCTCTCTTCCTTCCTTCCTTCCTTCCTTCCTCTCTTCCTTCCTTCCTTCCTTCCTTTCTTCTTCCTTCCTTCCTTCCTCTCTTCCTTCCTTCCTTCCTTCCTCTCTTCCTTCCTTCCTCCCTTCCTTCCTTCCTTCTTCCTTCCTTCCTTCCTCTCTTCCTTCCTTCCTCCTTCCTCCCTTCCTTCCTTCCTTCCTTCCTTCCTTCCTTCCTTCCTTCCTCCCTTCCTCCCTTCCTCCCTTCCTTCCTTCCTTCCTTCCTTGCTTCCTTTCTTCCTTTCTTCCTTCCTTCCTTGCTTCCTTTCTTCCTTTCTTCCTTCCTTCCTTGCTTCCTTTCATCCTTCCTTCCTTCCTCCCTTCCTCCCTTCCTCCTTCCTTCCTCTCCTTCCTTCCTTCCTCCCTTCCTCTCCCTTCCTCCCTTCCTCCTTCCTTCCTTCCTTCCTTCCTCCCTTCCTCCCTTCCTTCCTTGCTTCCTTTCTTCCTTTCTTCCTTCCTTCCTTCCTTCCTTTCTCCCTACATTCTGTCTTTCCTCCCTTTCATTCCTTTCTTTCTTCTTCCCTCTCTCTCTTCCTTCCTTCCTTCCTTCCTTCCTTCCTCCTCCCTCCCTTCCTTCCTCCCTCCCTCCTTTCCTTTCCTTTCCTTTCCTTTCCTTTCCTTTCCTTTCCTTTCCTTTCCTTTTCTTCCTCCCTCCCACCCTTCCTTCCTTCCTCCCTCCCGTTCTCTCTTCCTTCCTTCCTTTCTTCTTCCTTCCTCTCTTCAAGTATTAGATGTCATTTATTTATTATCTGTCTATTATTATCATTATTATTATTCCGTGTGTAGTTGTGTGTTTGCTCGTCTCACGTCTTAAAGTAAATGTCTTTCTGGCTTCTATAACTGTAACGTTTTACTCTGAAAGCTGTCGCTGAGTTCAGGCTGTATAATAATGTTGTGTTGTTGTGTCCAGGCTGCCGGCTCTCATCAGGTCTTACGGTTCTTCAGTTCGTTGTTGGTCCATCGTCTACAGACTGAGAGTCTACGAGCTGCTGGCTCTGCTGCCTCCTCAAACCTACCAAGGTCATTTCATTTCCTTCTGTCTGGGAGACGAGTCAGGACGGTCTGGACCCTGGTCTCTGTGGACCCTGGTCTCTGTGGACCCTGGTCTCTGTGACCCTGGTCTCTATGGACCCTGGTCTCTGTGACCCTGGTCTCTGTGACCCTGGTCTCTATGGACCCTGGTCTCTGTGACCCTGGTCTCTATGGACCCTGGTCTCTATGGACCCTGGTCTCCATGGACCCTGGTCTCTGTGACCCTGGTCTCTATGGACCTTTGACCTCCTGACTGGTACCAGGCTGGTTGGGTCAGAGGTCGTTGCTTCTCGTTGACGTGGTTTTTCTCCGTCCGTCCTGCAGAAAGCTTCGGTTTGGTGATGAACCAGCTGGTTTCTGATCTGTCCGCTCAGGACAACCTCAACCAGCCTCAGTGTTCAGAGCTCACCCTGCTGCCGCCCCTCTGTCACCACGACGACCTGCCGCTGGTCGGCCCCGCCCTCCACGACACCGAGCACAGATACATAGAAGAGCAGGTGAGGCTCAGAGCTGCAGCCTCCAGGTGGCGCCGCCTCCGTGTTCAGGAGTCAGAATAAAGTTTTCTTTGTGTTTGATTGGTTCAGCTCCACGGCTCCAGCTCTGGGGGAGGCTGTCTGGACTACGACGCCTTCAGTCTGTGTGAACGGGGTGAGGACGTACCCGCTCCTCTTCCTCCTCCCGCCGCTCTGACCGCCGCCGCCGTCCGTCTCTTTGGAGCTCTCTTCCCTCACATCATCTCCGCTCAAAGGTGAAGGACACGCGTCTTCTCCAGCGTCTCTGTCAGTGACGTCCACAGCAGACACACGTGTCGATGAAGATGAAGAAGAGTAACAGATTCTCTGGTTTGTTTCTCAGAGTGAAGATACTGGAGCAGTTTGTGGAAACGGTGAATCAGCTGAAGGGTCAGCGGCAGCAGACCGTGCAGACTCACGTGTGTGCCGCCCTCTGCAGTCTGCTCAAGGTACTACATCAGAGTCCAATAAATAATAAACTAAAAGACATCTGGACGATTCCTCCAAGTGTCCTGCTCTAGATGAGCTCTGACTTCAGATTAAGAAGAATAAGTTGTCTTATTGTCTTCCTCCTCAGCAACAGGGCAGCAGTCGGGGCTCGCTGGGACCAGAGGACATCCGTCCTCCGGCGCTGTCTCTCCTGTCGGGGGCGCTGGAGAGCGGCAGTCCTCTGCTGCGCTGCCTGGCGGCTGAAGGCCTGGCCCGTCTGGTCCAAGTGGTCGGAGACCCCGGCTTCACCGTCTCCATCTCTCTGCTCTGCTTCGACAGGTAGTTGGATGATTAATGTTCTTGTGGACAGATTAATTCTGATGTTGTCCATCCCTGTCCTCCTGGTTTGTTCTCCTGGTTTGTTCTCCTGGTTTGTTCTCCTCCTGGTTTGTTCTCCTCCTGGTTTGTTCTCCTCCTGGTTTGTTCTCCTCCTGGTTTGTTCTCCTCCTGGTTTGTTCTCCTGGTTTGTTCTCCTCCTGGTTTGTTCTCCTGGTTTGTTCTCCTCCTGGTTTGTTCTCCTCCTGGTTTGTTCTCCTGGTTTGTTCTCCTCCTGGTTTGTTCTCCTCCTGGTTTGTTCTCCTGGTTTGTTCTCCTCCTGGTTTGTTCTCCTCCTGGTTTGTTCTCCTCCTGGTTTGTTCTCCTCCTGGCTTGTTCTCCTGGTTTGTTCTCCTGGTTTCTGACTCTTTCCTCCCGTCTCTCTCTCTCTCTCTGTCTCTGTGATGATGCTGGATCTTGAGCGTCTCACAGGATAAATAAATGATCTTTGTGTTGTCAGGCTGAAGGCGGCCCGGGACGCAGCGTGTCGTAGCGGCTACGCTCTGGCTCTGGGGGCGCTGCACCGTCACACGGGAGGAATCAGCTCACCTCAGCACCTGTCCACCTGCCTGGGAGTCCTGTTCACCCTGAGCCAGGACAGCACCTCACCTGAGGTCCAGGTACTCTGCTCTGATCATTGTCCACCTAAGAGTCAGATCATTTCCTAAAACAGCCTCCATTTACTCCTCCTCTCCTCCACCACCTCCTTCCCCAGCTACTTCTTCTCCTTTATCTCTTCCTCCTCCTTTTCTCTCCCCCTCTACCACCTCCTTCTTCCCCATCTGCCCCTTTTCCACCTCCTCCTCCTTTCTATATCCACATCATCTCCTCCTTGCTCTCCTCTTCCTCCTCTTTCTTCTCCCTCTCTACCTCCGCTTTTCCTCCACTACCTCCTTCTCCATGTATCTCCTCCTCCTTTCTCCCTTCCTCCTCTTTCTGCTCCTCCTCCACCACCTCCTTCCCCATCTGACATCTCCTCCTTTCCCTCTCCCATTGTTCTCCTCTTCCTCCTCTTTCTTCTCCCCTCTTCCTCCTCTCTTCTTCCACCACTCCTTCTTCTCCATCTGCTCCTCCTCCTCCTTTCCCTCTCCTCTTCTTCCTCCATTTTCTCCTCTTCCTCCTATTTCTTCTCCCTGTCTGCCTTCTTTCTTCCACCACCTCCTTCTCCATCTACTTCTTCTCCTTCATCTCTTCCTTCCCTTTCGTCTCTTCTTCCCCTCCTCCTCCTCCTTCTATATCTGTGTCACCTCCATCTTTCTCTCTGCCTCTTTTTTATTTTATAAGCCCGTCTCTGATCTATATCAGTTCTTCTTCTCCATTTTCTTAACGTGTAGCTGTTCTACTTTCTATCAGCTCTGTTCGTTCGTGACAGTGATTTATTTTATCTCCTCTTGGCTCCACATCAATAGAAATAAGGATTTATTTTAAAGACAGAACCTGTGATTGTTTTCAGCTCCAGTCCATAAAATGTGTTGATTAGTTCTTCTCCCTGACCCCCCCTGTGTCTCGGCCTGGTCCAGACCTGGTCTCTCCACAGTCTGTCTCTGGTGGTGGACCTGTCCTCTGGTCTGTATCGACCCCACGCCGAGGCGTCCTTCACGCTGGTTCTTCGGCTGCTGCTGTCGACTCCTCCGACCCACCCGGAGGTGCTGTACAGCCTGGGACGCTGCCTGCACGGCCTCATCACCTGCCTGGGCCCCGACCTGCAGGGTACGCCCCCCTCCCCCCGCCCCTGCCCCGTCTAACAGCCGTGGACGGACCCAGAGTCCATGTGAGCTTTAACAGGTTTGTGTTTGGTCGTCTGCAGGTGACGGAGCGGCGGTGTCCGGTCTGCGCTCCAGCTGTCTGGTGGGATGTGGTGTGATGCAGGCCAGTCCCGACTGTCTGGTCCAGGCCAGAGCCATCTCCTGTCTGCAGCAGCTGCACATGTTCTCACCTCCACACGTCAACCTGGCCAGCCTCGTACCTGCTCTCTGTGTGAGTAATAAATCAGCTGAGACGCTCCTGCTCTGCTGCTGCCTCTGCTGGACCTGAAGGACTTAGTCTGTGTGTTTTTGACCCTGTCTTGTGTCTTACAGGAGATCTTGTTGGATTATTCCATGTTGGTAGGTCCTCTTTAAGGCCTGAAGCTGCTGTTTGCTTCTCTTCAGCTTTGTGTCTGTTGACATTTCTGTTGCTCTGGAGTCGGGCTGCGTGGTAGAGACACTCACTTTTGCAGGACGTCTTGATTTCAATCATTCTTACATTTACAGCTCAGACGTCTTTGAGTTGCTGCAAACAAATGACTCAAAACATCAACAGGTTTTCACACAAGTCCTGAAAGTAGAGAAAGGAGAAACAGAAACATGATACTGGTGGATTCAGGAAAACGAGCCAATATTACATATCAGTGAAGCCTTTCTGAGATGTTCATCAACTGCTGCTTCAGGTCCTAAGGTCAGGACTTTGACTTGGCCGTTCCTAAACATTCATCTGGTTCTTCTTTCCAAACTCTTTAGAGATGCTTCTGGAACCTTTTCCAGCCTGATGAGCAACAACAACTCTTTCTCTGAGCTCTGAGACAAAGCTCCTTTGTCCACAAACATCAGACTGAGACAATGAAACTAAACCAGGACCTGAACCACACCTGAGTCTCATTACTCCTCTCTGATATGTAATATTGGCTCACTTTCCTGCACATTTCCTGTATAATATTTCAGTTTCACTGTCTATTAAACAAAATAGACGACGCAGATCAGCGCTGCCTTCGTTTGTCTTGTCCAGCCCGACTCTAGTGTTTATTAAAACCGTGTTCTGTCCCTAAAACCCGGTTTTAATGCTCGTTACTAAACATTATTATTAACACAGTTCTTCTGTTGCACTAAACTCATAACGTTCTCGTTTGTGTTACGATATTAATCCACGGTTTGAGTTTAACGTTGTTTGTCTTCATCTCTTGCTGCTTGTGTTTTATCATCAGCATTAACACTCATTCATGTCTTTTCTGGTTGATTAAACATCTTTGGAAACTTTCTTTGTGACGTTTCATAGATAGTTTGAAAAGATAATTAACGACGTGTGGAGGAAACCCCGTGTCCTGACGTTGGATTCCAGATGTTTACGTGTGTTTGTGTGTTTCAGGACAACCTGTGCAGCTCGTTCCTGTGTCTGCGACGGGCCGTGGTGGCGTGTCTGAGGCAGCTCGTCCAGCGGGAGGCGCTGGAGGTCTCCCAGCACGCCGTCACTCTGGTCAAAGAGCTGCCGAGGCGAGAAAACACTCAGCTCGGTGAGACGACCGTCAGGGACCTGTTACACCTGAGATGATGGACTCCTATGGGAAGTAAATCAGAGGGTTTTTATTCTGCTCATCATGTCCTCGTCTCTGTCTCTGTCTCTGTCTCTGTCTCTGTCTCTCTGTCTCTGTCTGCAGACGTCACCATCAAGGAGGTCGGCCTGGAGGGAGCTCTGTTCACTCTGCTGGACCGGGAGTCAGACCCTGGTCTGAGGAGGGACATCCAGGAGACTCTGGTCCACATGATGGCGTCCAGTCCCACCGGCAGCAAACTGGGACACTGGCTGAAACTCTGCAAAGACGTCCTGTCTGCAACGACCGGTTTGTTCTCTTTATTTATTTATTTAATTATTTTAATGAAGAGATAAAAAAACGTCTTCTCTTTTTAAAACCTGCGTCAGACGGTCGGGCTCCGGTGGAGACGAGTCAGGAGGACGAGGACTCCAGCAGAGACGACGACTCTTCCACTTTCAAAGCGCGGTCGGAGTCCAGCGGTCCGTTCACGGCGCTGCGCTGGGCCACTCGCCGCTTCGCCATGGAGTGCGTGTGTCGCATCGTGGCTCAGTGCGAGAACGCCGACCCGGCTCACTTCGACATGGCTCTGGCTCAGGAGCGGCGCCTCCACGAGTCCTCTGGTGAGACCTCACAGTGCTCTGGTTCACTCTTTGTGTCTGTGGACGCCTCACGCTCACTCGTCCCTCCTCAGACTTCCTCGTCCTCCATCTCGGCGACCTGGTCCGCATGGCGTTCATGGCGGCGACGGACCACAGCGACCAGCTGCGACAGGCGGGGCTCCAGACTCTGCTGGTCATCATCAGACGCTTCTCCTCCATACCTGAGCCAGAGTTCCCCGGTCATGTGATCCTGGAGCAGTACCAGGCAAACGTAAGAACACGTTCCACTCGACCAGCCTAGAACCGTCTGTAGCTAAGTGCTGGATGTAGGGTAGGACGGGTCCCAGGATGTAGGGGTAGGACGGGTCCCAGGATGTAGGGGTAGGATGGGTCCCAGGCTGTAGGGGTAGGACGGGTCCCAGGCTGTAGGGTAGGACGGGGGTAGGACGGGTCCCAGGATGTAGGGGTAGGACGGGTCCCAGGATGTAGGGGTAGGACGGGTCCCAGGATGTAGGGGTAGGACGGGTCCCAGGATGTAGGGGTAGGACGGGTCCCAGGCTGTAGGGGTAGGACGGGTCCCAGGCTGTAGGGTAGGACGGGGGTAGGACGGGTCCCAGGATGTAGGGGTAGGACGGGTCCCAGGATGTAGGGGTAGGACGGGTCCCAGGCTGTAGGGGTAGGACGGGTCCCAGGATGTAGGGGTAGGACGGGTCCCAGGATGTAGGGGTAGGACGGGTCCCAGGATGTAGAGAAGCTCACCTTTATTGGTCCCGTTGTTTGTCTGCAGGTAGGAGCTGCTCTCAGACCGGCCTTCACCGCTGACGCTCCTCCTGACGTCACCGCCAAGGCCTGCCAGGTAACCAGTCATTAAAACATCTAAATGGTTCAGATTACATCAGCAACCTCTGACCTCTGACCTCTGACCTCCAGGTGTGCAGTGCGTGGATCGCCAGCGGCGTCGTCAGCGACCTCCGTGACCTGCGGCGCGTCCACCAGCTCCTGGCCTCCTCATTGGCTAAGATCCAGAGTGGGCGGGACACGTCCAGCCTGCTCTACAACGAGGCCACGGCTACCATGGAAACGCTGGCTGTGCTCAAAGCCTGGGCTGAGGTGAGATCTGAACAAACATGAAACACTACAGCCCATAAACATGTCGTACCTGAGTTAACCTCTCATCGTCTGGGTTCTCAGGTTTACATCGTGGCCGTTCAGAGGAGCGAGCTGAAGGAGGGCGCCGATGATCCGACCGAGCCGCCAGCCAATGACGGCGCAGGTTCTGAGTCAGAAGGGGCCGGCCTTCTGAGGTTGGTCCAATCAGATCTGTCGACACTGAGCCGCCTGTGGCTGGCAGCGCTGCAGGACCACGCTCTGCTGACTCTACCACAGGAGCTACCTGCAGCAGGTAGGAGCCGGGGCTCAGCCTCTACTACATCTCCTTCATCTCCTCCATCTCCTCCATCTCCTCCATCTTCTCCTCCATCTCCTCCACCTCCTCCTCCATCTCCTCCATCTCCTCCTCCATCTGCTCCTCCATCTTCTCCTCCATCTCTTCCCTCTTCTCCTTCATCTCCTCCTCCTCCGTCTCTTCCATCTCCTCCTCCTCCATCTCCTCCTCCATCATCTCTCCATCTCCTCCATCTTCTCCTCCATCTCCTCCAACTTCTCCTCCTCCATCTCCTCCTCCATCTCCTCTCCTCCATCTCCTCCTCCTTCTCCTCCTCCATCTCTTCCCTCTTCTCCTCCATCTCCTCCTCCATCTTCTCCTCATCTCCTCCTCCATCTCTTCCTTCTTCTCCTCCATCTCCTCCTCCATCTTCTCCTCATCTCCTCCTCCTTCTCCTCCTTCATCTCCTCCTCCATCTCCTCCTCCATCTCCTCCTCCATCTCCTCCTCCATCTTCTCCTCCATCTTCTCCATCTTCTCCATCTTCTCCTCCATCTCCTCCTCCATCTCCTCCTTCTCCTCCTCCATCTCCTCCTCCATCTCCTCCTCCATCTCCTCCTGCTCCTCGTTGCTTTTTGCAGCCGTTTTATTGTAGTGGCTCTCTGTAAACGTTTCTCCTCCAGGTGGTTCCTTCTACACGGCTGAGACCCTGAAGCAGGCCAGACCTCATTACTCCTCCTCCTGGGCTCCCATCCTCCACGCCACCTCCCTCTGGCTCCACAGCACAGGTCAGCTGATCTCCTCCTCCCTGAGAGTCCTGACCTCCCGTCTGTACGTTCAGGTGTTTAACAGTCAGGTGATCGTG
This sequence comes from Planiliza haematocheilus, assembly GCA_005024645.1. Classification (NCBI taxonomy): domain Eukaryota; kingdom Metazoa; phylum Chordata; class Actinopteri; order Mugiliformes; family Mugilidae; genus Planiliza; species Planiliza haematocheilus. The sequence goes on from SRSE01000523.1 coordinate 44,185, forward strand.
TGTTGCAGGTTTTTTGATGTCTGATGATTCACCTGCTAACCTGTCTAGACCGGCCACGCCCACTTCTATGGGACACACAGTGGGCGGAGCTAAAAGCCCAGAGGACATTAACACAGACAGGCTTCATCTCATCCTGGGTAGGAAGTGGTTTTAATGGTTTAAAGGTTTTAAGTTTATTTAACTCACATTAGTTTGTTTTTTGTTCCAGGGATCAGCGTAGAGTTCCTGTGTTCTCCTCACTCTGAGGACCAGATGGAGAACATCCTCTCGTGTCTGAAAGCTCTGCAGGCGCTGCTGGACGTCACCTGGCCGCGAGCTAAGATCGGAAACAACCAGGTGAGACGCGTCTGGACCTGCAAAGACCAGAGTCAGAGCAGAGTCTAGCTTCTTCAGCGCTAAGCGGCGTGTTGTTTGTGTGCGTCCAGGCTCTGAGCGTGGAGCTGCTCAGCATCCTCCACAGACTCATGGTCACCAGAGAGTCGGCCTCGGTTCAGCTCGCCGTGTTGGATTTACTGCGACAGATCGTGGCGGCCGCTCAGGAGCACGTCAGGGAGAAACGCCACAGCGCCGAAGGTGAGCGCTCGTTTAGAGGCTAAGTTTTAAGCTAACGACTAGAGACAGAAATGAAACGGAAGCTGAATGTGTTTTCTTTTTGAACTTTCATTGCTCCTCAGTGGACGACGGAGCAGCAGAGAAGGAGACGCTGCCGGAGTTCGGGGAAGGACGGGACACCGGGGGTTTGATTCCCGGTTGCTCGCTGGTGTTCGGAGCGCTGGAGCTCTGCCTCTGTGTTCTGGTTCGCAAACTCCCACAGCTCAGCCCCAAACTGGCCGGGACCAGTCCAACCGGTGAGGAGGAGGAGGAGGAGGAGGAGGAGGAGGAGGAGGAGGAGGAGGAGGAGGAGGAGGAGGAGGAGGAGGAGCTGCTGATTTTAATCTAAAATGTAAGAAAGTAGTAAAACTAAAATGCGTCCTGTCTTTCCTGGAGGTCCTGGAGCTTCAGCGTGGACTCTGACGGACAGCGACTGTCGTCTGGTGGCGTCTGCTCTGTGTGTCCTCTCTGAGCTTCCGTCCATCTGCTCCCCTGAAGGTGACGTCCCCGCGCCTCCTCATGCTAACGCTAACGTTAGCCCCCCCCCTCCAGTGTTTAACCCCTCCTCACTGCTGTGTCCGTCCTCTTTGCAGGGAGCGTGTCCATCCTTCCCACTGTCCTCTACCTGCTGCTGGGAGTCCTCAGAGAGCTGGTCCACCAGCCCAGCACACAGACCGGTAACATGTCCACCTGGTCTTAATCTAAACGTGTCTCCACATGCGTCCTCAGCCAGCGCTTTAGCTCTGATCTCAGTTTGTCTGTAAATGATCTGAACCTCATTCTTGCTGCACGCCGTTTAACCTCCAGGTCTCCCAGGAGCCCCGGCGGCAGTGGCGGCGGGCTCAGGGGGCGGGGCCGGGCTGGGCGTGGTCATCCAGGCCACTCTTCAAGCTCTGAAGTCCGTCCTGACGTCTCCGATGAGTCGACAAGAGAAGAGCCAAGGAGCCTGGAACGTGCTTCTCCGATCAGCTCTGAATACTCTGCTGAGTCTCTGGGACGCTGGTAATTAATTTAAGTTTATTTAGATTTAATAAACACACAGGACGGACTGAAGGCAGCGTCCACGGGGGCAGGAGGAGCTGACGGACGGTGCTGTGTGTTTTCAGAGGCCTCTGGGTGTGTGGTGGATCAGATCAGCCTCCTCACCGCTCTGACCGTCTTCCTGCTGTCTGCTGGTCCTGACGTCTGCACCGTGGAGCCTCTGCACGCGCTCTGTCTGCAGCGCTTCACCGCCAGCATGGACGCCAAAGACCCGCTGGTCAGTACCACAGAGGGAGCTAAAGAGAGGGAGCTAAAGAGTTGGTCATCATATTTTAGTGCAGCCAAACATCTGAAGGCTGCTGCTCCTCCATCTAGTCGTAGACTCACATTGAAGCGTTTCCTCTTCTCTCTGTCTCTGTTGCAGGTCGTGAGTCGGTGTCATCAGCTGTTGACGTCCGTGTTTCAGGCTCAGCCCGCCGTAGCCGTCCCGTACATCCAGGCCCTCGGCCCGTCGCTGGTTCGATTCCTGCAGGTACTGGAGCCAGAGACTAAACTAAGGACGCTGGGTTTTTATTTATGATCGGATGAAGTGTTAGAGGGAGAGGAGACATCGTGTGTCTTCTTCCTCCTCTACAAACTCTAATAACAAACTACAAACACAAGTTGAGTCGTGTTTTTGTGCAGGATGTCTTATTCTCCGTTTCCTCCTCAGAAGGTGGAGCGGAGTCGTCCTCAGAGTCCAGAGGAGCTGCTGGGAGTCCTGGAGGGAATCCGGGCCATGGAGGCACTGGTCCAGGCGGCGGACGAGTCCCAGCGTGAGTAGAGTCTGAAAGAGGTCTCTGGGTGCTGCAGCAGTCTAGAGCAGCTCTCAGATGTAACTTTAAACAGACATGAGTCAAAAACAACGTCCACAAACCTTCAGCCAATCAGCTGTCCTCAGAAAGAACAAGGAGCTGAAGCTACAACCTGTTTCCTCCCTCAGGTCCTCGGCTGGTCGCCATCTTGCTGCCGCTCCTCATCTCCTTCCTCCTGGATGAAAACGCCCTTGGCTCCGCCCCCGCCCCGTCCCGGTCCCTGCACGAGGCGGCGCTCAAGGACCTGATGCGTCTCGGGCCCCAGCACTCGACCGTCTTCAGGTCAGCGGGGATAAACCTGAAGAACATGAGTCACACAAAACATTTGAGTTCATTCTAGTCTCACTTTGTTTTTATTAACTTCTCTGGTCCATTAGAGTCCAAAGAGACCAGGGTCCAAAGAGACCAGGGTCCATAGAGACCAGGGTCCAAAGAGACCAGGGTCCATAGAGACCAGGGTCCATAGAGACCAGGGTCAGGATCATGGACCTGATGGTTCTGGAGAAGAATCTCACCTTGTCCCTCTTCCGTCCTCCAGGTCTCTCATCACGTCGTCTCCTCACCTGAAGTCTCGTCTGGAAGCCGCCGTCAAAGGAAACCAGGAGAGTCTGAACGCTAAAGCTAGCAGCGCTAACCCCGCCGCCAAGTCCTCGCCGAGCATCACGCTCAAAACCAACTTCCTCTGAGACGACTGACCCCAGATCAGCAGCACGGAGGAGTCGCGGTGCGTTCACTGTCGCCTGGGACAAACGTTTAAGCATGACATTCTAGTTCTCTAACGTCACATATTCATCCAACGTGTTCAGCCATGTTCACTTTATTGAGTTCAGTTCTGCTGGATTCCTTCCAATCTTTAGTTTCACTTCACGTCTGCAAATATTAACACACGTGCTGCAGCAGATAATCTCAGATGTGAGTTAGAATCATGTGAAACTCATCTGGTTTAACGTACGGATGGTTAAAGTGAAAAATCAGTGTTTCATGTTATATCAGTAATCACCACGAGCAGCTTAAAGAATAAACTTCAGTCATTAATGTTTCATCCCAACAGTTGAACAGAAAGAAGAAATTAATCAGTTTGACTCAATTTCAATTATTGGGATGAAAAAATATTTTATCTCCAGGTTTTATTCTCAATCTTTATCTCACTGTGTCTGACGGTTCTGAGAATGTGAAGGATATTGTTCAGACAACATCATGTTTTTAACAAAAAAGAAATTTAACTGATCAGGTCTGAGGCTTTTATTTTGAAGGGACAGCAGAATCAGCTGATCAGAGGTCAGAGGTCAGACATCTCTTAATGAATGTCACTAACAGAGAAGATGATTTTGTTTTCAAGTGACCAATCTTTTAAAAGGAGTCGTACGGTAGCCTTAAAGGGACAATTTAGATTTCAGCACTTTAGTTTAACGACACTACAACGTCAACCTGAAGGGATTAAAAAAATAAAAGAAACGGAAGAGTGGATGTTTGTCTAAATGTGAATGTTCATCGTGTTAACACTAAAATATTCACCTGCAATAAGAAAAACAAACCAGGTGAGCGTCCTGTCTTCCAGCTTCAGCAGCTTCCACCTGTGGACGTCTCACCTGGACGTCTCAACTGTACAGGTGTGACGTGAATGAGTGGGTTTAAGCAGTTAATGCGTTTGTTTTTTAACAGCAGCCACTGAATAAAAACTTTGAATTCAGCTTCTTGTTTTGTCTTTTAATGCGTCTTTGAGTGAAATCTGTGATGTTCTCATGTGAGAGTGTTTCCATCTGGTTCCTAAATGTGGATCATGTCTCCAAGTCACCAAGCAGCTGTTGATGGTTCTGATCCAGTGGTAGGTAGAGATCCATTAATATTCTACTGACCACATGATGGCGCTGCTGCTCATTTACAGACACACACACTGAGATCACATCTACAGATTAAAATGTGACTGACAGATTAAAAATAAAACCAACAAGACTAATAATTCAAAAATAAAAAGGGATTAAATAATCATACTCAAAGAATAATAAAATTGATGAAAAAATAAAACATTTAATATATAAAGACAAGTAAATTAAACAGTTAAATCAAGCTGAATATAAATAGAACGAATTTAAAAATAGATATGCAAGATATTGACATTTAACAAATAAAGTTTAAACTTGTTTATTTCATGTTTTGGATTCGAACAAAGAAACAGCGCCCTCTAACGGTAACCGGGTCACGTGCAGGTGCTGCTTTCAGGTACTGTCGGAAACATCAAGATAACAAAGAATAAACGTTTAATGATGACACACCAACAGTAGTCTTAAAACACGCACTTTACAGTTAAATGTATAAACCGTATTCCTCCACATATCCACAAACACATATTTTTAGTGTTGATTATTCCACCTATGATTCCAAATTGATCGTACTGTATTTTTAATCTACTTTTTGATATACAGGTTTATGGAAAGCTTCTCCCTTTAAATCAATTCCTCGTGCTTCTGTGTCTGTTTGATTTTTCCAGTCTAAAAAAAAAATAAGTTTAAAACTTTATCATCTTATTTAACGTGTTTATCCCGTTTAGAAATGATATTTCCGAGCTCGGTGGCGGTCCATGAACGCGTCAGTCTCCGTCGCCTCGGCTCTCCATTTCAGTCCGGTCTATTCTGTTTATCGCCCCGCCGTCCACTCTGACCTCTTTAGACCCGTTAAGAAGAAATGGGAACACCTTGAATTAACGGCGGACACCGGCGACACAAACGGATCTTCTCCCTTTACTCGGACCCCCTAAGATTTGTTACTCATACATCGGCGGATCGTCTCTGTGCTGAAAGAAAAAACGGTGAGTGGTTCCTCCCGGAGGTAAGGCGGAGGCCGGGCCGGTTTAGCTCATGGTGCGTGTCCGCTTCAGCATCGCGGCCTCTCGGCTCTCCCGGAACTCGAGCCCCGCTGTTTGTGTTTAGATCCGAGGCCGCGGGGTATAGTTGGCTCACTGAGAGAAATTTAACAACACATTTAAACTCCACAAACGGTTGTACTTTAACGAGCAACTTTATCGGTGGGAGTTTTACTCGGTACGATTTGAGATTTTATTAAAAAAATATATATTTCAGCTAGCGCTTAGTTTGGCTAGCGTGGTGCTAATTCCAGCTAACCGGCTAACATTACCCTGCTCATCGGGATTCGTTGCCTTTAATTTATATTTGTGCCGAATAACATATCAACATATAACTTTATTTAAGCGTGTTGGGTTCCTGGTTATGCATTACGGATATTTTCATGACGTTTCAAGTCGTTTAAATGGCCTGACAATATCGTAGTTGTTACACAGCATTACGTTAGCAGATGCTAACAGCTAATAATCAGAAACGGGCAGTGAACCTCGGCCATACAGCCCCGTGTACCCGGCCGGACAGCTAGCTGGTCGGCTTATCGCTGCCAGTATCATGCCCCGGCTATATCCTCTTATGTTAATTTGTGTCTGATGAAATAATCCGGATCCTTACACCCCGGTCAGATGATGAAACCTGGGGTCACTCGGCTAGCTAGCTGGCTAGCATCGTCAGTTATGGCTGAACCGTGTCATTTTCACAGTTTACTCATAACAAGGCTGAGTGAGGCCGACCCTCCGATCAGTGACTCAGTTAAAGTCACAAACAAAAGAGGGTTGTTGAGGCAGAACAGCAGGCACGGAAAAATAAGCAGACATATTAATATATTAATTGAATCAAGGTGGAAATCTTGACTAAAACATCCAGAAGCTGTTGTGAGTCCTCTGCCTCAGTGCTCTGATAGAAATGTGAACATTTTATCTGTAGACTTTAAGGACAACTCATCAGTTATGGGTCTGATTCTTTGGTCTGTAACTATCAATGTTTCTAAAGAAAGTTTAGATCAGTCGACTGAGTAACTGTCAAACATTTGGTGATAAAAATAATCAGTTAATCTAAGAGAACAAAGAAAACAGCTTTGAGTTTTTGGTAAAATAGCCTGCAGATTATGATGATAAACATAATCACTGATTTCACTCCCTATTAAAAGTTCACACTAACACGTCTGAACAAAAGGAAACGTTAACAACTAGTGTCCTTGTTGATTCATCACAGATCTACAGTGTTCTTGATTAAATCCAAACCGGATATATTCAGTCTAAAGTGAAATGAACCCCAAAAACAAAAACAAAAACAAAACAGAACTTTTGCATCAGAATTCACCAAAACATAAACTTTATTATTCAGAGCAGTGACTTGTTCTTGTCTGCAGTTTCCTTCAGACAACATGAATGTTTTCATGTGACTGTGGTCAGACCTCAGTGCTGGGTTGTCTTCTGTCAGTGATTGATTAGATAATGGAACATATTTTACTGGTTTTAAGTGGCCGAGCTGAAAGCAGGAGCAGCTGGAGACTGATGGCTTTGCTTCTTCTGAGCTGAATAGTTGGACGTTTAGTTTTTCTGGTTCAGACAAAACACCTGAAGGCATCACGCTGGGCTTTAGACAAGTCTGTGGATACTTTAATAAACAACAACACAGGCATAAGTCAGCAGTTAACATCAGTCACATCTGTTTCCCTCTCTAGTTTTTCATGTATAATAAAATCCAGTGGAATCGATTTGTCTCTTCAGGCCTGTTCAGGGAGGTTAGAGCTCTGGGCTGTGATTGTGTCTGGATTTACACCACTGGAAGTTTAAATGCTTCTGAGTTTCTGCTGCATGGATTTTAGGTTTAGGGGAGGTAGATGTGATTAGTGACAGAAAAGAGAAGAGTGCATCATTTATAGAATAAAGTGAGTTTGAACCAAGTCCTGGAATGATTTTATCTGATCTGAAAGTCAGATATGTTAGAGTTAAAGCACGGGATTTGATCCCAGACTCAGGAAGTCTCTGAGGTCCTGCCACTTCATTAGGTACACTAGTGAAAACAAACATGGCTGGTCCAGATTCAGTGTATTTGAACACATTTCTTCCTGCCTTTGTGCTGCTCTTCTCTGTCGTCAGACTCTTTAAAGCCGATCAGCGTTCAGACCCGACGCTGCTCTCAGAGTTGGAGCTTCTGTCACATTCTGGATCTGCCTCACGTGTGGACTAATCCCGCTGTCTTTCAAGATTTGTCGTTTGAAACCAGACTCGTGGGAATCCTAACGAGAGGATGCAGGAAACGACGTAGAGTAAAAAATAAAAGGCAGAGCTCAGGGTTTTAGGATAACACGATCAGAAACTCTGGACCAACTGCTTTTCAAGAAGGTAAATGTGGCCTTCATGAAGGTTCTGGTGTTCAGCGTTGAGATGTTGATACCAACTACCAAACCTTGTTCCAAAATATGCATCATCTCCTCAAATCCAAACTAGTTTAACAGCAGCACTAACTCCATCCTCCAGGTGAATCACCACCTTTCAGACGCCGTTTCTGCATCAACAGAATGACTCCACTGCTGTACCTAATGTTTTGTCCAGTGAGTGTACGTCTGAGCTCAGGCAGGCTCTGCTGCTGTCGCTGGGACCGGTCTGTGCTGGGACCGGTCTGTGCTGGGACGGCAGAGCTTTGGTTCTGAACAGGAAAAGAATCCAAATGTTTTCTGCTGCTGATCGCTGACCTCAATCTGGACTTAGAAAGTAGACATGGGACGCTGTGTGTGTGGGGGGGGGGGGGGGGGGGGTTAACGGGGTGAAAGCCAAACCCTGTGACTGACGGGTGGAAGAGGAGGAGGGCTGGTGGCCTCGGGGTGGAGGAGGCGGGGTGGAGTGGGGTCAGGACGCTCGCTGGCGAGTTGTGATGATTAATCTGATCATAAGAGGATCTGCATCAGCGCAGCCTGTTTATCCAGACAGTCACAGGCAGCCTTCAAATTAGGCCCTAATCAACTTAGCCTATCAGACTCCCAGCATGCACTGCTGCCGTGCAATGTCACCAAACTGAGCTTTGAGTCTGCTGCAGAAAAAGATTTAGAGGAAAACCTGCAGCTCACCTCTAATCCCACGCTGCTGTGGGTTTTTGGTTCTGATTAAACACTGAGTTTAAAGCCGTCGCAGTAAAAGATGTTTAACTGTGTCGGCTGTTCTCAGCCTGTAAAAGCTTCTGCTCCGTCTAAGGAGAGAAAACCACATGAGAGGTCTGAGGACCTGTTACTGCAGCTTTCAGTTTAACTCGTCACATCCTCAACTTCCTCCTTTAAAAAGTCAGGAACTCTGAAACTTTGATCAAATGTGGAGGAAGTGGAAGAAATATCTTTACCCCAGATGCTCTTCCTTTGCTTAACGGTTAACGTTTCTTTGCTCTGATGTAGATTAAGTTCCTCTGCGGTGTTCTGTTTGAACGCCGTGGTAAATGTTGAGAATAAAGAATTATAATAAATAAAACACCTGGAACACACACGCTTTTGCAGCGTCGACTAAAAACCGTCTTAATTACACCTGAGTTCTCTGCTGGTAAACCAAACCACAAATGTTATGGAAGGATAAAATATCTGACACATTAAAAACATCTTAGACTCACCCAGGAATTATCCTCTGCCCTACATAAACCAACAATCATCAGGCGTTTCAGGAATTACTCACCAAATGTGCTAAATTAAATTAATCAGGAATTATCCACTGCCCCATATAAAGCTGCATGCTTCCAGGAAATATCTGCAGCCCTATATAAAGCAGCTGTGAACCTCCCCAGGAATTAGCCACTGCCCTACATAAACCAGCACAAATGTAGGCGTTCAGGAATTATCCGCCCCCCTTTGTCTAAATGTGTGGCAACTTAAATTTATCAGCTGTCCATGAATTATCCACGGCCCTGGATAGACTACTGCAGACACAGCTGTTCAGGAATTATCCAGTGTCGACGGCTGCAGGACTTATTTTCTGCTGCTCCATATAAAGCGGCATTCATCCAAGTATTATCAATGGCCCTGTATAAACCAACACTGTCTGCATTCATCCAGTAATTAGCCACTGCCTTCTATAGACCAGCACAAGCATAGGCGTTTCAGGAATTATTCACTGCCATATTTAAATAATTGCAGCTGTCCAGGAATTATCCAGTGCCTGTTTTGTGACTGAACTTGACTTTAAGAAACGTTTAGATGTATTAAACACGTCGTCTGTCTGCAGGTGAAGAGACTACATGTCCCATAATCCCCTCTGAGAGCAGCGACCGCTTCCTCGTCAGCGTTTCCTCTCTCCCTCCGTCCGGTTGGTTGGATGAGTCCCACACAGCGACGACATCTGTGAGCAGTGATTGGGCGCTGAGCCAGAGCGGGTAGCCAACGGGGAGCCAGGTGAGGCTTTTATTTGTTACATATTAGTTTAAATGAGGAAGAAGCTTCATGGTATTTTATTAAAACCACGTTTTTATGTGAACCTGCTCCTGGACAGGCTATAATTTAAGCTCTTTAGTTCCACTTTGAATCTGTTTCCAGGTCATAAATGACCCAGATTAAAGCTCAGATGCTAACAGAAAGCTGTTAGATTCATGTACAGTGAATGTAACTCTGATCTCTGCTGGCGTCCCTCTAGGCTAGCCATCATGGCGGACGTGGACCCTGACACCCTGCTGGAGTGGCTGCAGATGGGTCAGGGCGATGAGCGCGACATGCAGCTCATCGCCCTGGAGCAGCTCTGCATGCTGCTGCTCATGTCGGACAACGTCGACCGCTGCTTCGAGACGTGAGTGCTCACGTTTAACCGCCGTTCGTTCACGGCTCAGAGCCTTTAGCCGACTCTCTCGTCTTCTCTCTCTACGTCAGGTGTCCTCCACGGACGTTCCTCCCGGCGCTCTGTAAGATCTTCCTGGATGAGAGCGCTCCAGACAACGTGCTGGAGGTCACGGCCCGGGCCATCACCTACTACCTGGATGTGTCGGCAGAGTGCACCCGCAGGATCGTGGGAGTGGACGGGGCCATCAAGGCGCTGTGCAACCGGCTGGTGGTGGTGGAGCTCAACAACAGGACCAGCAGGGACCTGGCAGAGCAGTGCGTCAAGGTAGGATGACTCAGGAAACGTGTGCACCGTCACAAACTAAATAAAAGGATCAGAAAGCTGTGAGGTGTCAGTCTGCTGGTTCCTGCTGCTCAGAGAGGAGACGTAGAGTCTGTCACTGAGCGCTTCAGGGTTGTGCTCTGCTCTGACTCATGATATCAGACGGAAGGCGGTTTGTTTTGTTGTGGTGAGGTCTCGTCAGGGAGCAGGACGTTTCCTCCTGATCAGAGCTGCTCTGGTGTCTGGGCTGTTTTTGTGGATATTTGGAGCAGAGCCACGCCGCAGACTGGAGATCACAACCATGTGCTGCCAGACGTTTATTAATAGACTCCACGGGACGAGACGGGTCGGCTCGCTGCTCTGTCCCAACTCTGATCTGTTCTACAGATAGAAGCAGAAAGATGCTCTTTATCCAGCAGTTACATTTATTTCTCTGAATGTGACTGAAATATGACTCAGTTTCAGTTTTATTTCAGTGTCAATAATAATCTAGATCATCTCAGAGCAGCACAAAGAGAAAACAGGAAGCAGTGAAACAAATCGACTGCTCTTTATTCTGTGTCTGATCTTGTGTCTCAGATAATCTTCCTCCTGATCATTTAACGCTGCAGTGTTTTCTCTCTCTGTCTCCAGGTGCTGGAGTTGATCTGTACCAGAGAGTCCGGCGCCGTGTTCGAGGCCGGCGGTCTGAACTGCGTGCTGAGTTTCATCAGAGACAGCGGACACCTGGTCCACAAAGACACTCTGCACTCGGCCATGGCCGTGGTGTCCCGCCTCTGCAGCAAGATGGAGCCTCAGGACTCGTCTCTGGAGACGTGCGTGGAGTCTCTGTCCAGCCTGCTCAAGCACGAAGACCACCAGGTAATGCCACAGAAATCAGATGTCCTCAAAGAGACGATCGATCTGTTAAGACACTTAGAGAAAAAGCAAAGGATTTCAGGTTTCTCTCATCTCGTCTTGAGACTTCTTGTAATTTAGTTTTGAGTTGAGTCATATTTTTGTGTCAGTTGGATTTTATTTTTTATTCGTTTGATTCTTTTTTTCTGAAGCAGTAAAGACTCGTCCATCATGAGCAGAGCTCGACCATAAATATCTCCCGTCTCTTTGTGTCTCTTCCTCCAGGTGTCAGACGGTGCTCTGCGCTGCTTCGCCTCATTGGCCGACCGGTTCACTCGCCGCGGCGTCGACCCCGCCCCTTTAGCTAAACACGGCCTGACGGAGGAGCTGCTGTCCCGCATGGCAGCTGCCGGCGGCACCGTGTCAGGCCCCGCCTCTTCCTGTAAGCCGGGTCGACCCTCGACGGGCGCCGCGCCTTCTGCCCCCGACTCCAAACTGAGCAACCAGGTGTCGACCATCGTCAGCCTGCTGTCCACGCTGTGCAGGGGGTCGCCGCTCGTCACACACGTACGTGACATGTTTATTTATTATTATAGTTCATTAAAGGTTTTAGATTTACTCAATAACATCTGGTTTTCTTTCAGGACTTGTTGCGTTCGGCGCTGCCTGACTCCATGGAGTCTGCGCTGGGCGGAGACGAGCGCTGTGTGCTGGACACCATGCGGCTGGTGGACCTCCTGCTGGTGCTGCTGTTTGAGGGACGGAAGGCGCTGCCGAAGTCCACCGCAGGGTCGACGGGTCGGATCCCAGGGCTGAGGCGTCTGGACAGTTCAGGGGAGAGATCCCACCGACAGCTCATCGACTGTATCCGCAGCAAAGACACCGACGCTCTGATCGACGCCATCGACACCGGAGGTGACGATTAAACGTTAAAATATAAAACAGATGTTACTGTCGCTCCTCAGGAGAGGGTTGAGTCTGACGTGATCTGTTTCCTGTTGCAGCTTTTGAGGTGAACTTCATGGACGATGTTGGACAGACGCTGCTGAACTGGGCTTCAGCCTTCGGGACACAGGAAATGGTAACGAGACACGAGCAGAGACGCGTCAGGATAAATGTGTAGTTTAGTTTTTCCTGCTCTGACTCCAGCTGTGTGTGTGTGCGTGTTTGTTCCAGGTGGAGTTTCTGTGTGAGAGGGGCGCAGACGTCAACAGAGGTCAGAGATCGTCCTCACTACACTACGCCGCCTGCTTTGGACGCCCACAAGTAGCCAAGGTGAGACGGGGACGTGCAGTCTCATCTGTCATCGTGATAATGGGGAGACGTTTGTAGATGTGTGTCCTCACTCAGCATGTAACGTCTAGATCAGCGTTTAATGTCTCTGACGTAAAACCACCTAGAAAAACCACAGGCTGCTTTTTCCTGCAGCGGTCGGCTGGTTTTTATTTTTAGCTCTGATAAATAAGCAGATGTTTTTGAAAATGTAAAGATAACTGACACATAACCAGTCGTCTGCGCTGAAGCTCCCAGATAAACGGTGAGTGTGAGCTCCTCTGCTGGATCCATGTGTTTGTCCGTCTGCTCTCTAAACGCTCAGAGGATCTCTGTGCTGCGTAGCCTGGAGTGTCCTCGTCTTCTTAACATCTGACTCCACGTGTTTACAGACTCTGCTGCGTCACGGAGCCAACCCCGACCTGAGAGACGAGGACGGGAAGACTCCTCTGGACAAGGCCAGGGAGAGAGGACACAGTGAGGTGGTGGCCATACTGCAGTCACCTGGTTAGTAAACCATGAGCCTCATTTAGAGCCAGTTACCTCGTCTGTCTACATCTTTAGTCTTAGATGATATTGTTTTAAAAGTATGACTCGATGTCGACCTCCACATTAACTCAGAGTCTGTCTGTGTCTTTAAAGGAGACTGGATGTGTCCGGTCAACAAGGGTGACGACAAGAAGAAGAAAGATGTGAACAAGGAGGAGGAGGAGGGCAGCGAGCCCAAAGGAGACCCAGAGATGGCTCCTATCTACCTGAAGAGACTTCTGCCCGTTTTTGCACAAACCTTTCAGCAAACCATGCTGCCTTCTATTAGGTACCGTACCGTAGATCACATCTTTCTTGTTGTTTTTGTTTAGTTTTTTAAATCTGATGTGTTTTTCTGTTTTTAGGAAAGCCAGTCTGGCTCTGATCAGGAAGATGGTTCACTACAGCAGTGAGGTGCTGCTGAAGGAGGTGTGCGACAGTGAGACGGGACACAACCTGCCCACGGTATTGGTGGAGATCACAGCCACCGTCCTGGACCAGGAGGTACGAGCACACGACTAAAGCACATCTCAGACACTGACACCTGCTGGATCTCTGCCGTGCTCACTTACAGACGTTTGTTTAGCCAAGCAGCAGCAGCAGCAGCACAGACCGTAACATCCAGGTGTCATGTTTCTAACTCCCCATGTGTCAGGACGACGACGACGGCCACCTCCTGGCTCTGCAGATCATCAGGGACCTGGTGGACAAAGGCGGAGACGTTTTCCTCGACCAGCTGGCCCGACTGGGCGTCATCAACAAGGTGTCGACTCTGGCCGGACCGGCGTCTGATGACGAGAACGAGGACGAGGCCAAACCCGAGAAGGTGGAGGGAGAACGTGGAGATGTTTTGATGGTCTAAGAATAAATCGCACTGTTGAACTTGTGCTGAAGCGTTTTGTGATTGTTTCTCCTGCAGGAGGAGGAGGTGCAGGAGGACGCGAGGGAGATCCAGCAGGGGAAACCGTACCACTGGAGGGACTGGTCCATCATCAGAGGGAGGGACTGTCTCTACATCTGGTCAGACGCCGCCGCCCTCGAGCTCTCTAACGGCTCTAACGGCTGGTTCCGCTTCATCCTGGACGGGAAGCTGGCCACCATGTACTCCAGCGGGAGTCCAGAGGGGGGGTCAGACAGCTCCGGTACCAATCACACGCTCACATCACGCTCACTGATCCGTGTCTGACTTATCGCTCTTGCTGACGGCCCCGCCTCGTCTTTCCTCAGAGTCTCGCAGTGAGTTCCTGGAGAAGCTGCAGCGAGCGAGGAGTCAGGTGAAGCCGGTGACGGCCAGTCAGCCCATCCTGTCCAGCGTCGGCCCCACCAAGCTGACGGTGGGGAACTGGTCTCTGACCTGCCTGAAGGACGGAGAGATCGCCATCCACAACTCTGACGGGCAGCAGGCCACCATCCTGAAGGAGGACCTGCCCGGCTTCGTCTTCGAGTCCAACAGAGGAACCAAACATTCGTTCACAGCAGAGACGTCGCTCGGTGAGTCTGAAGTTTATACGAGGGCTGAAATATTTACTACCACCACCTCAGTGTCCCTCAGCCCTGTCAGCCTCTGTGTTAGTCTCTGTGGTGATGTGTCTCTGTCTCTGTCTCCGTCTCCAGGCTCTGAGTTCGTGACGGGCTGGACGGGGAAGCGAGGCCGGAAGCTGAAGTCGAAGCTGGAGAAGACGAAGCAGAAGGTGAAGAGCATGGCGCGGGAGCTGTACGACGACCACTTCAAAGCCGTGGAGAGCATGCCCAGAGGAGTGGTGGTCACCCTGAGGAACATCTCCACGCAGCTGGAGTCGGCCTGGGAGCTGCACACCAACCGACAGGTACGCCAGCGCCACCCGGACGCAGCCGGCTCCACGCAGAGGCGGAGGTCATGGCGCTGATGCTTGTGTGTTTGTTGACAGTGTATTGAAGGAGAGAACACGTGGAGGGACCTGATGAAGACGGCTCTAGAGAACCTGATCGTAGTTTTAAAAAAAACCCATTTCTCCCTATGAGATGTGCAGCAGTGGCCTGGTCCAGGCTCTGTTCACCGTCCTCAACAATGTAGGTGTTGTGATTCACGGTGTCAGTGAGGCTCAGTGTTCACAGGTGTGTCTGAGCTGACGTTATGTGTCTGTGTGCAGAGCGTGGAACTGGACCTGAAACATGATTGTAAGCCTTTAATGGAGAGGATCAATGTCTTTAAGGCGGCTTTCAGCGAGAACGAAGACGATGAAAGGTAACGTGGAGAGGTGGAGAGATTAGAAATAAATAAAGATGAAGTTTAAGATAAGAACTCTCACGAATAAGAGGTTAGAGGCCAGATGAGTCAAATGTCATCTCCTCCATCTTCTTCCTTTCTATCTCCTTCCCTTTCTCCACCATTTACATCATCTCCACCTCCTTCCATCACTCGCTTCTCTTCTCACTCATCCGTCTTCTTTGTCTGTCAGGTTCTGATCTTGTTGTTTTTCTTTTTTATATGTTATCACATTTAAACAGATGTATATAAATTAATAACTAACCCTAAATGTTTGTTTGTGTTTCCTCGTTTTCAGCCGACCAGCTGTTGCCTTAATCCGTAAACTGATAGCTGTCCTGGAGTCGATAGAACGTCTACCTCTGCACCTGTACGACACCCCAGGATCCTCATACAACCTGCAGGTGAGTGGCCGTGCGCTCTGCCTCCCGCTGTCACGTTAGAGACGTTAGAGTCGACCTCCCGGCTGACGGAGAGCGTTTGTGTCCTCAGATCTTGACGAGGAGGTTGCGGTTCCGTCTGGAGCGAGCGCCGGGGGAGACGGCTCTGATCGACCGGACGGGCCGCATGCTGAAGATGGAGCCGCTCGCCACCGTGGAGTCTCTGGAGCAGTACCTGCTGAAGATGGTGAGGAAACGCTGGGAGCACACGTCACACACAGCCTGGTTAATCTGGTTCTGACCTTCCTCCTCCTCCTCCTCCTCCTCCAGGTGGCCAAGCAGTGGTACGACTTTGAGCGCTCGTCCTTCGTCTTCGTGAGGAAGCTGAGGGAAGGACAGATCTTCACCTTCAGACACCAACACGACTTTGATGAGAACGGCATCATCTACTGGGTCGGAACCAACGCCAAGTAAGACGTTACAGCAGGAAAACAAATGACACCTGTAACTTATAATTATCTGATACCTCTTTAGTATTTGAATAAAATATGATTTAATATGATGTTATTATCATTATTATGGTATTAACAGTGCTAAATTAATTCAAAAATATTAAGTTACTATATATTTTTTTAATGTAATTTATTTTAATTTATAGCTAATAAAATGTTAAAATCGGATTTTATTCTCTAACTCCTCCTCCCTGTCCCCCTCAGGACGGCCTACGAGTGGGTGAACCCGGCCGCCTACGGCCTGGTGGTGGTGACGTCCTCAGAGGGACGCAACCTCCCGTACGGGCGTCTGGAGGACATCCTGAGTCGGGACAGCTCCGCCCTCAACTGCCACACCAACGACGACAAGAACGCCTGGTTCGCCGTCGACCTCGGCCTGTGGGTCATCCCGTCAGCTTACACCCTGAGACACGCCAGGTAACGAAACAAACGCACCGCTGAGAGATAAGCCAGGAAATAAAACAGGCGCCCTGTGTCTTTAAACAAACACCGCTCCCTCCGTCCTCCAGGGGTTACGGCCGCTCTGCGCTGAGGAACTGGGTGTTTCAGGTGTCGAAGGACGGTCAGAACTGGACGACCCTCTACACCCACGTGGACGACGCCAGCCTGAACGAGCCGGGGTACGAGCGTCCTCTGATTAAACAAATAATAAAATAAACCCCGTCTCTCTGGCGAGCGCTAATGTGGCCGTGTCTCTGCAGGTCGACGGCCACGTGGCCTCTGGACCCGTCCAAGGAGGAGAAGCAGGGCTGGAGACACATCCGGATCAAACAGATGGGGAAGAACGCCAGCGGCCAGACGCACTACTTGTCTCTGTCGGGACTGGAGCTGTACGGCACCGTCACGGCCGTCTGTGAGGACCAGCTAGGTGAGAAGACAAAATAAAATTATTCAGGAATAATCTAACCAGTCTGATGACGTCCGTACTTCAGGAAAATGATCGGATCAGATCAGGCTTCATCTTTAGTTGTTTATTTTAGGTTTATAAACCAAAACCACATCCCTGTAGCATCAAAACTTCTTCTGCACTTCTTGGTTAGCATCAAAGCTGCCAAAAACGCAGAAGAAGAAACTAAAGAGGAATAGGGAGAGGAAGACGAGGAAGAAGAGGAACTTTATGTCATTTAAGATCAGACCAGTCAATACTGAATATGTAAAGACCACATCGTAGTGGGCGACCCTCTTTGAGTCCTCCATCAGTCTCTGCTGGACCCTAACCTCTCTCTCTCTCTCTCTCTCTCTCTCTCTCTGGTTCAGGTAAAGCTGTGAAGGAGGCCGAGGCGAACCTTCGTCGCCAGCGCCGCCTGTTCCGCTCTCAGGTGATGAAGTACATCGTCCCGGGGGCGCGGGTCGTCCGAGGCATCGACTGGAAGTGGCGGGATCAGGACGGGAACCCGGCCGGGGAGGGCACCGTCACCGGGGAGGCTCACAACGGTAAGACGATAAAAAAACAAATCAATAAAACATCCAGAAACTCTAAACGTGTTAGCGGGACTCTTAACGTGAGCAGAGTCATGAGCAGATTAATCAGTACGGTTTGTGTCACATACGTCTGAACAGCAGGTTCCTCCAACATTAACCTTTTCCTCCCTGCACCCTCCCACCCAACACATGACCTCTGACCTCTAACCTGACCTTTGGTCGACATGTTTCCTTGTCTGTGCTGCTGCTTCATGTCCACATTTAAAGTGATCCTCTGGTCAGTCTGTAGGGGGCGCCCCGGGTTCTGGTTGTAACCCTAAAGAAGGAGAGTCTGATGTTAATGTGAGCGTCTGAGCGGAGGACGATGTGTCCTCGTGGAACTCGTCACAGAGAAACACGTCAGCAGATGTTTGTGATGCCTGGGAAAGTTTATCTGGAGTCTCTCTGTTAGGAACTGATTCTGCTCCAGCAAAGATCTGCTGGGCCAATCAGATCGTTTGGGGGCGGGGCTTAATGTGGTGATGGACAGAGGAGTAACAGTCATAGACGTCATCTCTGATTGGTTGGAGGACTAATATCCAGCTTAACTCGCCCCATAATGAAATCCAGATGAAGAGATACGAGACCAGAGAGTTTGATAAATTAAAATAATCAGGTTAGTGATGACCTGTGAGGTATCTGGTCAGAGTTTTAGTTTCCCCTCACCCCCTCCTCCTCCTCTGTCCTCCTTCCTCTTCCTCTGCGCCTCCTGTTCCTCCTGATGTTTCTGTTTTGATTCAGATCAGACGCCACCAGCAGCAGCTCCGTTGATTTATCTTATGATTTAAAATCATCTCAAACCAAGGACGATCTATCGTTGTTTCCGAGTTTAATTTCTTCCTTTTGTGGCTTTGACACTTTGCATTTGCCAGAATATATTTTCTACTTTTGCTTTGATTGTCATTTTCTGTGACTGTGTTCATATTTTTCTCTCTCGTCGCTCCACCTGAACCAGAGAGAGAGAGAGATGAATAAAACTAGACGTCAGAGAGCGGATTTAAAGTCGCAGTGAAATAACAAAAATAAAATAAAGTCCACTGCTCCTGATGAGCATCTTTAAAACACTTTTATGACAGTTTTCACAATATTCTGTCCTGAAACAATCTGGTTTATTTACATCATTTGTAAGAATTAAGAGTTTAAAACCCTGATAATTCAAAGTACAAATAACATCTGTGCTGCAGACACAAATGTTAAGAGTTTAAAAAGCTTTTTCTCCGACTAGAATCAACAGACGTTGTTTTAATTCTCAGATCAGATGGTTTCCTCCATTAATCAGCTGTTTTCTCTCTAAACTGAGTTTGTGTCTCACTGCGACTTTAAAGTTTCCTTGACTCCTCTGAGCTGGTTCACGGTGGAGCTGCTCTGACTGTAAGCTGCTTCTCTGCTGTCTGTCTGTCTCTCTGTCTCGTCTCTCTCTCTCTGCCGGGTCTCTGACATCCATCCGTCCGTCTCCCTCCTATCTCTCTGTCCATCCAGGCTGGATTGATGTAACCTGGGATGCTGGCGGCTCTAACTCTTACCGTATGGGCGCTGAAGGGAAGTTTGACCTCAAGCTTGCTCCAGGGTACGACCCTGAGTCGGCTGCCACAGCGCCGTCACCCAAACCTGTCTCATCCACTGTTTCAGGCCCCGCCTCCTCCACGGTGGGACCACCTGTGACGCCGGCGGCCAGCGGCGGCGCCACCACCACCACCTCGTCCTCGTCCTCCTCCACCTCCTCGTCCTCGCAGCAGCAGTCGTGGAGCAGCCTGGTGAAAAATAACTGCCCCGACAAGGGCGCGGCCACGTCGCTGGGCGGCGCCAGCTCCTCCAGCAGGAAGGGCAGCAGCAGCTCGGTCTGCAGCGTCGCCTCCTCCTCCGACATCAGCCTGAGCTCCTCGGCCGGGCTGCCCCGGCGCGGGGGGCTGCGCCTGGAGAGGAGGGCCGAGGGGCTCCTGCTCGACCAGGGCGCCGGGGTGGGAGGAGTAACGGGAGGCGGGGTCGGCTCTGACGGACTTCATCAGGAGCCGATCGTCGTGCTGTCCTCGGCGGCGGAGGGCGGGTCAGGCTCGGCCTCCAGCTGCGGCACGCTCACCGGCGACGCCTCCGCCCCCGGAGACGAAGCCAGAAACAAAGACTCATCCACGGCGGGCGCCACTGACCCGGCGACCGCCATCTCCATGGGGCTGGTGAGCGTGAGCTCCCCAGACGTCAGCTCCGTGTCCGAGTCGTCCAGTAAAGACACGCCCTCCCAGAGGCCTCTGTGCTCGGCCGCCAACGCCCGGCTGTCGGTCAGCTCCCTGCTGGCCGCCGGCGCTCCCATGAGCTCCAGCGCCAGCGTGCCTAACCTGTCGTCACGAGAGGCCAGCCTCATGGAGTCGTTCGTCCGCCGCGCGCCCAACATGTCCCGCACCAACGCCACCAACAACATGAACCTGAGCCGCAGCAGCAGCGACAACAACACCAACACGCTGGGGAGGAACGTCATGAGCACAGCGAGTGAGTACCGCAACGCCACCACCTTCATCACGTCATTAGTGCAGCGGCTGGGTTTAAATTCATAACCTCCTGGGATTATTAAGCAACAAGACGGAGGAGACTCCACAAACCTCTGGAACCAAACATGACATTAGTGAATATCTCTAAACAAACTGAAACTTTCATACCCAGCCCTATTTATTCCAACACTCGTACTAAAGCTACTTTCTGCTGCACATAACTGAACATAACGCACTAATACTGCAGTACTACTGTGGAGTCTGAACCAGACGCTTGGTTTCCTGCAGTGAAACTCAGACTAAAGACGCAGTAACTCGTCAGTTTACTGATGTTAAACCAGATCCAGAATAAATCTCCAGCATGAGCAGCAGCCTGCAGCCAATCAGCAGCCGCCGCCTCCAGTCAGCTGACCGGAGCGTAATAACGAGCGCTGACCTGCTGCTTCGTCTCTTTGGTTTCTGACCGACTAACCTCCATCTGTCTGTGTGTTTGTTTGTTTGTTTGTTTGTTTGTTTGTTTGTTTGTTTGTTTGCAGCTTCTCCTCTCATGGGCGCTCAGAGCTTTCCTAACCTCACCACCACCGGCACCACCTCCACTGTTACCATGTCAACCTCCATAGTAACCAGCAGCAATAACGTAGCCACGGCCACCACCGGTCTGTCGGTGGGCCAGTTGCTTAGCAACACGCTGACGACCAGCCTGACGTCCACGTCCAGCGAGAGCGACACCGGCCAGGAGGCTGAGTTCTCTCTCTATGGTTGGTACACACACACACACACACACACACACACACACACACACACACACACACACACACACACACACACACACACACACACACACACACACGTTTCCTACCTGTCTGAGGACCTTCCATTAACATAACATAGGCTCAGCCCTGAGACGTTTAGATTTACTTATTAATCAGCATATTCCTCCTCTTCATCTCTTCTTCTGACGACCTTCATCTCTTCCTTATTCTTCTTCTTCTCCTTTTTCTTCCACATCTTAATCAAACCATGAGCCTGCTTCAGCTAACTCGCTGCCTAACTCACATCAGGGAGTGATAAACCTGAAATAAACCTCTGTTTGTTATTTGTGGTAACAGCTGTTAGCAGGTCGGTCTCTTCTCAGCCACAGGTTCTCTGTCCTCAGGCATTTTATCGCGCTGTCAGTCTTTTTCTGATCTAACTAACTCCTCCTGCTCGTCCTCTCCTGCAGACTTCCTGGACAGTTGCCGTGCCAACACGCTGTTGGCGGAGCTGGACGACGAGGAGGACCTCCCAGAGCCCGACGACGACGACGACGAGAACGAAGACGACAATCAGGAGGACCAGGAGTACGAGGAGGTCCTGGTAAATGAACGTTAACTAGAGACGGTGTCACTGTGAGGCTGCAGGAGGCGCTGTGACTCAAGTATGACTGTGTCCTGCAGGAGGAGGAGGAGTACGAGACCAAAGGAGGACGCAGGAGGACGTGGGACGATGACTTTGTCCTCAAGAGGCAGTTCTCTGCCCTGGTCCCCGCCTTCGACCCCCGACCAGGAAGAACCAACGTCCAGCAGACCACCGACCTGGAGATCCCTCCCCCAGGTACCACGAACACATCAGTTACTCTTATTCCTCCTGAACATCCTCACTCTGTTTTTACTGATGTGTTCTCAGTCAGAGCTAACATTCATGTCTCCTTGGGTTCAGGGACTCCTCGGTCGGAGGTTCAGGAGGAGGTGGAGTGTGCTCCTTCTCCTCACCTCGCTCTCACCCTGAAGGTAAAGACGACGTCCAGGTTTTCAGACATGAGTGCAGATGTTAGAGAAACTAAAAACGACGCTGCATTAAACCCGTTTGTGTTCAGGTGGCCGGGCTCGGGACGGCCCGCGAGGTGGAGCTCCCTCTGTCCAACTACAAGTCCACCATCTTCTACTACGTCCAGCGGCTGCTGCAGCTGTCCTGCAACGGAGCCGTGAAGACGGACAAACTGCGACGCATCTGGGAGCCGACGTACACGTAAGAAAGAGACGAGGAGGAGCCTGAGTGGAGACGATTAGGCCCACGCTGATCATCTGTTTCTGTTTCCTCCTCCAGGATAATGTACAGAGAGCTGAAGGACGCCGACAAAGAGAAGGAGAGCGGCAAGATGGTGAGGAGAAAAAAAAAACTAATCGAAAAACGTCCTGGCTCCTAAACGCTGACGTAAAGCTCAAAATGTAACGTGGACGCTGACCTCCGTCTCCCTCCTCAGGACTTCTGTGAACACGGCGTCGGGGTCGGCGGTCGTTCAGGTGGTCTGAGCCCGAGCTCCGTTACGACCAATCAGAGCAGCGAGATCCTGGGCGGAGCCAGGGAGGCAGCGCAGGCGAAGGCGGGCTGCAGCCAGAACGCATGCGGCGTGGAGGACGTCCTGCAGCTGCTGCGCATCCTCTACATCATCGGAGGAGACGCCGCCTCCAACGCACGGACGCTGCAGGAAGGTGAGACACACGCACGCACACACACACGCACACACACACACACACACGCTGATCAGTAAACTTTAAAACTGTTTGTGCAGACGTGGAGGAGCTGCAGTTCAACGCGTCTCCAGAAGAGTTCACCAGCAAGAAGATCACCACCAAGATCCTGCAGCAGATTGAGGTCAGTTCAGTCTGTGACATCACTTCCTGTTCCTGGGCAGACGACACATGTTAAGATGTAGAATAAATGAAAGAAGGAAGAAGGAAGAAAGGAATGAAGCGTCCGTCACTGCTGAGACGTTTCATCTCTGAGCAGGTTGTTGAGCTCCTGTTCTCTCTCCTCCAGGAGCCTCTAGCTCTGGCCAGCGGAGCGTTGCCTGACTGGTGTGAGCAGCTCACCTCCAAGTGTCCTTTCCTCATCCCCTTTGAGACCAGACAGCTCTACTTCACCTGCACCGCCTTCGGTGCCTCCAGGTGAGTCTGACGGAGGGAAGGACGGACAAGCTTCACGAACGATCAGAGACCTCTGATCCAGATCGATCTCTCCGTCTCTGTGTCCTCTGACCTCTGACCTCTGACCCCGGCGTGTCTGCAGGGCCATCGTGTGGCTCCAGAACCGGCGGGAGGCGACCATGGAGCGCTCTCGGCCGTCCACCACGGTGCGGCGGGACGACCCCGGGGAGTTCAGGGTGGGTCGGCTCAAACACGAGCGAGTCAAAGTCCCCCGAGGAGACGCCATGATGGAGTGGGCGGAGTCAGTGATGCAGCTCCACGCAGACAGGAAGTCCGTCCTGGAGGTGAGAGGTCGAGGCTGAGTAAAGCTCTGTGATTGGCTGGTAGCAGCGTCTCAGTCTGGGTGTCTCGTTGCAGGTGGAGTTTCAGGGGGAGGAGGGGACGGGTCTCGGTCCCACGCTGGAGTTCTACGCTCTGGTGGCAGCAGAGTTCCAGAGAACGTCGCTGGGGATCTGGCTGTGTGACGACGACTTCCCTGACGACGAGTCTCGCCAGGTAAAGAAGCCGTCCCCGTCCTGTCTCTGAGGGACACCCCCTCCTCCCCGCTGCAGTGATCTGAGCCTCGCTGTGTTTCAGGTGGACCTGGGCGGCGGTCTGAAGCCTCCTGGTTTCTACGTGCAGCGCTCCTGCGGCCTGTTCCCGGCGCCGTTCCCTCAGGACAGCGAGGAGCTGGAGCGAATCACCAAACTCTTCCACTTCCTGGGCGTCTTCTTGGCCAAGTGCATCCAGGACAACCGCCTGGTGGACCTGCCCGTGTCCCAGCCCTTCTTCAGGCTGCTCTGTATGGGGGACATCAAGTCCAACATGAGCAAGCTGCTCTACCAGTCCCGCAGTGCCCCCCAGGGTCACGACCCCGACCGGCCCCACCTGCAGCCCTTCCTGCTGCTGTCGGAGATGCAGTCGGAGGCGTCCACAGAGGAGAGCCAGGAGACGTACTCTGTGGGCAGCTTTGACGAGGACTCCAAGTCTGAGTTCATCATGGACCCCCCAAAACCCAAACCACCCGCCTGGTACCACGGGATCCTGACCTGGGACGACTTCCAGCTGGTCAACCCGCACAGGTGAGACGCACACATGGTTCACATTAATTAGTAATATTATTATGTTAGAATATCAAGACGTGTGTTATGGTACATTTGACTATTCTATTTTTTAAAAGAAAATATTATTTTTTTTTTATTTTCTATTAGTAACAATTTTTTTACTATTTTATGAGAATTTTTTTTTACTTTTTAAAATTAATTTTTAGATTTAAAAAAAATTTAAATTAAACATTTTATTAATATTTATTCCTTAAGATTTTAATTATTTTTTGTGACATATTTATTTACATTATTTATATTTTTGTTGTATTTTTTTTAAAATATATTATTCAGATCTGTTTTATGAATATTTATAGAATTAATAATGATGAAAACTCTTCCTCCTCCTCCTCCTCCTCCTCCTCCTCCTCCTCCTCTCCTCCTCCTCTCCTCCTCCTCCTCCTCCTCCCTCCTCCTCCTCCTCCGCCTCCTCCTCCTCCTCCTCTCCTCCTCCTCCTCCTCCTCTCCTCCTCCTCCTCCTCCTCTTCCTCCTCCTCCTCCTCTTCCTCTTCCTCCTCCTCCTCTTCCTCTTCCTCCTCCTCCTCCTCCTCCTCCTCCTCTTCGCCTTCCTCTTCCTTCCTCCTCCTTCATCATCTTCTTCATCTCTTCCTTTTCTTTTTCCTCCTCCTCTCCTCCTCCTCCTCCTCCTCCTCTTCCTCTTCCTCTTCCTCTTCCTCTTCTTCCTCCTCCTCTCCTCCTCCTCCTTCCTCTTCCTCTTCCTCTTCCTCCTCCTCTTCCCTTCCTCCTCCCCCTCCTCCTCCTCCTCCTCCTCCTCCTCCTCTCCTCCTCCTCCTCCTCTTCCTCCTCCTCCTCCTCTTCCTCCTCCTCCTCCTCCTACAGGGCGAGTTTCCTGAAGGAGGTCAAGGAGCTGGCGGTGAAGAGGAGACAGATTCTGTCCAGTAAGAGTCTGTCAGAGGACGAGAAGAACACCAGACTCCAGGACCTGATGCTGAGGAACCCGCTGGGCTCTGGTCCCCCGCTCAGCATCGAGGACCTCGGGTAAGAAAATAAAAACACAGGATTCAGTTTCTACAAAATGTCCGTTCTGTTTAAATACATATGAGGTCTTTTTAAATGTTTGCTCAGTCCTGATAAACCTGTGATGATTGAGCGTCTCTAACGTCGTCTCTTCTCTTCAGGTTAAACTTCCAGTTCTGTCCGTCGTCTAAAGTTCACGGTTTCTCTGCGGTGGATCTGAAACCGAACGGAGACGACGAGGTAAGCACCAGCTCCACAGACGTCCCCCTGTCCCGTCTCAGAGCTTTGTCCCCGCTCATGTCTCTGTGTCCTTGTGTCTTCAGATGGTTGCCATGGAGAACGCCGAGGAGTACGTGGAGCTGATGTTTGACTTCTGTATGCACACGGGCATCCAGAAACAGATGGAGGCGTTCAGAGGTGACGACACGACGCCGTCATCACGGCTCATCATCACTAAATGCTCCGTGCCTTTTTATTTTTATTTAAAAAACAAAGTGTGTTAGAGAAATATATTCATTAAAAAATATTTATTTAATTTCCCAGACATGTATAAATTAATAATACTTAATAAAAAAATACATAAAAATATTTTTAAATGTTTTAAAATGATCTTTAAATTTTCTTTAAATTTATATAAAAAGGCCAAATATCAGAATAATAATAAAATTATTCATAAAAACTATTTATAAAATACACTTAAAATCAATTTGCATTAATATAAACGTCTGAAAAATTTCTTTACATTTTATTAAATTAATAATAAATGACTGAACATTATGAATAAATGTGAAAGATTCTTAATATATTGTAATAAATGAAATAATTTGTCTCTGTCCTCAGAGGGTTTTAATCGAGTGTTCCCGATGGAGAAGCTGAGCTCCTTCAGTCATAAGGAGGTCCAGATGATCCTCTGTGGCAACCAATCACCTTCCTGGACCGCCGATGACATCATCAACTACACTGAACCAAAGCTGGGTTACACCAGAGACAGGTGAGACACTCAGACACTCAGGGAGACAGGTTAGACAGGAGAGACACTAGAGACACCTGAAGAAAGGTGGGACACACAGAGACGGGTGTAATGTCTTACTGTCCCCCCTCCAGTCCTGGTTTCCTGCGGTTCGTGCGTGTCCTCTGTGGGATGTCCTCTGATGAGAGGAAGGCTTTCCTACAGTTCACCACCGGCTGCTCCACGCTGCCCCCCGGTGGCCTCGCCAACCTGCACCCCCGCCTCACCATCGTCAGGAAGGTAAGTGTCCCTCTCTCTGATCTGATTGGCTCAGAGCCCCCAGTGAGACGCTGTGCTCTGATTGGCCCTCCTCCTCCTCGTCCTCAGGTGGACGCCACGGACTCCAGCTACCCGTCCGTCAACACCTGTGTCCACTACCTGAAGCTGCCTGAGTACTCGTCTGAGGACATCATGAGGGAGCGCCTGTTAGCCGCCACCATGGAGAAAGGCTTCCACCTCAACTGACCCGCCCCCCCGCCGCCGCCGCCACCGCCTCCGCTCTGAGCATGCTCCTCAAGTCATCTGTGATTGACAGATCAGCCAGCCAATCCAAACCAGCCGACTGCTGCTGGAGGAGGAAGAGGAGGAGGAGGAGGAAACGAAAAGAGACGCTTTACATCCTTCACTCCTCCCTCACTCGCCTCCTTCATCATCATCATCCTCACGCTCCTGAGCTGCTGTTGGTTTGTTTCCTGACGCTGCGGTGTGTGTGTTAGTGTGTGTGTGTGTCGACCTCCTCCTCCTCCTCCTCCTCCTCCTCCTCCTCCTCTCGGTTTAGTGCCTGGTTTGACTCGTAGCTTCTGTTTTCAGTTCCTCCTCCTTCAGACGGTCGCGCTCCTCCTCCTCCTCCTCCTTTTTCTTTATTTTCTTTATTTTCCTGCTTTCCGTTTTTGTGCGTGCGACGACGGTTTGAGTCGTTTCTGACCGGCCGTTAGAAAAAGAAAAAAAAAACCGAGGTCAAAGGTCAGAGAGCTTTTGGTTGTTTCATTTTTTTTCTTTTTACGATGAA
Organism: Planiliza haematocheilus; assembly: GCA_005024645.1. Lineage (NCBI taxonomy): Eukaryota > Metazoa > Chordata > Actinopteri > Mugiliformes > Mugilidae > Planiliza > Planiliza haematocheilus. The sequence continues at coordinate 71,300 of SRSE01000523.1, forward strand.
GCTACCGAGACGAAAACACTGGTTTGAGTGCGAGGCACATCGAGAAACGATAAGAAAAGTCCGACAGCTCTGCTCTCCCTGTATTTTCTTTGTATATTATAAACATTTATTTAACTCAAGTTGCAGTTTGAGGTAAACGAATATTTTCAAATGTGTATGCTCCAAAAAATAATCATTAAAATGTTTGCAAAGTATGAAGTAAAGAAAACAAGAGTCCTGTGGTCCATGTCATTATGTTTTAAAGCATTATTCTGTTTATAGAACTATTTTAAAAATATGTTTTATTTAAATATTTCAGGTGATTTTTTTTTTTTGGATTTTTTTTTTTGATTTTCTGGTTCATTTTTATAAATTGTGACACTTTCAAACACTTTATTCAAAAATAAAATATATTTATTTAAATATAAATTTAAATTTAGACATTTCCTCCGTTTTAATGCGTTAATCTCAAATTTAATCGAGAGAAACAACATAAACATCCTGATGACACAGAGACACGTGAGACGCTCAGAGTGAATCCTGGTGAAGGAGGGTTTAATGAATTTAAGGACGTGACTACGACCTGGGAGAAGATTTATTTTCCAGCAGACGATGGAGCTGAATGTTCTGGAAAATAAAATAAAAACTAGTTCTGTTGACGTGCGTTCAGTTCAGTCACATCAACTCCTCTGATTTTCACTCCACAAGAGGACGTCCAACATCCTAACCACAAAAACTACAAACATGGTGGACCTCAGAGGATCCAGGAAGTGTCCCAAAGTCAGCAACGATTCTTAAATAAAAAAGAGACGATCTGACTTTTTCCTCTTCAGACACGAGTTCAGTAACGTATCGATCAGCGGCGCCGCCACAGCTTCACTTCCTGTCCCACTACAGCCTGTGACATCACTTCCTGTGGGACCAGTCAGCTGTCTGCCATCTTGTCGATGGCGGTGAGGGGAGCGAGGACGCGGCTCTTGTTCGTCTCCACGATGTGTCCGTTCTGGATCATCTCGTCTAGGATGACGTGAACTCGGTCCAGGTTGAACATGATCTGATGACGTCACGTCGTCAAGGAAACGAGAAACTAACCAGACTACTGTAAAGATGAGCTGCTGATAAAAATAAAAGCTCTGATGAGTAGAAAGTAAAATTAACTTATTTGATAATTAATCTATGTTTTAATCTTTTATTTATTGAACTACACATGTTAGCTTCGTGTTAACACAGTGGTCAGATTAAAGGATACGTCCAGTTCACTCTGTTGGAGAAAAAACACACAAACATCAAACAATTCATTCATTTTCTTCCTTAAAACAAGTTTTTAACTCAGCAAACATTTTATCTTTCTGACAGATCACACAAAACTATTTAATATATGATCAGTCTCTTTGTTTATCAAGTTAAAACTGAATAAATGCTTCTAAACTATAAGACATTTAGTCAGATTTGATATTAAACTGAACGTTTTCTATATTTCTATCTCTTTATTTTATGAAATAAATGATTAATTAGTCTGAGCTCAGTTCTTCTGTCCCTGAACTCACCACGCGGCTGAAGTATTTATCCAACACCTCCACGAAGTTGTGCACCAGCTCATAGATGGACAGCTCGTTCTGTGGATCCAGAGGAGAAACATCTGGAATCAGCTGATGTCACCGTTGAGACGTTAAACACTGTGACTCATCCACAGACTCACCTCACTGTCTGTGACCCCCACCACGATGTACAGGGCAGCGTACTGACGATACACCAGCTTAAAGTCCTTATACTCCACGAAGGAACACTGGAACGCACAGGAACGGTTAGAGGAACCCAAACTAACCACGGTGGATACTTCACTGACACACCCGTACCTGGTCTTTCTTGCGGCTCAGGCAGCAGCGGACCACGTCAGCCTCCAGCGCCGCTCTCCTGCTCAGCTCCACAGGCTGATAATACCTGGACAGTCTGGTCTGACCCTGGCGGTTCACCATCAGCACAAACTTGATCATCCTGGGATGTGAGGCTGGCTGCCTGCAGAGGAGACAGATATATCATATCATGTTAAAGATTACAATATTTAACATTTTAAAACCATCTCGTAAAAGATTAGAAACAAATGAAGCAAATAAAATTCTGGTTTATTTGACAAATGCTGCGTTTGTGGCTTCTGTTGTTGAAACATCGGAGTGTCCGAGGAGCACTTGAAGGCATCACAGCACCTTAGTTATAACCAGTTGTTAACTGTTAATAACGGCGTTTTAATTATAATAAAACGCGTTAACATTACCGTTAATCGGTGCCACAGTTAAGTTATTTTAACGGAAACGTTTATTTTACTCACCAGCAGCTGTTAGCTTGTGTCGCTAAATGAGTCCCATCAAACAGGTTCAAAACATCAACGATAACCACCTTTAACTTGATTTAATCCAAGTCTAACGTTATTTTTAACAAATTGTTGACGCTTCACGTAATGAAAGTTAAATTATAGCTACATTTGACGTTAATTTAACATGAGAAGCCTTAATTTTGGATGATACGAAGCTAACAACAGGAGCTGTTGGTGTTAGCAAGTCTAGCACATGCGCAGTAAGTCGCTCAACCGGTGCTTTTTAGTTGACGTAAAATGGGAAATATGAGTTATGCTCAGTTTTCTCACATTTTAAATCCAAGGCAAGTTCTTAACGTTTAAAGGCGGCATTTGAAAAAAATATATATGTATTTTTTTACCTTTCCTACAGATATATAACATTCTATATCATATTTTCATAGTGAAAGACATCATTTTGACCATTTGGCGTTTTTTATTTTTGTTTTAACTTCCTAATTTATAATTTTGTTACATTTTGGTTTTTATCTTTCGTCTTAGAAACTCAAAAACGTTAGTTGTTTTTATATGTTCCTTAAATGTTATTCTAATAAATTATTATCTCATACAGCAATCAATAAAACAAACGTATCACCATTGAACTTATGATTTTCGACATATTATATTTAATATACCATCAAATTATTTTGGTTTTGTCTCATGATATAGAAAAAATATATCTTTGTTCTTTTACTGACGGAAATCTGCTTCCAAATGAGAAGATGAATGAAGCTGTACTTTCCTACGTACGTTCATGTGCTTGAATGTTACACAATGCTTTTGGATGACAGAGGGGAAAAGCAGGATGGTGTCCCGTCATGCATCGCGGCTGGGTTCTCCCCACCGTGACCGTCGGATCCAGAGAGAGAGAGAGAGATGGGGGAGAGAGAGCAGTAATGGCGGCCGGTTAGATCCACACTCGAACACCGCGTCCGCAATCAGCCGCACTCACCGCAGCGCTCCGGGGGCAGCCAGCCTCACACACCGCGGCGGAGCCAGCGTGACAGGCACCGAGCGGAGACACGGGGCGTCTTTAGGGGCGGGAATCCTTCAGCGGACCGCAGCTGCCTGAGACTTTCCTTCTACTTTTCTAAAAAAAAAAAAAAAAAAAAAAAAAAATATGGACGATCACCCCGGCGGAGGAGGAGGGGTCGGAGCGGGAGCCCCGAGACAGCCTCCGCCGCCTCAGCAGCAGCAGCAGGGGAGCAACAGTAGCGCTAATCCGCAGATTGGAGGTGTTGGCGGCGGAGGAGCCATGGTTCCCCACCAGCCCGATGAGCTGCCCCGGCCCCAGCAGCAGTACACCATCCCCGGCATCCTGCACTACATCCAGCACGAATGGGCCAGGTTCGAGATGGAGAGGGCGCACTGGGAAGTGGAGAGGGCCGAGCTCCAGGTTAGCCCACACACTTTAGCCGCCGATCATGCTAGCTCACGTTAAAAACAACCATGGGGCATTGAGTTCACCCGGGTGGTTACTGAACTGAGTTTGCAGTATTTTATTTAGATTTGGTTAATAATTGACTCATTAAATTACGACAAAGAACGACTAACCCGATTGTCTGTGACCGTGGCTAAGCTAACGGGTCAGAGCACAAATAGCGGAATGCGCTTAGCTACTGTTAGCCTGGCTGGAGCTAGCCGTTAGCTTCACATCGCTGTCAGGAGACAACTTAGCAGCTAGCTTTAGCTCTGTTGTTACCTGCTAACTCCAAGAGCTCAGTGCTTTGTGCGTTCAGATTTTGTGAAAACGGTGAAACATTTTCATTGTGGACCTTCGGGCAAATGTCGGAGAGTTAACGAGAAGTGAATCCAGCTGACTGTCAGCTAACTAATTCCTGTGTGCAGCCATTTTCGTTTGTCACGCTAGCTAAGTTAGCCGTGTTGTTAGCTTGCTAATGTTGCTGTTAAATCAACAGCTGGGCCCGAGCGACTGTTTCTCACTGAGTGACTGGTTTTATTTGAGTGACTGTTTCTCATTGAAGCTTTTCTGAGTTTGAAAAATGTTAAAAAGTCTTAAATGACAGATTAGTCATTGTGTGACTGTTAGCATCACATACATCTTGTTTATGGAGGTTAGCAGCTGGTTAGCATGATGGAAATGTAAATAACAACAGTCATGGGACAAAATTCCAGGTTCTTTACTTTAGTTGAAGTACTACTGATGAAAAATAATAGATATTTATCAGTTAAAGATAATTACTATATTTTGTGCCTTGATAGTTCACAATATTGAGTTTCAAAATACCAAAATATGTAGAAAAAATAATATTTATAGACATTTTAACAGCAACCTCATTTAGTGTAGATGGCTTTTTAACCATAAATATAAATGATTTAAAAGTCGGCCTTTTAAAGGAGGCGTCCTCGTGTCTGTGATTTGTTTACAGCTGAAACAGATTTCGTTTAAAACAAAACTCAAGTCGTGCAGCTCTAATAAAATAATAACATCAGCCTAGAGTTGAAGTTCCTCCATGTTCTGTTGTTGTTTACACAGGCAGGAAACTAGTATTCACTCTGAATTTATAGCGACTGAAAGGTCTTACATTCTTTATTTAACGTGCTATATTTTGTTGGAGGTAAATATTTTAAGTAATTTCAGTTGCAGCTCAGCTGTTTATGTGACATGTAACAAGCTGTTGATTTATTTATTTCACTAAACTAACGTCATTATTGGTTCCAGAGGTTTCTTCCTCCACTTTCTCATCTGTCTTGTATCTTTGCTTTCGTCCAGCTCTTCTCTGTCGTCATACTTATTAAATCCAATCAGCGTTCAGTCCTGACGATGAGACAGCAGGACGGCCTTTAATGATGGAGGACGCAGGAAATGGAAGATAGTTAAAAAATCAATGAGAGAATTTTATGAATTGATGTTGGATAGACACATTATGATGCTAACTTTACATCACAGACACTAATTACTCTATATACACTCATGTGGCAGTTCATCAGTCTATCAGTGAACCTGTTTGTCCTCTTAAATGTGAAAAATACCGCCTGTTAATGAACCCAAAGTTACGCTTTAAATAACATTTATTAAACTTGAAGATTACAACTGTAGAAGCTGTTGACTTGTGGCGTTGCAACACTTCAGTGTGACTCGATGGCGTCGGCTGAAGCGTGTTTTGAAATGTGTTCACGTCTTCGTCCCAACACTCCCTTTGGCAGGCGCCGGCGTCGCTAATGACAGGGTCGGCCTTCGCGCTGAGACCTGGCTCTGCTCTGACTTGTTGTGGTGCGGCGGCGGATGCCTTCAGCATGACTGAGTCAGAGTTCCTGATAAGAGCTCAAGAATGAGCCAAGCAAACACGTGAAGGTGTGAACGTTTATCGGGAACTTGGAAAGGCATCAAATGGTCTAATGGTCACACGTTTAATAGAACAGGACGCTGCTGCTGCTGATAGTGTGAATTTAATCCTTGTTTTACGTCGACAGTGTGTGAAGTGATGGTGTGAGAGCAGCACGGACAGTTTGTCTGATACAGATGAACCCAGAGCTTTACCACATGACCATTGTTTCACGTAGTTTTTGGTCATTTTTGCATTTTTCGCTGCGTTTTCTGTCGACTAGTGGTTTGTGTTTTTTTGTCTCTTTTTGTTTGTTTTCACGTTATCGTGGTCATATTTGTTAGTTACTGGTCATTTTGTGCGTCTTTGTGATAATTTATTGTCAGATTATGTCGTTTTGTGTTACTTTCTGTTTTCTATATTCCTCTCTGTAGTTGTTTCCTGTCTCTTTGTGTTTGTTTTATATCTTTGTGGTAAGTTTTTCTCCCCCTATAGTCTCTTTGTATCTCTTATTGGTTTATTTATTATTTACATCTTTTGTTGTGTTTTGTCTCTGTGTAGTTTTTGGTGTCTCTATGGTTTTGTTGTGTCGTCTTGTATATTCTGTCGTCTCTTTTTGGTTACTTTGTGCCTTTCTGTCTTATTTTGTGGTTGTTCTGTCGCTTTGTGTTCATGCTTCATCTCTTTTTGGTCATTGTGTCGTCTCTATGATCTCTGATCTCTATGACTAAATATCACTAGCTTAATGAAATCATGGCTTTCCTATTCTGTGAGGAGGATATGAATCATAACATGAACATAAAAGCCGGTTAGTAGTAACTCACAGAAACATTTCATGGTCTGAGGTGTTGACTCTGAGCCGCTCTGAAAACCAGTAGATTCAGGTTTGTTGATTTTGTCTGACATGAGGAGAAAGTGTAATAACACTACGCTGATTCTTTAAAGGAAGGCGGATAAGAACCCAAACCTAAACCCAGCTCTGATGGACGTCTTTCATTTGTAGAATAAGATCCGTTCAAACCTCCCAGTCACACGACAGAACATCAGAGGGAGATGACTCGAGGCTTTTTAATCCGTTATTGGTCTGATTTGCTTAATCTTCACATTGCTTCAGATGGTAGAGACAGAAATAATCTGAGGAGTCTCTGAACTTGAAGGAGACTTCCTCTGCTGCAGGAGGAAACAGAAGATAGCCGCATGGTTTATCTTCTTGTCTTGTTTTTGGTCAGTGACCTTCTCCCCTGCTTCCTGTTTGCTGTGTGAACTGAACACATGCAGTTTGATCATCGTTTCATCCACAAGACTCGTCCAGCTGATGGTTTGAAATCTGCACAGGAAGCTGGTGATGAGGATGATGAGCTTCATGGTCGTGTTAAAAGCACCTGAGCTGTAAAATATTGATGCCAAGTCTGAATCTGTTGCCATTAGTTTGAGCAGGAAGCAGCGAGGAGACAAAAGATGGTGACCAGCTGCAGACCCTGACCTCTGACCTCTGACCTCTAGTTTACGTTGACCAGAAATCACAGGTTTACTTCAGGGATGTTTTGAAGTACTACTTCTCCTCCTCCTCCTCCTCCCCTCTCATGGTCATTGTCTTCCTCTTACGAGTTGTGGTTTTGGTTTATAACAGAAATAAATAAATAGAAATGATCTGCCTTGGCTGAAATAATCGTCCTCGTTCCAGTAATTTTAAAAGTAAAACCTTGATCTCCTGATACCTCGGTGTCCTTCGCCCCCACACAGAGCTAACGCTACGTTAGCATGCTGATGTAGTTCTGTAATTATTAACAGTAAAACGTTTGACTCGTCTGACTGCAGGAACCAAACATATCGGCCGTTCTGTCCCTGTTGTTCTGTCAGAACCAGATCTGGAGGTGATCAGTCGGAGCAGCTCCTCCATGTTTTGGTAAAGAGGCCATGGCTGTGGGACGGGACGCTGTAATTAGGCGCCGTGGCCTACTGGGCCCTGCACTGACAGGCCGATACCATCTGGAGGCTAAAAGTAGACGGGACTGAAATAACAGCGACACACACACACACACACACACACACACGCTCTGAGGCCGGGGTTCAACTGCCTTTCGTCACAAGATTAAGAGATGATTAAACGACTTTTACTAGTTTCTTTAGGGAGAGAAGAAACGAACAGTCATGTGTCTTTGCTTCGTCTGATGAGGAGCTCAGAGCTTCTTCTTCTTTTATGAGACGTAGCTGCAGCACGTTGTCTCCGTCGTTTCAACTAAATGAACAAAAACACATTTCTGACCGTGTTTTTGACCAGAGTCTGATCAGTACGGTCTGAGGGGGCGGGGCCACGTGGAGCCCCGCCCACACTGATTTAGTTTAATTAATACTACGCTCTGCTCTACCTCCACCTGCTACAAGGACATGATGGACTTATTGATTTGATTATTTATAGCGCTTTATGGAGTGGTTGGCATGGTAACTGGTGGTCACCATGATGTCACATCCTGTTACTATAGCTTCAAATGGATAACTAAAACAAAACTTATCCAAAAGATGTTATATTAATTACCTGAAATGACAGAAATCATCATTAAAAATAATCATTTGACGTGTATTTTAATGTTTTAGTTTGGCTCAAGCCCCGCCCACTAACTTATAGGGGGTGGAGCTTATACTACAGCCAGCCACCAGGGGGAGCTCTAGTTGATTTGGCTTCACTTTAGATCAGCTGTTCCACCGTCCATCAAACTAAACTAGGTTCATTAACGTTCTGCTCTAAGAAGGTGTTAGCAACCTTTACTGTTACAGCTAAATCAGACTCAATGCTATGTGTGCTAATTAATGAAAGGATATACTAAATGACATCTGTCCTAACTGAGCCTAATTATTCTTAACTTTAGCTTCTTTAGGTTAAAGTTAAAGCTTCGTTGCTCTCTGCTCTGGTGCAACCCGAGGTTACGATGCTCGCCAAGATGGCCGGCAGTCATCACCATGAACCCTGAGGAAACCAGTTCAGGCTGTCAGCACGGTCCCCACAGAGACAGAGATCCATGTGTGTGTTAATGATGCAGTTGTCCAGAGGAATGGCCTCCTGTTTATCCCGGTCTGAGCCGTCATCCTGGTAAATCTGGGCACTCCTTCGTCATCCTCATCACCCCGGGGCTCTGACCTCACTCCGCTCCCCGAGGAGCGCTTGATTCATGCTCGCCAGGTGCTCGGGGCGGGAGGGGCGGCGTGACTTCGGGGCCAAAAAACTCTGCTGAGGCACATGAGCGATGCAGCGAAGAGGCTGCGCGTTAACAGCTGCTTTCACAGATTACTGAGACAAACCAGGAGACAGTCAAACAGCAGGAGACGCTGAGATTAGTCCACAGTTAATCCTCGGTACGCTAGTGAAAACACCTCAATAAAACTGAGCTGCTCTAAATATAAACACACTGGTTTCTAGTAACTTAGAGTCACAGCTGTGTTTTCATTTTCTATAACTATATAACTGTAGCTCGTTCCATAATAATAATAATAATACAGTTTATCACCACCTTTCTGATGCATTGTTTAGTTTATTACTAATGAACTGGCGCTGTCGTTGTCTGTACATTCATTAGTGTAATAAAACAATGGATGGTTGCCGTGGAGCTGTGGCTGTCGATCACCGAGCCGGCCAATCAGAGCAGGCCCTGAATTCGTGCGGTCTGTTGTGTAATCGTCACGTCCAGACAGTTCACTCCTGACCTCTGGTTTCCCCCCGTTGTCGTGGCAACCGATAGAGGAAGTCGCAAGCTACCCGTCACACCCCGCCGCTTCGTTTCCATGGACACGCTGGTGGAGAGTGTGTGTGTGTGTATAAATAGCTCCCAGGCCTCCGTCAGTGTTGGGTTTCAGGAGCAGCTGCTTGACTGACTGACTGACTGACTGACTGACTGACAGGTGTGGTCGCTCAGACAGGAAGTGCTGCTGGTTGACAGGTGATGGAGGTGATGCAGACGCTTCAGACTGGTTGAACTCGTAGCTTTAGCTCTGAGCTAAGATGATCACAAGCTAGCTTTCGCTGACGAGCTACGTCATTAGCATAGTCGCTAATGTAGCAAACAGGTATGATGAGGTGATCTTTGTTTATCTTTAAACTAGTCAGAGCGCTCTCTGCTGGACAGATGATTAACTGTTCAGTCGATCTATAAACCGCTCGGACTCTTTCTCCTCCTTTTACTTTCCTCGTCCTTCTTCCTTCATCTTTTCTGTTTCTTTTTCAGACAGTGAATTATCTCTGAGCACTTGACAGAACATTAGGTACACTAGTGACTCTGGCTGCTTTTCAGAAGCCTTTCAGGAACTTTTTTTCTGCGCCGCGTTACAGATGTGAGGTGAAGGACTTGTCGTCTTTAACGCTCTGTGTTTCTGTGTTTCTGCAGGCGAGGATAGCGTTCCTGCAGGGAGAGAGGAAAGGTCAGGAGAACCTGAAGAACGACCTGGTTAGAAGAATAAAAATGTTAGAATACGCTTTAAAACAGGAAAGGTAAGAAACTGATTGTGTTTCTCTCATCCTACGTCAGACCTGTTTTTATTTTAACACCTTCAGATAATTTCTTTAAGCGTGCACTGACTTTGATCTGAATTTAAAGGGGGACGTCACAAAATGAGATCTAAAAGTTAAAGACTCAGAATAAAATAAAGATCAGCTTCACCAGCACCTGCTGGTGTGATGGTTCCTCTCAGGTGTAGACGGATCAGCTGGTCGTTGGCTGGAGTCTCTGTGGTGCGTTCAGGGACACCTTTTTGGTCCAGATGTGAAGAGACGTCACAGTCGACCTTGATTCTGGTTTAGTTTTTTAGTTTCTTTATGTTTAAATCTACAAATAAATGTTTTGTTTCCTCCTCAGAGCAAAGTATCACAAGTTAAAATATGGAACCGAGTTAAACCAAGGAGAGATGAAGATGCCAAGCTTTGAATCAGGTTAGTGAGATCAGCTCTAATGATTTTATATCTGATTATTACATCTGATTAATTCTTAAACTATGTATTTCACACCCTCCAGTAGCTGATCTTGTAGATATCTCCAGCAGGTGGCGCTGTCACTATTTCTGCCTTTGTCTTTCAGACACCAAAGACTCAGATGTCTCTGCTGTTCCTGCCAACAGTCAACTCACCTGGAAACAAGGACGGCAGCTGCTCAGACAGTAAGAAGACGACCTTTAACCTCTCCTGTGTCCTGTGACCTTTGGTTTAAATCTGTCTGATGCACGTTAGTTAGATTTCTAAGTTACTGCTCTTTGTTGTTGCTGCAGCTCCTTCCTTCTCTAACTGTCAGTGTTGTGTTCAGGTACCTGCAGGAAGTGGGATACACAGACACCATCCTGGACGTTCGTACTCAGAGGGTCCGCTCTCTGCTCGGCCTGTCGGGCTCCGAGCAGAACGGATCCGTGGAGAACAAGAACCTGCAGCACCTGATCAACGGGACGGAGCGGCGCAAGGACAGCAAGAGGTAGAGACGCGGGACGTTACAGCTGTCCGCTCAGACTCAGGAGCTGTCCACTCAGGTGCTGATGTTTGGTTTGTGTCCAGGAGTCCAGGCGACGTTCTGGAGACATTCAACTTCCTGGAGAACGCAGAGGACAGCGACGAGGACGAGGACGAGGAGGGAGACCTGATGGACGACATGAGCGCAGACAAGCACCACAGAACCAAGAAACACAAGACCAAGGTACAGACACGTCCTCCTCTCCGTCCTCTCCGTCCGCTCTGTCCTCTCTGTCCTTCCACCACTCTTCTTCTTGGCCTCATTTGTCTCTTTGTGTCCTCCTCCAGGTGGGGAACGAGGGCTTGGCGTCGGAGGACGATGCCGACACGGAGGAGGCTCTGAAGGAGTTTGACTTCCTGGTGACGGCTGAGGACGGGGAGGGAGCGGGCGAGGCTCGGAGCTCTGGAGACGGGACGGAGTGGGGTGAGAATATTAGTGTTTATTTTATAGCAGAGGCTGAGGAGCACGGTGTGGGAGGCGTCTGTCGTCTAACCATCACTGATTACGTTTAACGTGGATGAGAGAAGCTGCTGAGTCTTTTCCTCTCTCTCTCTCTCTGCAGCGGAGCCTCTACCGTTTCCCACTGGTGGGGGGAAGTCCTTCCTGTTGGGGGGGTCGGACGACGTGCTGGAGAGCGTGCTGGGTCTGGGCGACCTCGCCGACCTCACCGTCACCAACGATGAGACGGACTACGGCTACGATGTGAGGAATCATGTCCGCTGTGTTTCTGCCTCTAGACGTCGGCTGACGTGTTTTTAACGCCGTCGCCGTCTGTTCTCCTTCCAGCTCCAGTCCAGTAAAGAATCCTCGTGCAGGAAGACGTGGAACCCTAAGTACACGCTGCGGAGCCACTTTGACGGCGTCCGAGCGCTCGCCTTCCACCCCGTGGAGCCCTGTCTGGTCACCGTGTCTGAGGATCACACCCTGAAACTGTGGAACCTCACCAAGACCGTCCCTGCCAAAAAGTACAAAGCTCCAAAACCAATCCGTCCATGTTTGAGGTTTAGCTCTGACGTTGTCCCACCTCTTTGTTCCACGTTAAAGGTGACATGTGACCAGCGGTTAGCATCTAACGCTGCTCGTCATGATCTCACTGTTTCCTCTTCATCTTCAAACTCTCTTGTTCGCTCTGCCTCAAAGGAAAATCCTCTCCTCTCAGCACCGACACATCCTTCAGCATTTGCATCTCATTTTCAGTTCAGCTCAACTTCAAATACAAACAGTGTCGCAAACAAAATCCCTCAAAGAACGAATCCCCACCTCCTCCTCCTCCACCTCCACCTCCACCTCAGGGTTTACTGTGATACACTTCATCACATCAGAGCTGAAGCCTGGAGACCATGACGTGTTCAGTTAATAATCTGTTTTTATTTCTGTTTTTCAGAAGTGCCTCTTTTGATGTGGAGCCCATCTACACATTCAGAGCTCATGTGTACGTATCACAGCAGATCATCACCTCTACAATATACAACATAGAACAGCTCTGACCTCAGGACAACGTGGAACACGTATAAATATATGAACATAAAATAAATATTCAAGACGTGTGTTAATCTAATGCACAAAGAAGGAATAAATATTTCAAACATCAACAGTAAAATATTAGTAAGGTGTTAGAGATATAATGATTACAAAAAAATAGTATTTACAAGAAAATAATATTTTAAAAACTACAGACAAACATTAGTAAAATATTTTTTAATGTAGAGAATATTATTTTTAAACTTCAAGAAAAATATTTTAAGATTTTAATTTTTAAATTAAAAAAAAAAGTACTATATTAAATATAGAAAAAACATTTAAAAAGAAAATATTATTTAAAAATAAATAAGTTAAATGTCCAAAAATGTTCAGTAAAATTAAGAAACATTAATAAAACTGCACAAATTAATAATCAATGTAAAATAAAATAATGTAATAAAAAGAGTAGTACATATACAAATTAATTTTTTCTGTTGAGTTTTCATAAACTACTTGATCCTGATTCACAGCTCTGAGCTTCTTGAGATCAGGACACTGATGGACTGAAGCTGGACTAAGATCAGCTGATCAGTTACTAATGTCGATAGAAGTGGATAAATGTCACAGAGTGATGCATCCTCACTCACAGATGATCTTTGAGAGCTCATTGACCAATCAGAAGAGCTGAAAGACTTAACGAGAGGAACCACTTAGTACATCCTCTGTAATGACCTGTCTCCTGTCTCCTGTCTCATGTCTCATGTCTCATGTCTCCTGTCTCCTGTCTCATGTCTCATGTCTCATGTCTCCTGTCTCCCATCAGTGGTCCCGTGTTGTCGTTGGCGATGACCTCCAGCGGTGAACAGTGTTTCAGCGGCGGCATCGACTCGACCATCCAGTGGTGGAACATCCCGAGCTCTAACGTCGACCCCTACGACACCTACGGTGCTCACACCTCTACGCCTTCACCTGTCCAATCAAATGTGTCCTGATGGACAGACAAACTGTGTCTCACTAAATATTTAAATATTTAAAATGAAAAAAAGAGCAAAAATATACAAATAAAATGTTCAAAAATATTTTCTAATTAAAAAATTATTTTATTTTTTAAAAGGAAAATATTGAAATTATAAATGTTCATTTCCAAAGCTTGACGAAGCCCCTCCCCTCCTTTTTCTCTTGTCCAATCAGATCCCAGCGTCCTGGCCGGCTCGTGGTTGGGCCATACGGACGCCGTGTGGGGATTGGCCTACAGCGGCATCAAGAACCGCCTCCTGTCCTGCTCAGCGGACGGAACGGTGAAACTGTGGAACCCGACGGAGAAGAACCCCTGCATCAGCACTTTCAACACAAACAAGGGTGAGAGGAGGAGGAGGAGGAGGAGGAGGAGCAGGAGCAGGAGGAGGAGGAGGAGGAGGAGGAGGAGGAGGAGGAGGAGGAGGAGGAGGAGGAGGAGGAGGAGGAGGAAGGAGCAGGAGGAGGAGGAGGAGGAGGAGGAGGAGGAGGAAGGAGCAGGAGCAGGAGGAGGAGCAGGAGGAGGAGCAGGAGGAGGAGGAAGAGGGGGAAGAGCAGAGCGCCTCCTGCTGGTGGAAGAGGAGGTGAATAAACGACTCATTAACACTCATGTATGTGTGTCTGCAGAGCACGGCGTCCCCACGTCGGTGGACTTTAACGGTTGTGACCCCGCCCACATGGTGGCGTCCTTCAACAGCGGAGACGTGGTGGTGTATGACCTGGAGACTTCCCAGAATGCACTAGTGCTGAAGGGTCAGGGAGACGGCAGTAAGTAACACAGACACAGAGTTCATACTGGGCGTGTTGACCATGGAGCCGCGTTCTGATGGCTCCGCCTCTTTCAGCTCTGCCAGGTTCAAACCACATCAACAAGGTGGTGAGTCATCCCACGCTGCCCGTCACCATCACCGCGCACGAAGATCGACATATCAAATTCTATGATAACAAGTCAGGTCAGTCGTCTCTGGAATGGTTTAATGTTGCTGCATGATGAAGTTAGAAACTGCTTAGCTTAGCTTAGCTTAGCTTAGCTTAGCTTAGCTTAGCATAAAGACTGAAAGCAAAGGGAAATTTCAAATTCAAAGTTTATGGAAGCTATGTAGAGAAAAGGTTTTTACAGCTGACATCATCAAAAGATAAAAAGAAAATGTCAGAGCTGTAGAAATAAAGACTGTAAAGCTGTTCATCATTCTGCATCTGTTATTTCTTTATATCACTTTGATGTTTTGTCGTGTAGCTCTGCTGCCACAGTCACTTTCATTTTATTAACAGTGACAATGTTCCATAGCATTTAAATTCAAAGAGTCACTGGACTGTTTGGTTCCGTGTGGATCAGTAGAGATTCAGACGTCTGATGCTTCTCCTGCAGGTAAAGTGATCCACGCTATGGTGGCTCATCTGGACGCAGTGACCAGTCTGGCTGTGGACCCTAACGGCATCTACCTGATGTCTGGCAGTAAGTCTCTTTAATGTTTACCTCCATCAGCTGGACAGTCCTCTAACCAGGTCTGCTCTAGACCAGAACCCAGAACCACGTCCCTGTTCTGAGAAAAAAACAAGAAGAATCTGTAGTTTGGTAGTAGGACACCGTCATTCAGGACAGACTGTAGGACACTACAGGAGACCACCTCTGGGACATTTAGGATGAGACGTGGAGCTGATTTTCCTGTTTGTCTTCCTCAGGTCACGACTGCTCGCTGCGTCTGTGGAACCTCGACAGTAAAACATGCGTCCAGGAGATCACGGCTCACCGGAAGAAGAGCGAGGAGGCCATCTACGACGTGGCCTTCCACCCCTCCAAGGCCTACATCGCCTCGGCCGGAGCCGACGCCCTCGCCAGGGTCTACGTGTAGACGAGGAGGAAGATGAAGATGACATGCGGGGCGACAGAGACAGGATTACAAACAGGATTCAGGTCTGTTCAGGTGACTGAACACAGATTATATATTATTATGGAAGAAGGAACACACACTCACACACAGACACGGACGGACGGACGGACTGAAGAGACTGAGAGACGTTCAGCTGCAGAGAAACGTTGTGGAAACGTTGTACAGGTCGACACGGAGCAGCTCACCTGTCCTCTGACGTCACCTGACCCCGCCCTGTCTGCTGAGCCCTGAACGTAGCTCTGACAACACTACCCCCCACCCACCCCCCCTCCACTCATTTTAACACTAGTGTGACGGACTTAAAGGAAAAATCCCCCCGACTAAAGCAGAGTCATGTTTTATTCTCCCCTCATCACCCTCAGCTGTTTCTCTCTGAGCAGGGAGGTGTTAAACTTGTAGCACGGTTAGTTTCAGAGCTCTTCTATAAACGCTGACAGTAAACGCAGAGATTTACACCGGAAACAAATTCCTTCTTCTACTTTATTATCTACTGAGACGATCAGACGCATCAAGATAAATGTCTTTACAGAAGCCTCCACCTCGTCGTCACTCGTGTCAAACCTCAGAAAGTAAATGCACACACTAATTTGCAGTTGCGTTCATGGAATGCAGGAAAAATGGTCTTCAGCTGCAGTACGACCCTGAATGCACCACAATGAAAACCTCTACATGACCAGGGGGAACATCGGAGAGGAGAACTGGCTCTTTAGAGCTTAGCGTTTAGCATTTAGCGCTCTCCTTTGACACTAAGATCAAGACGACACAGTATCAGCACAGCGTGGGGCGTTCAGGAGCTCAGCCCAGCGTGGGGCGTTCAGGAGCTCAGCCCAGCGTGGGGCGTTCAGGAGCTCAGCTCAGCGTGGGGCGTTCAGGAGCTCAGCCCAGCGTGGGGCGTTCAGGAGCTCAGCTCAGCGTGGGGTAGAACAGTTTGTCTGATAGAGAAACAAGTTTTCTTCTGTTTCGTGTCATAGAAACAAATGTGGTTCTGAAATGTGTTGTTGTTTTCAAGGCTGCGTTCAGCTCTGCTAAAACTGAAACGGCTTTTAAACGGTCATCACCGCTACACAGAGTGTCCTGGTTCTGATCCTGTGTTTCATTCAACGTCTGGACGTTTCATCTATTAACGATGTTTTCAGACATTAATTCCAGTTTAAAAGGATCCAGTAAAAAATCATTCAGTGTTTTGTGTGAAAGTTCTTAGTTTTTAGTAAATTTGACAAATAAATAAATGGAGTTTGGTGTGGATTCATGCTAGCTCGTTCAAACTGATCTTAAACGGGCAAATATTTGAGTGGAGTTTGGTCCTGGATGCTCTAACACTCGGGTCAGAGCCGGGACGCTCAGTGTTTGTGACGGCGGCTCAGAAACCAAACGTTTAAACGTTGACGGGGATTTTTCCTTTAAAGCTCCAGAAACATCCAGCGTGGGAACAGAACGTCTGATGTTTGAGCTCATTGTGCTTTTTCTCTGTTTCATCTTTTTAATAATTAAATCTGAACGTAAGCTTCAGACAAAACGAGAGAAAAAATAAAAGATCCAAAAAAAAAAACTGTCAGATTTTAACTTTTTTACAGTTTTTAAGGAATTTAAACTGAGACGGTGAAAGAAGGTGAACGTTAGCTGTTGGCTTTTGTTTCTTTGGTTTAGTCAGATTTTCAGTTTTTAGCTTCGAGCTGATTGGACGATGTGTCCCAACGAGAACAAGAGGATTGGTTAATACTCCCTGACCTCAGCCCCTGGTGGGCCAATCAGAGCCCTGCGTTTATTTAAAGCCCAGCGATGTAACAGGCGGAGGATCCAGACGTTCAGCGTTACTGTAGTTACATATTTTTGTTTTGTGTAAAATAAATCTAGTTTTTATAACTCTTTTTTATAAATGTCTCGTTAACGGCACCGACGAGGATTCTGGTTCCTCTTAACCGTCCAGCTCCGCCCACCTACTTCCTGTTTCCCATCGCATGGTGACGCACAAACCACACCTCACGTCTGATTGGTTGACGAGGACGCAGAATTCAAATAACGTAGAGGAGGAGGAAGATGTTAATGAGCTGTGTTAGCGTCATCTGGCTATAATTAATAAATACTACGAGTCCTTTAGCGACACAAAATTAATTATAAAGAAATCTGAATAAGTCAAAGTATATGTGTTAGCATGGAGCTAATCCAGCAGTATGTGACGTTAGCCTTTAAAGTATTACTTTAATGCTACAAACGTCTGTTGGCATCTATTTGCTTTAGTTAAACTTTACAGACTAATGAGATGTACCTGAACGCAGCACCTAGCTCCTCTTCCTCCTCCTCTTCGTCTTTTTATCTTGGGACGTTTGGCTAAATTTAACTTATTTAAATCACCTGCTGGTTTTTAGTGCGGTCCGCTCCAGGAGGCCTCTGATTGGTCAGTTCCTCCTGGACCATAAAAGAAGCTGCCGTCTGATTGGCTGTGAGCTTGGCCGTTAGTTTTTCTATCCACGGGTTTGTGACACGAGTGGCTCCCGATCATCACGGCTCCAAATCAAATGATAATTATTTTATTTTTTGTTTCTGTTTTCACCGACGCTACGGTTTCCTGTGTAACTACAACTTTTCTGTTTGTGTAATGCATGATTAATACAATAAAAGTATTTTTTCTAGTCTTCCGAAAAATGGAGAAAAAAAAAGGTTCTGATCAGTTTGCGAGTTTCGATGAGTTTTGTAAGTTGTTTTTTTTTTTTTTTTTTTGATTTCCAAACTATGAACAGCAGATTTTAAAGACTGTACCACATAGAATACGGCTGTTGAAATGTATATAAAATGTCTATAATAACTATTAAATGGTGTACCTGTACAGAGGCTGCTGCTCCTACTCTTCATTCTCAGCAGATTTCAGTTGCCCGCCAAAATAAAAGCCTCCAAAGCTTCAACATTTCAGGTATGTTTGGTTCTTCACAGCAGGTGAATCCAGACTCTGAGTCCTGACGGCAGCTAAACACAGACGGGAAGAAAAGGAAGAAATAAAATAATACCTCTTTACATCTAAACCGTAGGTGTGAGGTTATAAATGATCTGACACTGGTTAAAGAGGTTTTAGATTCCTCCAGGGTCCTGGTGTTTTCTGGTGTTTCACGTTTAATTAAAATAAATAAATTTACTATTAAATCCTAAAACAGGAAGTAGAACCCTTCATGTTCTTTCTGAGGTGATTTCTGGTCCCTGAATGAAGCAGGAAGTGTCTCCATGGAGACCACTGATCCAGGAAGCTGCTTCTCCTTTTCCTCCTCATTCTTCCTTTCTCTCGTCTTCCTTTCTTCCTCCTGTCTTCTTCTCTATGAATCTAATAACTGGTCCTTTAATGAATGAAACCAGGAAGAGACGTAATGACAAACCAAAGGTAAATGTATTTGCTTCATTTTGGAAACATTCAAGTTATTTTTTATTTTTACTCTAAAACCAAAATCATCTTAATTTTCGTTTCCTCTTTTATTTAGCGTGTAGAAGATTCTGGTGGAGTTCTGCAGCATCTTTTCATCTTTGACACTAAACAGTAAGTGACTCTGAATCTAATCTGATCTCTTTCATATTTAACGTCATGACTCTTCCTGATGATATTTAAACCTCTGTCACACAGAACCAGTCACTGTTTAATTAGAGTCTCTGGGTTAAAGCTCAGAAACCACGTCAGGATTTAAACTTGTCTGTTGTTGTGACACTAGAGGGCGCCACCAGCTCTAATCTGTGACGTTTATAAAAAGAAGAAGAGTTAAAAACAAACTATTCTTTATTGGGAAACAGGAAATAAATACAGAAACAGGACAGAGTCACTGCTCATCAGATGTTTAAATGTTTCATTTACAGAGAAAAAATAAAAATAAAATCAGGTTTTTCAAAAACATCCTGCAAACATTTTAAATCCTAAAAAATAACAAGAGTACTGTCGAATGAAGTAAAAAGTCAGAATCAAACATGTTCAACAAACTTTAGTCTTGATTCATTCTGATATATGAAAACATTCAGTCTAAACACGAAGCACAGAAACTTTAAATGAGCTGATTTAATATTTTAGAGAAGAAAACTTAGACGAGGAAGTAAGAATTTAACAAAGCAGCTGTGATCACCCTGAAAACTGGTCTGTACTAAAGTTATCTGTCTTTATTGTCACATAAACATCTACGTCTCAAAATCAGATAAAAAAAACAAAAAAAAAAACAATGAATTTGTTAAAACGTTCAGTTAGATCTGTTGTCTACGACGTCCTCAGAGCCTCATTCAGAGGATTCACGTCTCTAAGGAAACGGGACATTTGATTTGTCCTGGACATCATCACATTCTAACATTGTGATCGGAGAAGATTCAGATTTCCTCCATGTTGTTGTAACCAGTCACCAAGGCATGCTACATATCAATGCTAAGCTAACTTTAACTACTAGATGACTGTATTTGTTATCTGCAGTACCACCGTTAGACCACTAGATGGAGACAGGGCTCAGACAGTGCTGAGCTTCTCCTCATAAACTAATCCAGTTTTTATCCTTTAGTTTTTAAAACGTGGCTGAATTATCTGTCAGCAGCTCCTGTTAATTTATTTATCCAAAATCTGTTCAGATAAACGTCACTGATGACGCGACACTGAGACAAACTTAAAACGATAGATTTTTAAGGCAACTTCTGAATGAGGCTCTGAAATTATCCGGCGTCGACTCAAATTCTGCCGTTTACTGGAAGTAAAAGAACATAAAACTGTAAATTAAAAAGTTAAATCAGTTTTAAGTGTTTAATTTTTAACCAAATAACTCTATTGATGTTTTTATTTGTAATTCTGTTATAAAATGAGTTTTGCAGTCTTTTTAGTTATAACTAAATGTATAAAACGATTCCTAATCTCTCTTCTGTTTTTATTTCATCACATTAAATTATTTAAATCTAATTAAAAGAAAAAAATAGACGCAGCTCTTTAACGGATTTAATTCAGATTAAATGTAGATGTTAGATTTAAAACCTTGTTCTAGGTGCAGCAGATGTTTTCTAATATTTTTATTGATTATTACTTTTTATTCGTCTGACTGCTTCTGAATGAACCGTGTTTCCTGTCGATGACGTTGATCAGTCGTTTCCTAAAAGCTCATTAACAAAAAAATCAAAAATATAAAATATAAAAAGCAGAATAATGAATAACTCTGTTTATGTACATGTGTGTCAGTACTACATGTCAACAGTATATATACACAGAGAGAGTGAGGGCCTGAACTTCTGTCTCTGTGAGGACACACTCCCTGGCCACTTCATTAGGTACACTAGTGAAACCATCCTGATCCTAATCTTAGTCTACATGAAGGTTCTAGTGTTCAGCTTTAGTTTCTAATAACTCAGACATTCAGCTTTAGCTTCTTCTAAAACATGCGTCATCTCCCAAAACAGCAGGTACACTGGTGTACCTAATAAACTGGCCGGTCATTGTATATGTTAAACAGTTTTCTTTTGTTCTAAATCTGAGATGGTCTCATAAAATACAACAAATTCCTGTCGGTCCTTCGTTAAAGGTAGTTTCTCTGTTGATCATGTGACTCCTGACAGTAAATGTCCTCACAGGGATAGAAACACAACCTAGTGTGTGTGTGTGGGTGTGTTTGCGTGTGTTTGCGTGTGTTTGCGTGTGTTTGCGTGTGTTTGCGTGTGTGTGTGTCTTCAGTTGCTCTCGGTGAAGTCTCGGCAGATTCCTCGGACCAGCGGCGGGATGAACTCGGCGAGGCCGGTGAACTCTCGGGTGAAGAAGGTGTGGTTCTCCTTCGGCTCCGATGACATCGCTCTGAGGTCATCCAGCGGCGCCCAGGCCACGCCCACTGAGAAGATGGTGATGCCTGTGATTGGACGAGAGAAGCAGGTGAAGTTTTCATCACAGATGTAGCCTCTCGTTATCAGTTCTTTTTAACCTAACATGGAATCTGGTTTGATTTATAAACAGCTACTGATGCTTAAACAGGATTAGCATTAGCATCCTTAGCCTAAACAAGACAATGTTAGCAGCTATGTTAACACAAATAATCTAACTAGCCTAAACAAGATAAGGTTAGCAGCAACATTAGCCTAAACAAGCTAATGCTAGCCTCTTAAATATTACTTGACAGAATAGTACTGCTGTGTTTTAGGATCAGCTACCAACATGCTAACCAACATTTCCAAAGCTTGACTAAAAGTTGAATGTCGTTGTTTCCACACCTTGTTTCTGAGCAGCCAACGCTGGACCTCTGACGTCATCGTACGACTGTCCGTCAGTTACCACGATGAGGAAGTTACGACCTGGTCCTGTTCGCCTGCCGGAAGAAAAAATACAGTTTGACTTCTGATAAAGGCTGAGCTGAGTGTAGTGAACGTTAGCTTAACAGTTTTAAGCTAACTGTATTGGGTTTGTTATCTGTAGTACCACCATTAGCCCACTAGGTGGAGGCTCAGACTCTGTCAGGTAAGTCACCATGTGGTTCATAGTTAACGGAGAATCATTTGTTTTTGGATTTGATGAAAAATGAAGATGTAAGAGGAAAAGATAGCTGAGGCTAACTGGTTAGCTCCAGCTCAGTGATGCTAGGTATCAATGGAAAGAGAAGCTTCTCTGGTTTCAGATGACTCCCAGTAAAGCAGAGAGGAGCAGAGAGGATTGTGGGTACTGATGCGTTCCATTGTGACTTTCCCTCTTATTTACGGGACAAATTATTTAACTAAAAATAACCAAGACAGCGCTGGGTGGAAGGTTTCATGCGTCCTTTGAATGTCCCGTCATGCTGGAGGCAGCCTGTGTTACCTGAACAGGTTCTGTGTGGTGTAGCTGATGGCCGATCCCGTCGACGTTCCTCCGCTCATGTATGGGATCCTCCTCAGAGCGTTGATGGCGTCCTCTTTGTTGGAGTGCTCAGACAGACCGAACTCCAGCCTCTGGTCGTAGGTGAACTGCACCGCACCTGCAGCAACAACAACGAGGCAGCCGAGTCAGTCGGCCAATCAGAGCGCATCGGTTAATCAGCTGCTAGCGCGTCGTCGTTCTGACCGATTCGAGCTCCGACGTCCGAGATGTCGAAGCTCCTGGCGATTCCTGCCAGGAACTCCAGGACCAGACGGAAGTTTCCGTCGCCGACGCTGGACGAGCCGTCAATGAGGAAACCGATGTTCACAGAGTTATAGCAGGTTTTACCTGAAGACACGTTAATCACATCAATGAGGACGTTTATGACTCGTTACTCTTCTGTCTCTCGCAGAATCAGTTTCCAACAGAGAGACTCCAGAACAACTTCAACCACAAACAGATGATCTGACTAATATATGCTGGAGCTACGTGATGAAAAGCTGAAACTAAGGCAACTGGACTTGTGGAGTTTCTTGAAGACGTGTCCTCCAAGTAGTTTCCTTGGTTCTAAAAGACCCGTCGTTTAGAACCGATGAAACGTCTTCATCAAACTCAGCCAGTCCAGTTGCCCCTAGCTGCTTCCAAACCTCCAGCCCTGTCTACCTTTCTGTTATCACATGTATCTGGAGACAGGCGTGTGTCTTACTGCAGAGCAGGCCGTCCAGAGAGCAGAGTCTCTGAGTGAGCGGCCGGACGTGTTTGGTGGTGCTGAACCAGCTGGGGATGGAGTAGCTGAAGAATCCGTTGTCTTTACAAACGGCCTGCAGGAGGAGAGTCAGGAATCCTGTCAGAGAAAATCTGAAGCTGAACGAACGGCGAACAGAACAAACTAAGAGCCGACCTTCTTGGTGAAGTCTTTGTCCCGCACCATCCCCAGCTCCTCAGGCGCCGGTTTGGCCACGGACACCAGGAAGACGTTGATGCCCGACTCTCTGGCCAACATGGCCGCCTGCTCCAGGTCATCAGACGGCCAGCCGTCAATCAGCACCATCATCACCCGGGGGTGACCACGCCTCCCCCCGTTCTCCTGGGAGAAGAAGCTCTCAGCTGTGTGCATGATGGCTTTACCTGAGGAGGTACATGTTCATGAAGTCAGAGCAACGCTGCTGTTTGTCATTATTACAGATTCAGATCTAGAAACTGGAGAAGTTAGACATTAATGACTCATTAGAGAAGCATCAGAACAGATCCTCATAATTCCAGGTGAGTATCAGGTGATAACAGACTCTGATCATGTGATATACAGACAGACTCCACCCACTGATGTTTATGATGAAAACCTAAACCCCCCCACCATCATTTAGAGCTGAACACTTAAAGGAAACATCTTCTACAAACATCCACATGAGTTTGATTCTACTTAGTTTTTTAAACTCGACTTTAAGATCAACATGTGTGTTTGTTTGTCTTCCATGTGAGGACTCAAAGTGTAGAGCTGCAAATCAAGGACCTTTATCGGATGTTTTATAATTAATTAAACGTTGATTATTGATAAATAATGTTTACCTGTGTTGGTGTCTCCTCCCAGGAAAGCTAGTTCTTTGATGGCGAACAGCAGCTCTTTAGGCTGAGTGTAGTTGGTCAACAGGAACTCAGTCCTCGGGGAGTCACTACACACACACACACACACACATATATATTTTTATCCATATCTGTCGTATTTATGATGCATTGATCATTAAAGCCAAATTCAAACTTAACTAACTCGTTACTGCCCCCACTGGCAGCATGATGTAAGCACAAGTCATAGAAATTAAATTTATTTTTTATAAATGTTTTTTGGTTCTTGTACTTACTTAATAAACTTTTAAATCTGAGACAATGACTGAATGTCCTTTTTACTTTTTTGTTCTTTAAATATTTTGCTTTTTTTAAATATTTATGACCACCAACCCTGTGTGTCTACATGTTTTAACTCCACATTGATGAGTCTTGACTTTTAGTTAAAATAAATAAAAGTAATAAATCCTGACCTGGACTGTATCAGACCAACGTGAGGTCCCGTCGGTCCGACTCTCAACATGGCCGCCAGTTTGGCAATGAAGTTCTTCTGCAGGTTGAACCTCCGTCGCCCGATGTTATTACTGCTGTCGATCACCATGGCGATGTCCATCTGACAGTCTGACACACAAGTAAACAAAGCATTTAAGTCGTCATTTAGAGAAGCTTTATGTTTTCATTGAGTATGAAACGTCATTGTATGCAGATGATTCAACTCTATTCAGTTTATTTCTGCTCAAATTTGCAAATGTCTAATTCAAACAAACAACAAACAAAAAGACTCTGAAAATCTTGTAAAGTAAAAGTAATAAAATATTAACTTTAAACATTTCCTTGTCCTGTACTCAAGTTCAGGTCAGTATATTAAAGTCCTGACGGTGCACTCAGCTGAAATGAAAGTAAAAGATTGGACGATACTTAAACTACTTGTATAGAGATTTACTAATCAACAGAGTTGACTACAAACTTAAATGTTTAAAGGCTGGTGAACTTTGAGAGCTTCTTTTGCATAGTCTATTGCAGATCAGAGGCCAGGCTGGTATTTTCATATTAATGTGAGTAGTTTTGTGCAAACTACCCAAAGCAGACGCTAGCACCTACAAACAATGCAGCAGTCCTTAAAGTGATCAATGCCTAATTAATGTCAACAGAAGTTGGCAGAAAAAAACACGTTAAAATCAACTATTAAAAAAATTTAATGTCATTATTTTCAGTCACTTTTTTTCCTTGTATTAAATAATGTGTATTTTTTATTTTATTTGTTGTAATTATTTTTTGAGTTTACCACAAGTAATAATGTTAAAATAAGACCGAAGCTGTACCTTTATTTCCACCTGTCAGAGCTTTCTTCACTGACGGCTTCTTCAGAGGTTTCTTTGCTGCAGCGTAACACACACACATTAATCAAAGCATTAGATGTTTTATGTTCTGAATAACAGGTGAAGTCCAGATTAAACAATGACAGGTGTTGGGTTCCCTTCAGTGGCAAAGTAAAATGTCCACACAGCAAGTTTCAGGTTGCTTAGATTTATATTTGAACTGTTTAACTTGGATTGGAAGTATTTTGTGGAACAGTTTTGGAGGAATTTGTGAATTTTCCCTTTTATCTGCTGGAAGGCCTCGAGATGATGAGAGCTGATTCTCAATGAAAGAATCTTAAAAATGTTCAAAAGGGAGAAAAAAATGGAATAATGGAAATAAATGTTAACCAGAGAAAAATGCTAAAAGCAGACACTGTTGTATTATTTAGGACACCAACTAAAGGTGGAGCAAAAACTAAATTAATAAAAACTAGAATACACAACAAACGAAAACCTGAAAGACCCAAAGCACTCTTAAATAAAATAAAATAAAACAAAATCAGATGGTGTGTATGATTTACTTGCTTGTGCAGCTCCAGGTAGAGGAGTCGTGCTGGTGTCACCGGTCAGCTCCAGTGGAAGATTTAGAGGCTCTGGTTTAAAACACAAGATTCAGAAAACGAGTGATGATGATTCACTTAAAGATAAATACATTAATTTACTATTTAAACATTATGACATTATGTTAATGAGATTAGATGACCAGTAGCTAATGTTTGATTCTAGTCAGCTGATTAATGGACTAAACCGCTCAATGAATAAATGTCTCCACCTACTGGTGAGGCTGAAGGACGAGGTCCAGTGAGACAGGGCCTGTGAGTGGATGCCGTGGGCGTAAGAGCTCAGGTAATTATGTCGGCCCTGCAGCTTATGAACCCTGACGGGGCCCCCGGATGACCCCACGAGGCCCCTGTACAGGCAGAGAAGATAAATTAAATCACAATTTAAACTTATATTAAAAATACAAATGAAAATAAAGGACACAGCTCAGACTCCTCTGATTCTGGACTTTTGATCAGTCTTATTTCTGATCACATCTGAATAGATGCAGCTCGACAGAGACCTGGACACTGACTGAAGATTTTCATCAAAAGAGCAGGAAGCTCTCAGTAAAAAGAGATTAGATTAGTGTGAAGACGTGAAGGATTAAAGGAGCAGAGTTTTTCCTCTCGGGGCCCCTGGAGACCCTCTGCAGAGGAAGAAGGAGGTCAATCAGGGTTGAGAGCTTAATCCTTCATTCCTGCACATTCCTTCATGGTGTTGGTGTTTTGTTGAGGGTTCAGCAGACAGCAGGACTCACAATGTTCACTATTATGTCACATGTGAACAGAGTCTGATCCACGTGACCAACACAACCATTCCTGCCAGCCTCCAGGCAGACAAACTGTACTGGGAATACATCCAGAGTATCAGAGACAGTAAACAGTGACAGGCGTCTGTTTCATCTGTTTTAGTATTTTTCACAGGGAACGTGGTACCTGTGTACAGCAGCTCCACAGACAGACGAGACGGCAGCGTAGACCCCCGTCCCAAATACAGACATCCTCCACTGAGTGCAGTCTGGAGGACATAAAACCACCATGTCGTCCAGCGTCAGGTCAGCGCCACGCGTCGCACACGACACCGGAAAAGGAACTGAACAGAAAACAACACGCCATTAACACACTGTTCAAAACCCAACACAAATATCATCATTAAAATACAAGTTCTCATCATGCAGTGAAAATATCATTATTAATCACTCATTGTTACGACATTGTTGATGCAACTTGTGTAAAAGTGGTATTTTCTCAATGTTTTCATCCAGAAGCTAACCACAGCAATGTTACTTAATTTTATTTATTTATTTATTTTTATATATAATAATCCAATAAATCTGAAAAAATCAAAAAATACAATTTAAAGGAAATGGAAAAAGATGTATAAATAAAATAAAACTAAATATAAAATAATAAATAAAATCATATTCATAAATAATAGGGAAATTTATTTAATGAAGATTAAAGAAGATACCGTTGAATACAAAAGATAAAAATTATAAATGGAAAAACAAATATTAATACAATAAAATGAAAATAAAATAACAAATAACAAAATATTTTCATGAACATTTTAATGAAGCATATAAAATTTAAAAATCTAGATTTTGAAATGTTGTGTTTTTGTTAAAAACCATATTAATAAAAAAATGTAAAATCAAAGATGGATAGGAAGGAAATTATTAAAATAATGAATAAAAGTTAAAAGGATAAAAATGCTGAATAGTGGTTTCAGTTTTGAGATTTCTGAGGATGTGAAGATATTGTTCTTGTTCTGTTCGTCTTTTTAAACTTTAAACTTACAGCTTATTAAATAAATGTTTCATCTTCTTGTACTTGTAATGAACCGTGCAGCCTCTAGGTGGAGCTAACACAAACAACAGGCTGTAGTTTTGTTCATTCAGCCTCAGTTTGAGTTCATTCACGCCTCTGGTCACACTCAACCTGCATCAGTAATGTGTAATATTATATATTATATATATAATGTCTAATACAGCAGAGGGTCCTCATAGCGTTGAGTTTTCTTCTGTATATACGAGGACATTCATTTATTAACGATCTGATCCACGCGTCATGGAAACAACACAGAGTCATGGTGACAGGTGCGTGCTTGTTGTCGGTTGACTGAAGCATCACTGCTGTTGCCATGGTTACGTGGGTATTAACCTTTAACAGACAGTTAGACAGATGTGTTTTAAGACTCACCACTGGATCCTGAGGTGAACATGGACGAGATCAGGAAGAAAAGACCTGACGGAAAAAGAGAAGGTCACATTAATAAGCCATGAGAAATTAAAGAATAGAATGGAATTAGATAGAATAGAATAGAATATACCTGTCAGAGAGAGCTGGGCAGGCAGCGGAGACATTTCTGCACCTTAAAAACAAACATTTCATTATTATATATTCATGACACAGGATTACTGTTCAAACCAGACATTACTGCGCTGAACCAGTCAACAGCTAGCATTCATAAACTAGCAGCTAGCATTCATAAACTAGCAGCTAGCATTCATAAACTAGCAGCTAGAATTCATAAACTAGCAGCTAGCATTCATAAACTAGCAGCTAGCATTCATAAACTAGCAGCTAGCATTCCTGATTCACCAATTTGAAATATTTGGTACAACAGGCAGTAAAGGAAAAAACTCAGTCAGATGCCTCATGAACTGTTGATTTGTAGTTTCCAAACTATTTAATCAATCAACTTGTTGTGTCTGTAAACTAGGCAGTAACCAGGTAAACAGAGTTTGTAAAATGATAGACTAATTAAACCAGTCAGTAACTCAAGATATTTAACTAGTTAACCCATTATTATTTAGTTTCAGTCAATAAACCACTCAGTAAACCAGTTTGAACAGTCACTAAATGCATGTCAATCAGAACCTAGTTAGGACCGAGAGTAGGAAAGAATCAGTCAGTAAGTAAATCAGCTAACAGACTGAGTCACTCTGTTTTGGATGCAATGAGGCAGGCATTAAAAAAACAGTCCACCAGACGAGGAGAAAGGATTCTCTTACTGGCTGTTTCTCCTGCAGACGTCTCAGAAGAAAACCTGTTGAGAGTTTATTCCCTTGGAGAAGCAGCAGGCGGTAAGCCGACGATGCTGAGCTGGTGTCGATCGCCCGGCGAGAGAGAGAGGCAGCCCCTTAAATAAGCTGAGACACAGAGAGAGTTACAGTAGAGAGGTGGGAGGGCCAGAGAGACAGAAACCACAGCGACCAGGAGACTTAGAACCTTTAATCACTACAAGAACCCAAAGAATCACATCAACAAAGATAAAAACTGTTCAATCAGCACCGACCAGCTCCAAGCCGAGACCTGAATACAACCAAATACAAAAAAGAATCAATTCAATGACAGAAAAAAACAAGTTTACAGAATAAAAATCAGTGTGTTGGCTGGTCAGCTGTTTTTATTTGTAAACTATTTAAATTCTAGAACCCAATCAAAATGAGCCAATATTACATATCAGAGAGGTGGTCCACTAGGATCCAATCAGAGTCCATGTCAGAAGTGTTTCCATCAATGTAATGAGACTCAGGTGTGGTTCAGTTCCTAGTTTAGTTTCAATAAATCAGGGATTTGTCTCAATCTGATCTTTGGCAATGGACAAAAGAGCTTTTTAAAGAGTTTGGAACCCACAAATCTGGACCGGGACGGCTTGTCATCACTGATGGACCAATGAATTGTGAATTCTACCAGTGAATTCTTTAAGAAAATGTCAGGACATCTGTCCATGAGCTGAATGTGAAGAGAAACTGGGTCATGCAGCAAGACAAGGAGAACCAAGAACACAAGTGGTTCTACAAGAGAACGGTTAAAGAAGAACCAGATGAATGTTTAGGAACGGCCAAGTCAAAGTCCTGACCTTAATCCAAGAGAAATGTTGTTGTTGGACCTGAAGCAGCAGTTGATGTGAGGAAACCCACCACAAACATTTAGTTACAAGGAGGTCACAGCAGATACTGACTAAAAACACCTGAATGTCCCAGTTATATTTGGGATTACGTCTGTTAAAACATGTTTTATTTAATGTTGTGGCTGATTGGTACATATACGCTACAGCTGTGAACAGTCTGGTCTGAGAACAAGTCCAGAGATGCAAACATGAAACGAGGCTTCACTGAACTGAGAGAAGAGGAAGAAAACATCAACCAGACAAAAGAGGATGAGTTGACATGAATGTCACATATATCACTTGCTGTCACTGAATCCTTGAGTTGTTTTAGTGTTTGCTGTTGTGTCGTTGACGTCAGCTGAGCCTGAGGCCTGGTCTGGATTTAAATCTCACCCTGTGACAGTAGCACAGGTTTTTCCTCCCGTATGTTTCATTTAGTTTGGTTGTATTTAATGAAAAAATACCATAAACATTAGAAATTGTTCTGCTTGTTGATTGTGTGGTACTTGGCTTTATAAGGGCTGAGTATTCAATTCAGTCTGAGTCGTCCTTTAGAGATGTTTTTGCAAACCTTTTGTCCCAGAATTTTACGTTTTTATGCAGACGATACAGCTTTATATGTCTCAGATACTGTTGCTAAACTGAACTAATTTTTAGTTGTTTTCAACAATAACAACATTTTTTTGCAGATGATACCATCTTTTATGTGTGGGACAGCGTTTCTAAACTGGACTAAACTTCCATTTTGTAGTTGTTATTAACTGTAATATACTTTTTTATGCAGATGATACCGCTTTATATGTCTTGGATGTATTTTCTACTTGTTAGTTATTGTTAATACTAACACAGTTTTATGCAGGCCTTATATATGCTGGATATTGTTTCCAAACTGGACTAAACGTCTATTTTTTAGTCGATATTAATTTGAATATACATTTTTATGCTGATGATACAGCTTTATACGTCTCGGAAAGAGTTGATGATTAACATTATCTCCAACTGAAATGAATATCTTACACCACAAACACATAAAAAGGAAGAAAACTAAATCAGATACAATATTTCTGTCACATGCCAACAACTCGTAGCCGCAGGACTCTTCACGTTAGCCTCATTCTATCACCTCTGGGGCCCTGGTTATTGTCGGGGGCCAGGCGGGGCTCAGGGTCGGATCGGTAAAGTTACATCGTACCTGTGTGCAGGTACACAGGCTGGCCAGACAGCATCGGTCAGGAATTCAGCTTGGCCAGCTCCCAGCATGCAGCTGGTAAAATGAGAAGGGCGAAGAAAATGGAGGAATGTAACTGGAGCAGAGACGAACATATTTGGAAAGGCTTTCAAACTCATGTAGGTCCCGGTAGATAAACAGAGATATGAAATTTAAATGTCTGTGAGTTCAGTCCACTGATAAGATTATCTCAGACGAAAATCAACTTTTCTGTTTTTTGTTTATGGCTGATTCTTTTTCAACATAAAAAAAGCTTCAGACCTATTTTAAGGTTGATTTCTGGGTATTAGTTGCAGTTCTGGAATAGTTATTAGCATATTTTAACAAAAAGATATTAGTTAAATCAATTAAGTCTTAACCAAAAAAAGAGGAAGCTGTCGTAATGAACAAAGTGCATCTACACACTATTCCTTAGCAGCTTTCCGCAGCTGGATCATCTTCCTCCTGGATTAGTGTAAATGCTCCAAATAACTATTTAAAGGAACTGGTTTCTCTTCCACCTGAGACACAGCTTTCAGAGAGTAGAAAGCTGGAGACACCTGATCTATGTGTGTCAGAGTCCTCCGAGAACAACCGCCGCTTTGTCTGAACTTCCATCTTATCTCTGTCCTGTAAAAACTCAGCAACACTGACGTTACTGAGAAGCATCGGCTCGGGACGACAGATTCAAACGTTTACATGGTTCATAAAAAACACCTGATGGTCGGCAGAGGTCACAGCAGGAAGGGGATGGGAGCCAATCGGATCTCTTCGGCCACTGGTTGAGGATCTGTCCTGGGTGATCTGAACAGATCTGACTCACTGGGTCCATGATAATTAAACTTATTTAATGAATAAATGCAGAAAAACTGGGTCAAAAAGACTGGAGTAAGCATTGAGAACAGAGAGCATCATGGGATATCTTCTCTTAAAATGTCCAACCTGTCCAACACCAACTCAAGTCACCTTCTTTTTTTCGGCATACGATGTTGTTTCAGATTCAGCATGAGCAGATGAATGTTTAGGTGATGAAGTTAATAGACTAAAGGTATGAACACACCAAACACGACATCAAAGAACAAAGGTGATGCTCTTTGCACCACGTTAGCTGGTGAAGGAAGATGGGAAGAGCTACTATTAGCCAGGAGCTAGGAAGCTAGGAAGAGCTCCATCACACAGAGCTGTCCTCTCCTGAATCAGTCAGTCAACACTTTATTCATTCTCAACTATAATTGCTTCTGATTTAAGATGTTGAATAAACTAATGCAACTGGTCAAAGCCAGGGTCATGGACCCTCACTGATGGCCTGATTAAAGGCTGATTGACAGCTTTGTGCATCACAGCCCGACTCTTTGGAAATCGTAAAGTTAGCATCAACACAAAACAACCTGTCGCGTCACAGCATGAAAAGATAAAAGCTGAACACCCACTTTAACGCCAGGTTCTTGACCTGATACCATTTGTGGCTTTTAAACTTCTCCATATAAAAGAAACTGACCAATGGGGACGCAGTACTGCAGGCTCCGCCCACTTTGCATCAGAACTGTAATTAAAAAAACAGCTGCATACTTTTATTCCTATATATTTTATTCTTCAGAGATTTTGTTAATTAATAATTTTAATTAAATCTTTAAATGCTTTGCTAACATATCCTTTAAATGAAGAAGTTTCTGCTGCAGGGAAGGAATTCCCGTCCTCCTGTTTAATCTTCCTCCTCTCCTCATTATTTCAGCTCTCGGGTCACAGAGTCAACATAACAGAGTCGCCGACACTGAGCTGGGATTATCTGAGTGTGTGTTTGCAGTTCTACAGCTATCTTTGTGAGGACCACTTCATGAGTTTTAAAGGACCACGTTGTGGGTCTGGTTACGCGAGTCCTCTCAAAGATAGAAAAACCAGCAGGTGTGTGAGGACGGGTGGTCTCTGCAGTAGAAATAATAAAAAATAATAGAAGCACGTGGAGATTCACACCGAGTTGAACTCCTGACCAAAACGTGAAATACTTTGAATTTATCACGTTTTCATTATCTCATAGTTCAAGATGTGTCTGTACTTTTTTGTGCCGCTAGAGAGAAACACCGAGCTCAGATTATATCTTATCACAATATTAATGCTTAATAACTGGTCCCGGCTTAAACTGCAGTTCATCCTTGAAAATATTCAGAAACTGCACAAAGTAAATTTAAATGATGAAACCTTAACTTTATGCTCTTGATGGCTTAAATACTAAAATACAAAATCATTAAAGTTACACATGCTAAGCTAGGTTGGTTAGCCTTAAGCAGCACTGCTTTAAAAAACTCAGTCACTAAGAAGGTGTAGAAATAACTGAAAATTAGCAGGTTAGCTGTAATTACTCAGATTAGAGTCACTGCAGTCGGATGGTTTGATTGACAAATTTAAGGTTATACAATAAAATAAAGTTACACTGAATACCAACACATTTTACTAAAATATAAAGGGAATTATTTTTAGTGGTGAAAAAGTACAAACCATTTGTTAATCACTCTAAATTTACTTTTACTTTACTAGATATAGTCAAACAATTAAACTATTTGTGATTAATCATGATTGTCCATAGTTAACCCACAAATAATCTATTTAGATTTTACCTGAAAAGGATATTTTTCAAGTGGAGGACTGATCCAGGTATTCTTCTTTGTATTTTTATTAGCTTATTAGGTGAAAATGATTCTAAAAGTTCCATTTGTATGATAGTGAGCTGCCCAGACAGAGCGCTATAGAGATCCCTAAACTTTTAACTTTACTACTAGTGTCTTTGTTCACTTACAACTTAGGAATTCACAGAAAATAAGTGAATAAAGTTTGACGTCTTGGTGCTTTAACTCCTTTCCCAGTTATAAAATGTTAAATCACAGGCGTAGATTCACTTCCTGCAGACTCACCATGAGAGCTGGTCTGGGTTCTTCTGTGTGAACGCTGCAGAAATCACAAGTCGTCTGTAGATCTTCCAGTGGATTGTAAAGCCAGCTGTGACAGAAACGCAGAGTTTGGAGGCAACATTTAAGAACCCAGACAAAGAAACTACAAGTTTGTTTTGTTCCTGTCTGACCAGACCAGTCGACTTTGACCTTCTAATCCGACATCGGAAGTGTGTGTGTAGGGTTCTCAGCATTATCCCACCACATAGTTTTAATCCAACATAATCCAAAATTTCAATCTAATCTCTAAAATGTTATAATTTCTGCTATTTTCTTTATTTATAGAAAGTCGAGTCCCAACAATAAACATATAATATCACCACATAGATGAGTCTGCAGCACAGGCTGACAGTGTCTATTGACCTGTTCTAACCAAAACCCTAAAACCAATTATGAACCCTCAAACCGACTGTGACCCCAGAACATCCACAATAAAACCCCAAAAAACTAAAGCGTCCTCACTCTTCACCTGGTCCTCACAACGACAGCCAAACACACACACACAGATTAAAATGCCACGCTGACATAATCCTCAGATTGAGCTCTTTGTGTTCGGTGCCACGGTGTTGAACAAACCTGGAGCTGTACCACACTGTGCCGGGTCAAATTTAAAGTGATGGATGTGATACCAACGCCGGCGTGAACAATCCTGCCTGAAGAAAAACATCTGAACGTCACAAAAACCCAGAAACCAAACACTTTTACCAGTTTTAATTTTCTCTTGTGACATAATAAGTTTTAAATTAGTACTTTCAGTCAGGTGATATACTGACCTTTTAAGAGACAGCACCTCAATCTGGACATTGACAACCATGGTCAAAGATGGCCGACAAGACAGACGCAAAGCCAAAGCATCACAAACGCCCCCTGCTGCCAGGTTGCAGTAAATGTCTTAAGCCCCGCCTCCTCCCAAAATAAAAGTCAAAGTCACAGTTCCTTCCTTAGTTTTTGAGAACATTGGCAGCTTATTTATTTATATTGAGTGACAATACTAAATTATGAGTCAGAACATTTTACATTTTCTGGTTTACAATATCTATAAATCCTGAGATTTTAATGCATTCAAATCAAACATTTTCTACTTTTATTTTCACAGATATGTCACACATGAGTTTGTAATAACTCTGACCTGTTTCAGATCTTAGTTATTCTGGTTAATGAGAAACTTAAAATATAAATAATTAAGATATCTTAAGGCAGGTGAGAACATCGGCTAACGCCAACAAGTAATTAAAGTTAAAGTATAGATGAAGTCAGAGGCTGCGGTGAGTGGAGACTGATTTATTGGTGTGAGTCGGACAGAGAGGAACAGAAATTACAACAAGAACAGAAAAATGTTTAGTCGATATAAAACAAAGCGGAATGAAGAGACAGATTCACATATCGCCGGCGTCCACGTTACTTCTGGCCGAGCTGAGAGAGCTGTGGAGAGGAGAGGAAGACGTCAACGGGGCGTCAATGACAGGTGAACTACAGGACAGGTGTGTTTTCTCACCTGTTTGATGAACTGAGCAGCGTTAAAGAGTTCACTGCAGCCGTAAACGATCTTCTTCCCCTGTTTAGACTGAGAACAGAAAACAATCTGAGCTACTTGTATTTTATTTATGCTAGTTTTTTTCGGTCATTTAAATTCATTTTAAGATGTGTATAATTTTGCTGAATGTTCCTGACCATCATAAAAACATAAGAATATTTTTATAAGGTATTTAAGATCATAATTATTTCAGTTTACATGTAAACAGATTATTCTGATGCTGACCTCCACACAGCAGGGGGCGCAGCAGTTCAAACTCAAACTACAAACTGTAGTTTCCTGACACTTCTTATTTCAGAAACAAATATTAAATATTAATTTGAATTAAAAGTCGTTTGATAAATGAAGATCAGGAGCATAGAAAATACTGCAGCGCCCCCTGCTGTGTGGAGGTCAGCGTCTACAATGTCTTTTTATGCAATCTGTTCTTATTAAAGGGGATTTGGAGTTTTGTTCTATCAGGCTCTTCTAATTTCTAATTTCTAAAATATTTTATCCATCCAAAATATGACTCTTCGCTATAAGTTAAATTAACCAACAGTAAATCAAAGCACAGCTGAAACTACGAAACCTCTTGTATTTGAAGTTTCAAATAATAATAAGCAGATAAGAACTGATTAAGTGAAAGTGGTCGTAGCTTCAGTAAGAGATTCAGTACCTTGGCGTAGTCCACCATGTTCTGATACTCGATGTAGTTTCCTCCTCCGACTACAAACACGATGGCCTGGAAACAATTTTTAATAAAAAATAAAGTTAAATTAAACAGTTTCTATGGAGCTGAGAGGACTCAGGACTGAGGCTGATCATCAAAAGGTTGATCAGCTGATTAATGTCACGATGATATCGACGACAAACTTTCTGGATCTGAAATATCTTAATCAGTAAAAACCTAATTTATCTGATCGTTAAAGAGTTGTTCCTGTTTTGTCTTGTTCCTGATTTTATTGCTTTTACTTCATGCTGTTGTTTGTCTGATTAATAAAAATGATGAATTAACAGTTTAATAGTTTGTTTTCTGAGCTACTCTAAATGTTGACCCTCGCTTTATTTGCTTTTAATTCTCATCAGTGATTTTTCTGGGTTTATAAAGTTCATCTCCTGTAGGTTTGTGTCCTGAGGCTTTGTAGTGAAGCAACAGTTAAAGCAGCTTCAGGCAGGATGTCTGACGTGCAGCATCATTTCCACTCTGTCCTGTATTTCCTTTCAACTTGTGTTTGTCCTGGAAATAACCGAGACAGAATCTAATCAATCAAACACAAACTCACCTCCTGAAACGGGTTCTTGTTCCTGGGAATGGAGCTAAAGAGAAGAAGAAGAAGATGATGAGACATTCCTGAGCTTCACAACGCTCAGCAGCAGATCACATGATCAGATCACATGATCAGATCACAGCTGAGCACTGATTTGTTGTCCTACCTCTCACTTCCTCGCAGCATCTTTGGGTCAAAGTATCGATAGTCGTCTGTTTCCTAAAGATCAGACAGAAACATCAAACACTTCTTTTTATTGGTTACGTGCAGAAAAACATTTAAACCTAAATCCTGGAGTTTTAATTCCTCTCTACCTCCTCCTGCTACATAGACTTACTCTCCTCTTCCTAAACCACCTCCATCCTCTTCTCTTCTTCCTGCTCCACTTTTTCCTTCTCTTCCTTCTTCTCTTCTTTCCTCTCTACCTCCTCTCTTCCACCACAACCTCCATCTTCATCTCTTTCTTCTTCTCTTCCTCACCCACCTCCACCCTCTCCTCCTCTTCCTACTCTTCTTTCATCTTTGTTCCTCTCTTCCTTCTTCTCGTCCTCCTCCGTCTTCTTCCTCCACCACCTCCCTTCACTCGTTCTTCCCAATCTACCTATCCTCCTCCTTCCACTCCTCTTGCTCTCCATTCTCCCTCTCCACCTCCTTCTCCTCCTCCTCGTTTTCATATGTTCAGAGCACGTGTGACACGTTTTATTTAATAAATAGTATTTATAGAGGAGATCAGATCTATATTAGTTCTTCTTCTCTGGTTTTTCCAGATGTCTAGCTGTTCTTCTTTCTATCATCTCTCCAGGTTCAGGTTCATGTCTCTTCCCACCATCAGCTGCAGAGAAGCTGACGGGACCACCTCTTAGTTTACCTCGGCTATAACTCACTAAGGTTCCCTTCACCTTCATCATGTTTCTGTGGAGGATGGAGCTGGACTGGGCGTCTGGCTTTTGTTTTTTTTTCCAACAACAAAAGTTTCTACCTGGAAAAACACAGCTCAGCGCTGAGCTGCTCTCTGACAGAGAGCTGAACCACGATCACCTCATTAATATTTACAGATCAGTGTTTGACGTGACGCTCATGTGTTTCCACTGGAGGAGAAAACTCTTATCTGCAAAATGTCCTCAGAGACATTTCTTCATCCAGGATTTGTTATGTGGTGGATGTGTTAAGGGATTAAGAGACGCTGTGGAGGTGGTCGGACCACGACTGTTAGCGCTCTCTCCTCAGTTATGGACTATTCTACCAAGACGGTTAATGTTCTGCATCAATCTTTGTAAAATTACCTTTGCTTTGTTTCCACTGGCAGATGATTCTACATGAATTAAAGTTAATGTCAGTTTATACGCTGATGATGCTCTGATCTATGTTGCTGTCCTGCCAGGAGACACTGATTAGCTCAAACTGAAACCTTGATTTGGTCAAGATTTATGTTCTGAAGTTTCTCTGATCTCTCCTCAGTTACTGACTGTTCTACAAACTAGTGTCTGAAAAACCAAGCCGTGCATGAGTGGGTTAATATTTCACATCAGTCTCTATATAACGTTCTAGATGAATGTTAATCTTTATGCAGATGAGACTCTGATGTTGCTGTGAAGATGAGCTCTGTAAATTCTTCTAACATTTTGCTAAACCTTAACCTCAACACGCAACAGGAACAATATTCTCACACTGGGGACAATCTGATAGAAGGAGAATGTGCTCTTCTATTTCTTTCATCTTCATCCCAGTCCTGTCTTCATCCCCCCCCACCCTCCTCCCCTCGGTCAGATTCACAACAACAGGATCATTGTTGGTCGCCTGTAACTCCAGACGGTGAGAAACCCGAGGTGTGTATGTGTGCTGTGAATATCTATCACTGTGAGGCCCGGCTCCTAGGAGTCAGGACGTTTGGGACCGAGCTTCAAAGGCCCCTTTAGGGGTTCAGGGTTTGTTTTAGGGTTCACATTAGAACCAGATATGAAGAGACTCCATGAGCTGAGGAGGCAAAGTCTTAGCTGAAGAGTTTTTAAATCTGCTGGCGGGTTCACGTGTGGTCACATGTGAGTAATATTATCGTTGCTTTCCGGCTCACACACTCTGACCACAGCAGTTAATGTGAAGCTAATGAGATTTCCCCGGGTGCAGTGGTTAGAGTGTCAGAGCTGTCCATCACAGATGAGGTGACTTCTCAGTTTCTCAAATATTCTCACTTTTATAGGTTTTAAGGACGACGTGTTTATTCTGAAACAAACCCACAGAAGCACTTTGTCCTGCTGAACCAGTTACTCACTGAATATGGATCATTCAGTCCTGAGAGCTGACAAACAGAATCAGATCAAACACATGAAAGAGAAATATTAAACCCATGTGTTTGCTTCTTAAAGAAACTTAATCTTCTGTTCATACCTTTAAACTTTGTTTCTGGTAACTGCAACAGCAAACTCTTTGTGTTTTGAGTCATTTTTGTGCAGAAATGTAAAGAACTGTGGAGGACGCTAAAACGTTTATCTTCAGTAGAATATTTACTGAAGATATTTTTGTTTAATTAAACGTCTTAGTTGTTTTCATTTCAAATCTAATATGGCGAATATACAGAGTCCAAACACATATGGGCCTGATTATAAGACTGATAATACGTTTTTCAAAGAGAAAATATAAAATAAATCAACACAGAGACAAACTCACAGGATTAGACTTCATCTCCATCAGGTTGTCCAGGATCCGAGTGACTGGAAGGTTCTGGAAGAGGAAAATAAAACCTTTAAAAACTAATTCACAGACTTTCTTAAACTTTTATTTTATTTGAAATGAAGCGTTCTCAAACACTTTTCCTATTTCTCTTTCTGGTGCTTGTTTGTTTTAATGTTGCTCTTTTAAAAAACGTCAGATGTGAGTGTGGACTGAGTGTTTGTAATGTTCTGGCTCTTGTGCAGAGCACCGTGGGCCGACTTCAGCTTCAGTATGAATAAAACAGACGCCGCCTTCCTGTTTGTGTGTGACCATTATAAATGACTCCGACGTCGGCGCCAGCGTTCGCCCCCAAAATGCTCCATCAACGTCATCCTTGTTGTCACCATCACCGCTGCTGCCCGGGAATAAGAAGTCTGTCTCATGAGGTACGTTTGATTTAACGTCTCATCGGACGCGTGTGGGCGGAGACAGAGAGAGAGAGTCAGCTCTGAATGGACGACGACGACGACGGCGGTGCCGGGTTAGACGAGAAAGAATCAGCGTTTCTTCAACCAACTGAGACGTTTATCTCAAATCAGCAAATAAATATGAGTCTGGACAACGAAATACGAATGGCAGCTCATAAAAATATAAACCAAAACACATTAGTTGAACTTAATGTTTGAAATATAAAAGATAAGATATTAACTGTTATATATACAGTCTGAACTAAGTATGTGAATAAATAAATAGAGTTTGTTGTGCAATCAGCCAATTTAGTTCATGTTTAGTTAACGTCTGACCATCAGAATGAGCTTTAAGAGGCTAATTCACACAGTATCTGTGTGACTGCAGCGTAACAGGACGTAGCTGTGATACGTCTGTAGTGACCTTCATTTAATATCATCTGTGTTTGTAGGTTCAGCTCATTGTAATTTCATTTTCCAGCAGTTTTACTCACATGTTGCTTAAGGACCAGGTTCTTCACTCCCTCCATGACAAACTGAGAGCCGGTATTCATCACTCTGGAGAAGAGCCTGCAGAGGAGGGAGGAGGAGGAGGAGGAGGAGGAGGAGGAGGAGGAGGAGGACAGGGTTAGGCTGGTAGTCTAAGAGGAGCAGCTTCCAAAAATACAAACACCTGGAGCGTAAAGAGACGTTTTAGGAGGAGACCGGTTTATTTTAAAATTCCTGAACGTTACTTTTAAAAATAATATTAGTGGGACAGAGTGTGATCAGTGATACGAGCTGAGACGTCACATTTCTGCTGCAGCTGAAACACTCCCAAAGAATACAGAGACGTCTGCCACATTTAGACGATTTGACTTTTTATTTATGAACTTAAAACAATATATTTAGTTTTTATTAAGAGAAAAACCATTGAAACATCCATTAGAATTATAAAGTTCATAATAAAACTAATGAGATTAACTTACCCCATGGGTTTAACTCCACTGTTGCCGTAGTTCGCTGGGGTGGCGGCCATTTTGGTAAAAGCTCTAGAAAAACACAAAGAAAGAAGAATGACTGAACATGACAAAATATATTAAGACACATTTTATTTGACTAAATATTTCAGATCAGATGCAGCTCTTTAGTTTCATTTATAAGGTTTTAATACAACACTGACTCTATTCTGTTAAATGAAGTTCTTTAGGTAGTGAAACCAGTCCTTTAGTCATTTTATAGTACCATTACATGTGTTATTATTATTATTTATATTCCATCCTCCAGGTGAATCATCACCTTTCTGACGATGTCTCAACATCATCTCAGCTCTAGAAGAGTCATGAAGGAGGATCTAGAGCAGGGCTGATACATGAGAATGTTTTGGTTTCCTCTAGTGTACCTAATGAAGTGGCCTTAAAGTATTTCACAGTGTTCTGACATTTGATTGACCCTAAGTGTCCAGCTGAAGAAACAGACATTAGTCACAGCTGTATGTTTGCATTTAATTTAATTACTTAAATGTATTTCATAGTAAAGTTGTTCTTTGTGTCGATGATATTATTGGCGTGTTTATGCTGCTAATACTTGAAAGTAACGTTTAAGTTTAATTTGTCTGTTTGACGAGAGACTTACTTCCACTGTTTGATGTAGTTGAGAGGTGAAAGGTCACAGCCGGCGTCTAACAAAGCTTTCTTATACTGCTCCAGGTCAGACTGAAACACAAACACACAACAACAACAATCAGAAGTGTTTGATTATCTGTGAAGACGTCTGGAGACTCTGAACTCGCTCTCTGTGGTCGTCATTAATTTACAGAGCCACATAGACAAAGACAAGCCAATCAAACACATCAAACACTGATATTATACTTTTTATAAGAATACTTGTTTATTGAGAACTGATGGAGGAGACTGAAGACGACTGTCCCCCTCCACAGGAGTGGTCCACCAACAAAGATCACTCCATGATAGTCTGAGAGGAACCAGAGGAACCCAGGGGAACTTCTAAGCAGCTAAAGGCCTCTCTCTCATTGGCTGATGGTAATGTTGATGAATCCACTAAACAACCATGGTGTGATGGACAAAGACACTGCTCTCCAAGAAGAACATTTCTAAACATCATGTGGACAAGACAGAAGACTACTGGGACAATGTTTAGTGGACAGATGAGACCAAAGTAGAATAGTTTGGTTTAAATGAGATGAAGCATCAGAACCTCATCCCTCCATCAAACATGGGGGTGAAGCTAATGTCCTGGTTTGGGCCTGTTCTGCTGCATCTGGACCAGGACGCCTTGTCCTCATTGATGGACCAATGAACTCTAAAAGAAAATGTCAGGACATCTGTCCATGAGCTGAATGTGAAGAGAAACTGGGTCATGCAGCAAGACAAGGAGAACCAAGAACACAAGTGGTTCTACAAGAGAACGGTTAAAGAAGAACCAGATGAATGTTTAGGAACAGCCAAGGGTCGAGAACCGTTCATTTGAGACTACAGGTGATAGTTTCAGGTGGACACCACCCTCAGATGTACCTATTTAAACTCTCCACCAGACATTTAGAGCAGAAGGATGAATCGTCTTCTAAAAACCGAACTAGTCCAGCTGCCATTGTTTCAGCTGTATTATATAAGAAATGTAAACCCATGAAGAAAAGTCAACATTACTCAAAGAACTACAAAGAAACCTCGATACAACGAAACTGGAAAATACTAACTGTCAGCAAACACATCACGACTCTGAAGTTATCATAACCTTCAAGTTAGGAGCTGGTGAATACCTCAAGATGCCGGCGTTCATATAGACTTCTTTTATAAACGTGACCCCATGAAGGCTCCGTCTGACAGTACAAGGCCTTTATGACTCAGATCTGATCTAAATCAGCCAAGAATGGAATTCAAACCACAACAGAAGATTTTCCCCCTCGCCTCAGGCTTACTTGTGTCTGGTTATCACTCATGCATGTGAGATTCTCAAGTGTGACTGTAACATAAATAAATACAGCCATGCTACCGCAAGTATTTTATTAATACAGGTTCTAGTTACAAGTTCATCATCACATTGATTCTATCTGTCATTTCAGAGGCCTTCCTGTCCGGCCAAGGAAAACAAAGTACCGGAGTATAGGCTCGGTAGCATGACAACATTCGTCTCCATTGATATTTCCCATCCATTGCCAGTGAAAGGTGACGTAGTTTAGGTTTTTTTTCTGCATTAAGCTCCTGACTGGCAGCTCTGCAGGAACCGCCAAGACGTTACACAACCGCTGAGCCATGTGAGCGTGAGCACAACGGTGCGTGTGGTTGTTTTTGTAGAAGTGAAATCCCACGACATCAGAAAAAAATCAAGCAGTACCTGGGAGACTCAGAAGAGGGGGAGAAAAGGGTGACAGAGCGATCTGAGATCGGGGGAGACACATCAAAGAAGGCAGTGAGACAATAAGAAAGAGCCGGTCAGAGAGGAAGAGGGATGACCAGAGAGGATGGGGAGGGAGAGGGAAGGTGTTGGTGGTCATGGAGGCTGAGGGGGGTAATCCCTGGATGATCCATGTTCCAGCTGGACCGAAGATAAAAGACTGAGGCTCATGTCTGAGCAGAGGAGAGGTTGTCACACCATTAGTCAGCAGAGAAGGAGAAGCCAAGTACCACAGGGCTCAAACAAAGAGCTTTTCCTCTCATCAGACTGAGTCTACAACCTCCAACAGTGTTCCTCTCTCTCTGGGAATGTTCCACATCAAATAAAAGTCCTGATGATATCGTGAAGGAACAGCTTCCTCTGTTGTTTGGATACAACAGATCAAATGTGAATCAATGTGAATCGATTTCATTAAGTGCCTAAAGATAACCCTATGTTTAACCCTTTGTGGTCCTTTTGAGCCAGAGGTACTACATATAAAAAACACAACACAACAGCCACGGTGTACTCAAAGAGACCTTTACCACAGTACGTAGCATGCCTTGGTGACTGGTTTCCCTGTGGAGTTAAATGTGTGAACAACATGGAGGAAACGTCAATCTTCTCCTGGATCGTATAATGAGCTCAATGGTAGAATGTGATGATGTCCAGGAGACATAAAATGTCCAAAGGTTGAACTGTGTGGACATTGTCTCCTGTAGTGGAATCAGGAGGATTTCAAGAGGTAAAAACCCAACGTGGAACACTTTGGGTTCTTTGGTTCTCCACATGTCCAGATGGAGAGTGGGCCTGGTTCTATTGTTACTA
Organism: Planiliza haematocheilus; assembly: GCA_005024645.1. Classification (NCBI taxonomy): domain Eukaryota; kingdom Metazoa; phylum Chordata; class Actinopteri; order Mugiliformes; family Mugilidae; genus Planiliza; species Planiliza haematocheilus. The sequence continues at coordinate 115,184 of SRSE01000523.1, forward strand.
GAACCTTTGGTCCAGTTCTAGTGAATGAGTTCAGAATGATGTCATTGCTATCAGGGTGTTTTCTACTCTCTCATCTAGAAGATGTTTTAGTTTATCACTAATTAATCAGACACAATGAAGTCTGACCTATCAGAGAGACCAGGGTCCATAGAGACCAGGGTCCATAGAGACCTGGGTCCATAGAGACCAGGGTCAAGTATATGGCGTCAATAGTTATAGTCCTGATTCACTGGTACGACTAACCTACTGATAGTTACTGATAAATATCCATGACTGTGAGATTTTTCTGCTTTTAGATCACGGTCTGTTAAGTTTTATTAAAGCTGTCTGGCCATTAAACCAATAACTGAGATGAATTGCTGTAATGATTTCCGCAGGTGAAAGCCTGGACTGATTAAAGAGCTGATTTTAAGGGACATTTTATGGATAAGCAGGATGTTCTGCAGGAGCTTTGTGGTGATGAAAGATCGAAACGCTTAAGGTGACTTGAAGTATTTGTCAGGGACTTGTATGTGGAATAAGTTCCGTCAGAAGTGCTAATGAATGAACAGAATGAACTCATGGTGCATAAGCTCTACTTGTCTCGTCAGAAAGGATGAGCGTTGTTTCACTGCCAAGCTAACGCTGGTCCAGCTGTGTGACTTTAACCAGGTCTCCGTGTTCAGGGAGAAACTTGGGATCAATCATCTTTGTTCTACATCGACTCGTAATGAATTCATACATTTGACAGATCCAAGACGACGATCCTCACAAAGTGCATCCAGAATGTGGCGTCTGATTAATAAACCGTGAGGACACGAGGTCGAACTGACTTCAAACCATCTGCCTAAACCATTGCTACGTTTGCCGATCCATGGTTGGTGACATCAGCGTCCCCTGTGCTGTCTCAGTCTGAGTGTTGGTGAAGACGTCTGGCATCAACAACGGGAAGATCTGGAGGAGCGTCACCTGATACGTCAACTGAACTTTGGTTGAAGACACTGAAAGTTTCAAGATGGATTTCAGCCGCCCCATCGCTTCAGCAGCTCCTCAGGATGATGCTCTTCGTTCGACTATGGTTTCCATTTCCTCATCTCCTCAGACCTTCGACTTTCCCATGAGTCTCGGTTTTGTTCCTTGAAGTAAACACTGGACCGCAGGAGGATCACAGAAAGTTCCAGAGTCACAGTTTTCCTCCGTGGTGGGAGTTTTTATTTTGACAGGAATCAACCACAGCGGGCCAAAAACTCTAAAACCACAAACCTTCACGTCACCGTGTCACCGGCGAATCATCTGTGCACTCAGGCAACTGGCTAGAACAGCCAACAAAAGGATTAATAACAAAGAACAAAACATCTCCTGCTGCCATCGCACAGATTTAAAACGACTGTGAATCCAAGTCACAGCAAGAAACAAGCGTTCAGGTGGCAGGTAAGTTCCAGCAAATGCTACGCTACGTTTTAGTCCTAGCAACCGTTTAAAAATGACAGACGGCGACGACAGCTCCAACAACAAACACCTGAAGCCGGCCGCGTTGACATCCATCAGAACAGCGGCTCGGAAATTTTGAGATTCTGGAGTGAAGTGGTGAACACAACGTCAAACCACAGCGGACCACGTCTTAAGAAAGTCAAAACACTTTAAGACGTGGAAAATATTTGGATTTTGGCAAAAGACTTAATTCGTATTATTAGTCACGTTAGTTTGCTGACAATGGGCTTATTAGGATCAGACATTACTGAATGTTTTGACGTATAAGATCAGAACACACGGAAAACAGCTTCTACTCCTTCATTTTATCACCACGTCATGATTCTATGTTTAAATATGTGAAAAAATTACATTATTTAAGATATTTTATGGCCTTAAATTAAAAAGAAAACATCTTAAGGAACCTACAGAGTCTACGTGAACAGGGATAAGAAGTTAAGAAGGTATTTATAGTCATTGGACTTGTTTACAGTAGTTTAGTTTTGTGTTGCTGAGTGTTTTACCTCTGAAGGAGCCATCTGAGCAGTGATGTAGAAGATGAGGAAAAGTCTCATCTTGTCTTCTGGGGTTCCAGCTGACAAACACAAAACACATTTAGTCTGTTGAGTTTATGTGAGAAGTGTTTGCTGAATATAACCTGATAAATAAAATAAAAATGATCTGAGTGTATGTGTTTAATTACAGGACAGTACTGGTCAACAGATTCAGCCTAATGTTATGATTGACTACGTATCCCAGCATGCCTTTAGACAGCTGTGAATGTGTAGTGAGTGTATATACCATCGGGGTCACTGATGATGTCCAGCAGTGATTTATCTAAAGTTGATTTGCTCATCAGTTTCTCTTCATACTCAAAGTAGACGTCCAGTTTACGACTCTGAGGACACAAACGGCATCAAGTCAAACAAACACTGACTCACTCTGGTCACATTCAGACCTTCATTAACATCCATCCATGTCAATCTGATCACACCTGGTCCATCCACCTGGTCTTAATGTAAATGTGTGTCCACATGCGTCCCCAGCCAGCTCTGTAGATGTGATCTCAGTGTGTGTGTCTGTAAATGAGCAGCAGCGCCATCATGTGGTCAGTAGAATATTAATGGATCTCTACCTATGTTCACACCTGGACTTAAAGCTGGACACTTGTGATCAGATCACTCAGGACGGATGTTAGTGTGAGGTCTGAATAGCGTCCCAGTCTCAGTCTTAGTCTCAGCCTCAGCCTCAGCCTCAGTCTCAGTCTCAGCCTCAGTCTCAGTCTCAGTCTCAGTCTCAGCCTCAGCCTCAGCCTCAGCCTCAGTCTCAGTCTCAGTCTCAGCCTCAGCCTCAGTCTCAGTCTCAGCCTCAGCCTCAGCCTCAGCCTCAGCCTCAGTCTCAGCCTCAGTCTCAGTCTTAGCCTCAGTCTCAGCCTCAGTCTTAGCCTCAGTCTCAGCCTCAGCCTCAGTCTCAGTCTCAGCCTCAGCCTCAGCCTCAGCCTCAGCCTCAGCCTCAGTCTTAGCCTCAGCCTCAGTGTTCAGCCTCAGCCTCAGTGTTCAGCCTCAGTCTCAGCCTCAGCCTCAGTCTCGTCCCAGCCTCAGTCTCAGCCTCAGTCTCAGCCTTAGCCTCAGCCTGAGGTGACCTGGTGTCGTTGGCGTACCTTGATGTGGTCGAGCACTGCCGTGGCGACGTTGGTGTGCAGGTCGATCAGCCTCTTCTTCTCCAGCAGCTCAGGCAGAGAGCTGCAAGAAAACAAACCAAAGCCTAAAACACCATGAGCCAAACAAACCACTTCACTCTGCTTCTTTTTATTAAACGTCATCAACACGACTTTTCAACACATTTAAATACGAGCATCTCACATTTGAATGTGTGGAAACTGGCCGTTACACCCAAACATTCTCACCACAGACGACACGTTGTTCGTGAAGTGAGTCACATACTTTAACGGTTAAAAGGTTTAAAATAAAATGGTGGAAGTCACGGAGATCAAAACTAAAATCAGATGTGTCCTGGCTCAAAGCTCAAATGTCCTCTCAAGTTCATGGAAATTCATTCTTTAGAAGTTATTGAGAAACACTGTCAGGAAACACTCAGCATTAATTTATCCAGTGGAGTTCAATGAGAGCGTTGCTTGGGAACAACCTGAGCTCATCCATATTTATCAAACCAGTTCTATAGCTTTTAGACCACATGCTGTAACACAACGTAGAATAACAGGGCTCCAACGTGACAATCCAGGAAGATAACACTGATGCTGGTTTATTAAAGCTGCTGAATGAGGTTCTTCTGTTTTCAGTACCTGACAGCGGAGGTGAGCTTAGCTGTGTTGTCTGACAGCATGCTGATGGCTCCTTCATCTTCTCCTTCTAAACCCTGCAGACACAACAACAGTGACATGAAATCATCCATCAGGGTCTCACAGTGAGACACAAGTCTTCTTTGTTAACAAGCTAGTTATACAGACATGATCTTCAAGTTCTTTAAAACTTTAATACGTCCTTGGATATGTCCATTTGCCTTTTTTCTAACCGTCTTTGTTTTTCTACATTTCCACACAAGTCCTGAAAGTAGACAAAGAGACCCAACCAATTACATTTACTCAGGAAAATGAGCCAATATTACATATCAAAGAGGTGTAGCTCAGTGATTCCAAATTAATTTCCAAGTCAAACCAGAGTCCACGTGTTCATACGTGTCTCCATCAGTGTAATGAGACTCAGGTGTGGTTCAGTTCCTGGTTTAGTTTCAATCAATCAGGGATTTGTCTCAGTCTGATGTTTGTGGACAAAGGAGCTTTGTCTCAGAGCTCAGAGAAAGAGTTGTTGTTGCTCATCAGGCTGGAAAAGGTTCCAGAAGCATCTCTAAAGAGTTTGGAAGCCACAAATAATCCACAGTCAGACAGATTGAAGACGACAGGAGTGGTCCACCAACAAAGAGAGGTCACAGTGGACCCACCATCGTCTGAGTCTCATTACAGTGATGGAAACACTCCTGAACACATGGACCTGACACTTTCACGTGTTTGATCGGGTTCTCTTTCATGCTCTGATGCTTTTGAGTGATATTTTTATGCAGGAATGTAGAAAAACAAAGACTCAAAACTGATTTGTAACCTGGTGACTCAGACAAGAGTTTGACTTGATGTTTGGTAAGTCAACAATGATCTCTCACCATGATGCTCTTCAGGCGCTTCACCTCGTCCTCCTGGGCTCTGTACGTGTCCAGCTCCTCCTGAACCGACTCTGCCACCTCTGGGAACGGACTGTAACGAGCAGACAGACGGTGAATCACCGGAATCAGGAGTTACATCTGAATAAACTCAGGAGGACGACACACGGAGCAGGATGCAAAGAACAGTAAGACGTCATCAGCGTACAGACGTATCTGACAATGCTCTGGTTTGGATTTAATGTCTGTAGAAGTGAAGTTTTAGGCTGGTGTAGTCAGACAGAGGCGCGTTTGATTTGACGTGTATGACTCATCCATCGCCACATTAAGCCCCGCCCACAAACAATCTGATTTCCTGGAGGAGAATCAGTTCCCAAAGGAGAGACTCCAGGACAATTTCAAGTCTACCTCACAGAACCATCTCGTACCTGGACACCTCAATTCACATAAGTGTGATGAGGTATCCAGGGAGTACCCCGCCCCGTGACCGTCCAGGGGACAAGCAGTTACAGAAAATGAATGAACAATAAAACACGTCTCAAGATGTTGAAAGAACCTCGAGCATCTCATAAAGACTTGATCTGGAATAGGACTCTTCTTCTTCTTCAGGAACCGACCTGCCTTTGTGTTTCTGCCAGAACTTGTCGGCGACAGTCAGGTCGTAGCTCTTCCTGTTCTTCTTCTTCGGTCTGGCGCCAGTGGGCGATGGCTCCGCCCCCGCGCCCTCCTCCATCAACACCCTGTTCAAATGGAAGTCCTGGAGGACACAAACAAAAAAAAAAACGCATCATTAGTGGGTCAGGATTTGTTTTTTATCTGGTGGCATCATAAAACCTCAACTGATTCATCGCTGTGTAAAAAGATCTAAATCAGGATCTAAACGTTTTCATGGACTGAATCCAAAGCGTAGTCGCCAAGAAGACGTCGTCATCGAACTTTAGTTTATGTTCCCTAAGTCCTTAAAGTGATCCTGGGACACCTAATGAGCATAAAACCTGATCCAAGATCAGCAGAAGCCGCTGCTATGTTAAAGATACCTGGGAATAACTCCAGAGCAGAGACAGTCTGTCCTGCACCGCACTGAAACCTGACAGAGCCCAACGAGGAACAGATCCCTCTTCCCTGATACGCAAACCATAATATTAACGTCGCCATGGGAACAGCAGAGCTGGGAGAGGGGAGATTTAGCGTCGGGTTTGTGTCTCCTGCTGGGTGGTAGATGTGTTTATAGGAAAGAGAGGAGGGAGATGCAGAGAACGACGACGCCATCTGGACCGGCGACGGCGAGGAGAGCTAGCGAACCCAGCTAGCGAACGGAAACCTGAGACTCTGGAAGCGAGGGACCAGACAGAAAACCTTTTATAAAAAGATCTAAAACTAAAACTGGACGCCTTTACAAGAAAAAGAAACTATACTTAAAGTGTCATTTTATAGAAACAGGAGCAGCGACGATAAATCAGACTTCAGTTCTACTTTCACTTCAATGTGTTGAGGATTTAATTTACTTCACACAATAACACAAACTTATAAAGTAATTAATTAAAACTAAAAAGTTGAAATCAACCCACAGATGTTTCTGATAAAAACCTAAACTCCTCCATCAGACATTTAGAGCTCCCCCACTAACACCTGATGTTCCTCCACCTTTTTCAGTCACAGTCAACACATTTTTTTTCGTGAGTTGCTACTTTATTAAAGATAAAAGTGACTTAGATGTGTTTCTACTCGTGTAGCTCACCAGAACATCGTGGATCAGCGCCTGATAGGTCCAGGTGTGGTGGAGGGGCGTGGCCATGTCGATGTTTCGATCTGCCAGGACGAAGAGGGGCCTCTGAAAACTGGAGGGGAGATTTAAGTTATGATCTATGCAGCAGTGCATCATGGGAGACGCAGTCCGGCACTTTTATTCCATCATCACAGGTATTTAAATAAAAAAAATATGAAATAAAAAGAATGAATTTAAAAGCTGGAGTTTTTTCTCTTTTGAATCAAACTGACCTGAACTGTCCGGTGGCCATGCTGTCTCCAGTGAACAGGCTGTTTCTGGCGTCACGCAGGTTCTCACGGAGCTTCTTATCCAGCTTCTGCAAAACACATCAGCAGAAACACTTTACAGATGTAAACAAGTGATTCATTTTCCTGAATAAATAAACGTACAAGTCTAATATTTGTGTTTCATGTGTTTGGTTGGGTTCTCTCTGTCCACTTCCAGGATGTCCGCTGATGTTTTGAGGCATTTTAAATTAAAAGCGTTTCATGTGAGAGGAGACTCACCACAGCGACCATCTCAGCTGCGTTTCCTCGAGGACAGCGAATGATCGGCACCGCACCTGATCAACAGAGATCAACAGATAAAGAGGAGGCTATGTCTGCCTGCAGCTATGTCACTGAGACGGTGAAGGATAAATACATGTAAGTATAAATGGTTTAAAGGTTATTTAGTTCATTCAACTACTTCCTGATAGATTAGGAGGTTCCTCTGAGAATAAGGACTAGAATAACTAAAGGTTATATTACCATCTAGTGGACTGACACAGAAACACATCAAGTGTTTCCCCTCATGTCAAAAGCAGCTCCATGTCCACCTCACCTATCAGGACAGGTGTTTATAGATGAACCAACTCCTGATGAACTCACCCAGAGTGACGAAGAAACAGAAGAGACTGTCCACGATGGTGTCCATGATGGCCTCCATGTCCGTGTCCTGGATGTCTGCTCTGTTGATGGCTGCACAGGTCAGACAGACAGACACTGATCAGAGGCTCTAACACTCTGCTTTCAGGAAGAAGCTTCTCTTTTTATTATAATTATTCATTTGTGAAGATTTTCTTAGGGGGTCCCAGCAGAGAAAGTTTGGGAACCACTGATTTAGACCAAAAGAACAGAACAGCTGATTCATTTGTCAGCATTATGACATTAGACAACATTAGGACTCTTCTTCTTCTTCATTGCTAATAAAGCAGTGATGCCCATCGTTCTTACAGACCACAATAGACCTGAGAACGTTTCCTTGATCTTCTCTGATTGGCTGAGTGAAAACCACATGTTTCTCCGCCTCACTGAGAGACACCAGGACACAATTTAAAATATGTGCTGAAGTTAATAAACATTATTCCTCGACCTATAAAAGCTTAAAGACGTGAGTTACCGTGGTAGGAGATGAGCTCTTTGTTCTGGTTGCAGAGGATGAACATGTCGTCCTCCAGCGTGATGAAGTTCAGATACTGATCAAACACCTGATGATTGACAGACATCACAGCTGATTAGTGACTGCTGGACACAGATACAGAAAAACACAGTACTCTTAAAAAGAAAGCCTTTCTGTTCCTAATAGTTTAACCACAACATTAACGTTAAACCTCAGTAACAAACAAAAAGGAGAATTAATTAATACCTTCCTGAGCTTCCTGATATTTCTGGAGGAAGCAGGAACTCTGACTGACTTTTAAAATGTGGAGCTAAGTTTAATTATTTAAATAAAAATAAAAAAATCTGATAATTCACCCAGAAGCTGCACTCAGGTTATTTTCTTGCCGACGACTTTAGCTTCAGTAACACAACAATAATAAAGTAAGCGTATCCATGGTAACCTTGGTGACTTGGCTGACGGCGTTAGCGGCCAGAGCGGCGCTGGCGATGTCCTCCAGTTTACTTCTGCTGATGGCAGAGATGAAGTTCAGGTAGTAGGCCTCGTACAGCTGGTTCCTCAGGTCCTGCACGCGCACAACACATCAGCTACTGATTATTTATTCATGACTCATTCATTATTACAAAGGTTTTAGCAAATTTGTAACCTTTTAAAATGTTTAAATGTGTTTTTCGAACAGAGATGGTTAGAGGTCGATCCGTGATCCGCTCGCTAGAAAATCGGCTGAAAATACTTAAATACTAAAAAATACTTTGCTCACACATTTTAAATCCGTCCTGAGATGTGATCTCAGTGTGTGTGTCTGTAAATGAGCAGCAGCGCCATCATGTGGTCAGTAGAATATTAATGGATCTCTACCTACCACTGGATCAGAACCATCAACAGCTGCTTGGTGACTTGGAGACATGATCCACATTTAGGAACCAGAAAGACTCAGAGTAAAGTGTCATCACCTGACAGATCCTGTCGATGTTCTCCTCTGTGGGCATGACGAAGTAGATGGCTGGAACATCTGGAATAGGATCTCTGTCGGAGTGAAGCAGCCTGAACACGCAAACCACAAACCACACATCAACACGTTAATGTGGATGAAGAAACACACAGAGGAGCTCTGATCAGAACATCTGCAGCTGATCAACGATCACAGCGTTTGGCTCAATGAATAAAGATTACCGGGAACAGGACTGAGTCTGTCCTTCTAGTTTTGGTGTTTGACAGTGCAGCTTTTGTTCTTAAAACAATTTCCCTTCAATATTATTTATATTAAGTGTCAGTAACAATCCAGATTGTTATTCTATCTATCTATCTATCTATCTATCTATCTATCTATCTACACTACCGTTCAAAAGTTTGGGGTCACCCAAACAATTTTGTGTTTTCCATGAAAAGTCACACTTATTCACCACCATACGTTGTGAAATGAATAGAAAATAGAGTCAAGACATTGACAAGGTTAGAAATAATGATGATTTGTATTTGAAATAAGATTTTACATCAAACTTCGCTTTCGTCAAAGAATCCTCCATTTGCAGCAATTACAGCATTGCAGATCTTTGGCATTCTAGCTGTTAATTTGTTGAGGTAATCTGGAGAAATTGCACCCCACGCTTCCAGAAGCAGCTCCCACAAGTTGGATTGGTTGGATGGGCACTTCTTGCGTACCATACGGTCAAGCTGCTCCCACAACAGCTCAATGGGGTTCAGATCTGGTGACTGCGCTGGCCACTCCATCACCGATAGAATATGAGCTTCCTGCTTCTGCTCTAAATAGTTCTTGCACAATTTGGAGGTGTGTTTAGGGTCATTGTCCTGTTGTAGGATGAAATTGGCTCCAATCAAGCGCTGTCCACTGGGTATGGCATGGCGTTGCAAAATGGAGTGATAGCCTTCCTTATTCAGAATCCCTTTTACCCTGTACAAATCTCCCACCTTACCAGCACCAAAGCAACCCCAGACCATCACATTACCTCCACCATGCTTAACAGATGGCGTCAGGCATTCTTCCAGCATCTTTTCATTTGTTCTGCGTCTCACAAACATTCTTCTTTGTGATCCAAACACCTCAAACTTAGATTCGTCCGTCCACAACACTTTTTTCCAGTCTTCCTCTGTCCAATGTCTGTGTTCTTTTGCCCATCTTAATCTTTTTCTTTTATTGGCCAGTCTCAGATATGGCTTTTTCTTTGCCACTCTGCCATGAAGCCCAGAATCCCGCAGTCGCCTCTTCACTGCAGATGTTGACACTGGTGTTTTGCGGGTACTATTTAATGAAGATGCCAGTTGGGGACCTGCGAGGCGTCTGTTTCTCAAACTAGAGACTCTAATGAACTTATCTTCTTGCACAGTTGTGCTACGCGGGCTCCCACTTCTTTTTCTACTCTGGTTAGAGCCTGTTTGTGCTGTCCTCTGAAGGGAGTAGTACACACCGTTGTAGGAAATCTTCAATTTCTTAGCAATTTCTCGCATGGAATAGCCTTCATTTCGAAGAACAAGAATAGACTGTCGAGTTTCAGATGAAAGTTCTCTTTTTCTGGCCATTTTGAGCGTTTAATTGACCCCACAAATGTAATGCTCCAGAAACTCAATCTGCTCAAAGGAAGATCAGTTTTGTAGCTTCTGTAAAGAGCTAAACTGTTTTCAGATGTGTGAACATGATTGCACAAGGGTTTTCTAATCATCAATTAGCCTTCTGAGCCAATGAGCAAACACATTTCACCATTAGAACACTGGAGTGATAGTGGCTGGAACTAGGCCTCTATACACCTATGTAGATATTGCACCAAAAACCAGACATTTGCAGCTAGAATAGTCATTTACCACATTAGCAATGTATAGAGTGTATTTCTTTAAAGTTAAGACTAGTTTAAAGTTATCTTCATTGAAAAGTACAGTGCTTTTCCTTCAAAAATAAGGACATTTCAATGTGACCCCAAACTTTTGAACGGTAGTGTATCTATCTATCTATCTATCTATCTATCTATCTATCTATCTATCTATCTATCTATCTATCTATCTATCTATCTATCCATCCATCCATCCATCCATCCATCCATCCATCTTACAGGTGCAGGGTGATGCCCATGTCTCGGAGCTCTTTGACAGACAGCAGCGGGGAGATGATGTCTTGACCAAACCGGTCGTATATCAACACCTAGAGAGAGAGAGACACACACAGACAGAGGTCAAAGGTCAGCAGACACTTCACTCCTGTCCAGTAAACTACAGTTATGTTCACAGTGTTTTACTGACGTCTACGTGATTTTATGTCACGTTATCTGAAGCGTTACCTTCCATACTGGCTCGGCTGCTGTGTTCTTCAGAGGAGGAGCGTTGAAGTTCAGCATCCGCTTCAGAGCGACTGTACAAACACACAAACACTGCTTACACTTCAAGTTCCTTATTTCTGTTATTATTTTATTTATTTTCTCAGGCTATAAGAAAGCGTTTTGTGACTTTGAAGATTCTGATTTTATTTTTTTATAGCCTCCTATTTACTTATTTATACATTTACTTCTTGTCTGTTTTGCGTGATTCATCTTAAATCGTTTTATTAACTTGTTTGTAGTGTTACCTTTGAAACATATCATTTTTCTACACTTAAACATTAACTCAACATTTACACATCTTCAGAGCTAAAGACAACTACATACGAAGAAGAAAGTCTTTCTAAAGACACTGTAAATTATTTTCACTGTTAGGTCTGATCTTATTTTTTAAAAAAAATGTTAAACTGAACAAAAATGATTTTATTCACTAATAGCAGCAGGCTAGCTTAGCCTAGCCAGGTCTTCGGTTTCACAGCTAGTAGCCGGGGTAGCTAACAGGCTAAACTGCTGGTTAACCACTGAGTTAACTGGTTAAAAGTCAGTTAGTTAACGGATCTATGAGTGAAAGAGAAGCCGAAGAGTTTCTGTCTCTGTAGTGAAACAGAAACAGGAGTTGAGAAGCTCAACCGGCAGCTAGCTTAGGATGCTCCCCGGTCAGTTAGCTGGTCAGAGGCCTGACAGCGCCGCATAAACTCCCCCGGTCACACTCGGGGTCGTTAGACCTCTCTGAGGCCCGTTACCGCTCCACTCTGCTGTTGACAGTAACCGTTAACCGGAGAGAAAAGAACGAGATCCACAGACCTGTCTGCTTCTCCCGGACAGACGCCGCCATGTTTGATGTTGTTGGTGACGGAGCAGCTGATGACGTGTCAGCACGGTCAGTACCCAACGTCAACAGAGAGGGGTGTAGAACGAAGACGTCTCACTCTGACGTTTAGTTTTCCCTGAACTCCATGAAAGAAAAAGATCCCCGTCAAAGAGGAGTTATGTGACATGAGGTCTCACTCCTCCACGTTAATGTTATTCTGACTGGAGCGCTTATAACTCAATAAACGTTTATGTTTAAATATAGTAAAATAATACAAAATATAATAATTAACTTCATAATAAATCCATTCAAATAAATAATAAAACATCTCTTCATAGTTGTTTTTAGTTTATTTTTCATTTAGCATGTCTTACCGGCTCTATTGAGTGTCTTTCTTTTTCATGTTTCCTTTTTGGCATTAAACAGATCATGTAAACTATATATCTTGATATATTTTAAAAAGCATTTATGTATCTTGTATAGTTTCGTACACTAACTACCTCTATATATCTGTATAAACCTCTTTAATTCTATATTATAATACGTATATGAATTCTTTATCATATTACTTCACTAAGTCTTTCTCATTGGTCTTATTTTTATCATCTAGTTCATATACGTATGACATCAGACTGAAAGCACATCTTCACCTCTAACAGACAGAATGAGGGTGATTTAATGTGTCTCCGTTACTCAAACTGCTAATAAACGTGACAGAATTCAAGCAGATTATAAAAAATACAGAAACAAGAAGTCAGGCACCAGATAAAAGTATCTCAGACAAAAGACGGTCAACACAGAGACAAGCTGTACAAGAAAAAATATGAGAGAAAAGGTCAAGAGCAAAGTACGAGGATAAATACAAAGTGGTAATGATTCAGTTTGACAGGACTGATTTCACTTTAGAGTACAGACTTAAGGCTGAGGCCCAAATAAAAACACGCTGAGCTGGGTCCCATCAGGACCTGACCTTTGACCTCGGAGGAGAAACCTCGATCGTAAACTGACACCACAAACTCAAAGTCTGTTTTAGTTCAGCATCGAGACACGTTTACATGGATCAAATACAGTAACATAAAGCTTTGTTTTCTTCAAGAAGACGTAAAAATACAAACAAGAGAAACAAGAACAAGTCGCCATCCTTAAAAAAAAAAAACTATGTACAGAAAGAACAAACAGGAAGCAGCTCAAAGTTATAAAATCAGAATCAGACAAATGAATCGCTTTAAGACACAATGCCGACGTGTTGACCGGTTAAAAGTTTAAGCTTTTAAATTTAATGCTGAAGTTGATATTTTGTAGTTCTTGTTTGAGCGACTGAGGAAATGAAAAGTTGAAACGATTGATGAATTATTGTAGTTGAAGACAAATCTCACGAAAAGAGTCAAAGCAACTGTGAACCTGTCTGCTGGTCTGATTAGTGGTGACGCTAAAGGCCATGCTAACGGTGACACTCATGGTAATGCTAGTGGTGATGCTAATAGCAATGCTAATAGGAATGCTAATAGGAATGCTAATGTCTTTCCAAAATGAAAGGAACCAAAGAAGTCAGAAAGCATCTAGAGACAAATAATAATTGAACAGACCTGCTCACGAGGCTCGTTTTCAAATCAAACGTCTGCTCAGATTCAGTCGGTTGGTTTGAAGCTAAACATGAGATTTGTTCATAGAAGTGAAGAAGAATTAAAGACCATCCCTTTAAGAACATGAATGAGGTTTGACATCAGCCCGACTCACTGATTCATCTCAGAGAGAATAATTCATCGACAACGTCTCTGAAGGAAAACGACGTTTTAAACTAATCAACTAAATCTATAATTAGATGCGACTCCACTTAGCAGTTTTCTTGTTTCTTTTCTTTGCAAACTCCTCTTCCTCGCTCTCCTCTTCCTCCTCCCTCCTCCTCCTCCAGCTCTCTGTGGGGAGGAGGTGCACATGGTGGCTGATGGCCTGCTCCATGGAGCTTTTAAAAGCCTGGTAGGACGAGGTGACGGGCAGGAGGAGGTGTTTGGAGTCAGGCTCGCTCTGAGGGAAGAGCCCCTTGTCCCCCCACGCCTCCTCCTCCTGCTGCTCATCCTCCTCCTCCTCCCCATCTTTGATTCCTGTTGGGTGGAGGAAGGAGATGGATGGAGGGGGGAAGAACCCACCCACTGGCAGCTCCCCGACTCCGGTGGCGAAGTGGAGGAGGTCCTGCAGAGAGATGGAGCTCCGTCCGACTGAGGAGAAGAGAAGAGTTGAATTTGAAGGTAGAAAGAAAAGGAAGGAAGGAAGGAAGGAAGGAAGGAAGGAAAGAAAGACATTAAGAAGGAAGGAAGATAAGAAAGTAGAAAGAAAAGGAAGGAAGGAAGGAAGGAAGGTGTCTCTACCTTCGGTCTCCATCAGGAAGTGTCTCCAGAAGGTGATGACGGGCGTCTCTCGGTTCAGTTTCTCCTCGTCCTCAGAGAAGCAGACGCTGAAGAGACAACCAAGCGTCTGAGCCGTGAGACGATCGGCGGCTTGACAGAAAACATCGAAGAAGAAGGAGGGAAGGAGCTGAACCTGGATCAGATCATAGTTTAGTTACTGTTAACCAGTTTCCTTTCACCAACAAATATAAATCCATCATTTAAACATTCAAAGCTTCTCAATCAGCAAACAGACAAAAAGGAAACTTAAATCACCTGCTCAAAGACGCCTAAAGTCCTCAGACCTTCACGAAACCTGCAGGAGAACAAAACATCTCGGTTTCAGATCCTTTGAGGCATCACTCCGTCTCCACCAGACCACCTGATATTTCACCTCATCTGGTCATAATGTTATGGCCGTTAATTACCTCTGGAGCGGCAGCTGCATCCTGGTGATGACGGTGAAGCCGACCAGAGCCTCCACCAGAGCCTCCCTCTCCTCCAGGCTGCTGATTGGTCGGTTGCAGCCGGCCAGCTCCAGGTACTGCCAGTTTGCCGCCATGACGTCCTTCAGGTCGTCCAAAGTCTGCGCCTCTGCGATCTGACACAAAGGAACCGAGCTTTAAAGCACAAGCCGCCCGTGACGCTGCTGTGAAGCCAGAGCCGTGAAGCAGAGTGTTTGTCTCACCCGGATGACTTGACGGGTGAAGTGTGTGTTGGGCGTCATGTGTGCGACGGTGAGCGGCCCGTTGGCCGGATGGTTGAACAGACACTGGTAGAGAGCCCGGGAGAAGAAACCGATGGATGGACCGCCGTGAACCAGAGACAGAGCCAGGAGGCAGCCCACGTCAAAGTACAGGTCCTCACGCAGAGCTGAAACACAAAAACTGGATTTAACAAGAACCACCAGCGCCCCCATCCTGATCAGAAGGAAAGGTCACGAAGTCCAAGGCTGCTGGGAGGAGAATGAGGACTGTCTCCAGAACCATCAGGTCCATGTTCATGAAACTGGTCTATACTGGTCTCTATGACCCAGGTCTCCATGGACCCTGGTCTCCATGGACCCAGGTCTCTGTGGACCCAGGTCTCTATGGACACAGGTCTCTGTGGACCCTGGTCTCTGTGGACAGGTCAGACTTCAGTGTCAGTACATTGTGAACCCCTTGACTAGACCTGGAGCAGGAGTTTAGAGAAATACCACAAAGAAGACATATTGTACAAAGGTCTGTCGGGTGGAAGGCGTACATGAGTCACAATAATTACCCTGTGAGTCCAGCGCCAGGTTTTTGGATCCTTCAGGACCCTCAAAAACCACAGAGTCCTGGATCTGCTGCTGCAGCAGCTTCAGGAAGTACTGCTTAGCTGTTTCACCGCCCTGAGGGCTGCTGGGAAATGCAGTCCTCCGCTGGTCTTTGAATCTGGACAAAGATGGAGAACTTCTTTAACTACAGTCGGATCAGAAACATGATCAGCTGATTGTTGGTGTGAGGACATGATCCAGATTTTAGAACAAGATAGAAAGACGTTCTACTTTATTTTAGAGACAAAGCTCAGATTAGAAATGGAAGCGTCCTCAGAGGAACCAGGTCACTGCTGAGGTAAGAAGAGAAGGAAGGAGTGTGAATGAGGACTGATGTGTCTTTCGTCCACTGACCTGACGGACAAAGCGTGTGCGGGGTCAAAGTCCCCCTTCCTGACCAGATCCAGACCGGCCAACAGCGCCTGGTCTCCACTCACCTCCACCTGGACACTGATGGGATGGTGCTGGGGGAGTAAAGACTGCAGGAGCTCCTCAGCTGATCCAGACCTCAGAGACAAAGACGATCTGAGAGACGCAGAGATCATTAGTAACTCCTGCACATTTAATAAAGGACAGGCACGTTGGACTTATTCACCTTTTGTAGCTGAGGGAGGATTGGATGTGGGACATGTGGCACTTGGACAGCAGACTCCTCCTCTGACCTCCCCGAGGAGACGCAACCAGGGACGCTGCAGAGGACAAATATGGAGTTTAGCTCAACCGAGATGATCCATATGGATGGAAGGAAGGAAGGAAGGAAGGAAGGAAGGAAGGAAGGAAGGAAGGAAGGATGGAAGGAAGGAAGGAAGGAAGGAAGGAAGGAAGGAAGGAAGGAAGGATGGAAGGAAGGAAGGAAGGAAGGAAGGAAGGAAGGAAGGAAGGAAGGAAGGAAGGAAGGAAGGAAAGAGAGAGGAGACAGAGTGGGTCCATCGTTCATCACCTTTCCCATCAGTGACCTGTGTGCAGTCGGGACAGGCCCAGTCTGTGGCGTCCGACTTCAGCCCTGAACATTTCCTGTGAGTCCCCGTTGACCCACACAACCCACAGCGAATCACCTCGAACCTTCTGAAACAGAAATATGATGAAGAAGATTTAAAAAACACAAAAGCTCCTGACGTGAAACCAGCTCTGGTCACATGCAAACGTTTAGTCACGTAGCGTGAAACAGGAAGTGTCGTACCCGCTCTTTGCAGAGTGAGTTCGTCCGTGGCTGCAGAGGCAGGTAGGAGCGTCGCAGCGCTCATAGACCTCCAGCAGCTCTGAATACGCGTTAGCCTCCAACTCCCATGATGCATCTCTACAGAAAGAATAAAGAAGAGACTTAAGCCAAAGATATACAAGCAGAGAATATTTTAACAGCATTTAACAAAGTGTTTTTTCAGAAAGTATATCCTGTCCTGTTAGACGTCCCCTTGTTGTCTGAAATGATTTAACCAGCTCATCTTTGAGTCAAAGATAACGTGTGAAGATCATCTGTGCGTCAGATGTGTCTCACCTCTCTGGGATGTATATTCCCATCCTCAGCATCTCCTCCTGGAAGCTTTCCTTGCTGTTACAGAGAGTACATCTGAAGAAGAAGAGGCCGGCGCTGTGAGCCTGACGCTGACACACAAAGAAGAAATAAACAGGAAGTCAGTCAGACTTATTAAAACTAGATACTTCAGATAAGAAGAAGTATCCAAACAATTTAAAATGTTAAGAGCACAAAGAAATCATTTCAGTTTGTGTCCTGTTATGTCTCTGACTTCTGTCTTGTCTTCATTTACTATAAATGCAGAAAAAAGGAAGAAAGAAAGAAGCAAACATTTCCGTGTCTTGTCATGAAGCATATTCTGGTTCTTTTCTATAAATCGATAACAAACTCTTTGACCTCTACCTGCACACATTCTCTGTGGAACCAGCTGGCGAGGCAGGACGGACACTTGAGGATGGAGTAGGACAGGATGGGGTCGATGGGCTCCAAACAGATGGAGCAGGACCGAGGAAGACTGATGTCTGAATTCACAAGCAGAGACTGAGATGGACTGTGATCCTGACAGAAAGACCTGGACACACAGAGACAACGTGAACCCAGTTAAATCAGCTCCACGTGAGAACTGAACTAACTGAATGAATGTTTCTAAATCCTTTATCAACTCTCTTCATTTGAGCCACTTCAGCATTTAATCAGCACTTTGAATCATTTATTATCTTATTTCAAGCTCTTCAACTATTAGTTTTGCTGGAAGAATCTAAAATGTAAAAACATATTCAGGTTAGTTTGAGACGTTTTTGTTTACTCCATAATTCCATGTGTGCTCCTTCATAATTTTGATGTCTTCAGTATTAAGGACATGAGGAAGAGTTGAACGTGTCTCACGGGAAGAGTCCAGTGAACTGGGAGACAAACTTCTGCTTCCTGCCGCAGGGGAAATGAACCGTCTTCCTGCAGCTCCTGACGTAACAGCCGACACTCGCTCCCTTCTTCTTACAAACACAACACGTCTGAAACACACACGGTGAATAATCAGAGAGGATCACAATGACAACGGCGACTCCCCCTCTTCTGCGTTTGTCTCTCTAAAAGAGATTCAGATTAAATTCTCACCAGTCGAGCCGAGCGGCGGATCTCCTGTTTGATGTCATCCACCAGAAAACCAAAGACCCCCTCGTTCTCCTTTCCTCGCTGGTAAACTCCACATGATGTCAGCTGATGCACACACAAATAACATTACAACTACTAACACACACACTTTGTTACAAACAGACGTCACATACAGTTTTGGAAAGTTTTTTTTTTTTATAGCTAGATAGAGAGACGTGATATAGATATACTGAGTCTTGTCTGTTTGTATGAAGTTGGGGAGAAAATATATTCTGGAAACATGTCGTCATGAGTCAGTACGTGTCTGTCTGTGGAGCTTCTAAGACTTCCAGGTTGTGATTTATAAACGAAACAAAGCTCAAAGACATGTGTGTTTGCAGAAGATGTTTCCTCAAAGTCTCCAGCTCTAAACGACTAGTGGGAAGTTTAGGTTTGTATCAGGAACATCTACATGACTAGAGTCTGTTAATGACCGATGCCTGGACCTTGAGTGTCTCTGGCTACATCAGGATGAAGGAGGTGCTGTAGAGATAAAGTGTGACTGATTAAACCTTAAAGAACCAGACTCACCAAACAGAAGTAGTGCACAGAGATCTTATGCTCCTTCAGTGTGACCTTCTCTCCAAACATGGCTGGGTCGTCATCGCTGAACCTGCACAGAACGCAGCCTGGACACAACACAGCACCGTAGTAAACAATATGTCCAGGCCAGACTTATCGCATGAACCAAAGTAAAAGAATCTAGTGTCTTTGTTCTGAATGTCAGTGATGATGTTCTGATATCGGTCATTAAACTCAAAGTGTACTTTAAAACACTGCTCTGACTGTTTTACACACACAGTGGTGATGGTGAGACATTTGTCAGGTAAGCCGCAGAGACACGTTCAGGTGTGTGTCCATCAACTCACAGTCCTCCTGGATGCTGTCCGTGTCATCGACTTGCTGCCTGCTCGCCTTCTTCTTCATGTTTCTATGAATCAACCTGCAAGGAGCACGGCAGCAGGGGTCAGAGGTCACATATTCACCTCATCTTCATCACTGAACTACAGACTGAGAATAGGAGCCACTGCTGGAGCCACCAGAAGACAATGGTCCACAAAACCCCATAAGTCCTATAGAGGGACTCCATGTCAAAATCTACCTTTGAGAACTATTTTGTAGAAAGTCTTTTTCTCACTCTCTGTCTCCATCAGGAAATGAACAGGCAGAAAATCAGGCGAAATCTAATCTTATATTATTTTATGAGACAACTGAAAATAGAGATAATGTCCATCATAAATCCATTAGGTTAAAGTTCACATATTCAAACGTCTGATTTCATCTGAGCAGCTGTGGAAAAACCAAAAAGGTGTTCAGTTAAATGTCAGAAAAACAATTAAGTGAGTACCGTATAATCGGTTTTGGCTGCTAAAGCCAAATATATTAAATGTATTTAAGAAAACTATATAAAATCCTCAGCTGTCAGCTATTTGTGTGTCTCCCAGCTATTGTTACTCGATAACTGGGACTAACACATTATTTTAGCGAGATAAATTATAAGTGACATTACGATGAATAATGTTAAATATTTATAAAATATTAACACCTGCGAAGAGTATTAACACAGAAAACCTGCATTTAAAACGTAAATGGACTCATTTTCTGGTGAAGAGTTTCTAGTAAATTCGACTGAGACGTCGACGTTCAAACGTTAAAAGAAAATATCACTTAAACCGCATCTTAAACGCGATAAGATGTTCGTCCATGAACCTACTTTACATTCAGGGGCGGTGAATGTCAGTTTGATGCCATATTCGTGTCGTTACTTGCAGATTTATTCCGTTTGTGTGTGTTTACGTCTCACTAACGCCGTCGAGTTTTAAATTTCCCTCTTTCAAAACAAAGGAACATCATTTCCGCTTCCGGTGGCTGTTCTTCTTCGTCTACTGCAGCTTATTCCGTCTTCTTTAGGTTGTCTTGGGAGTGTTGCGGCCCCTAATGGATGATTCTGATAACGTGGAAAATATTTCACATATTTCTTTAATTTTCTCGTCCAAAAGAGGTTTAATTTTCAACTTTAAAGTAAAATCATATTTAAAATCACCCGCAATCACAGTAACTCTATGTATTTTATCTATTATATTCATTCAGCATGAATGAAATGTGTCATTTCAGATGTTCTTCAATATTAAAAACAAACAAGCGTGTAAAATGTGTATTTTCTTGAACGGAGTTTGGCCCGAGCTTCTGTTCAGGGTGTGATCAGTTAAAGCTATCATTTATTAAACATTAATATTTATGTATTTAAACATTTAAAGATGGGCAGTTTGTGGGTTAACTCCATCCTGCAGGGGGCGCTACAGGACAGAGAGGGTTAAGATTATTTGGTTAAAATGTTTATTCAAGAAATGATTTGCATGTTATTTTATTTTATAACGTGATGAGATGTGATGCAGTTCAGTTGACTGGTGAAGACTATGATGTGCATCTAAGAGATGCTAAATAATCCTAAAACTGTTTTATGTGATAATATTTTATTTCTGTTCTTAGGTGGTATGTGATGGGGTCAGCTGAACTTGTCATATTTTATCAAACATCCAACACCGTGGAGCAAATCTAGAGGTTGGATTATTTTATTGTGAAACATTCCTTTAATAACTGATCTATTTTAGTATTTACATGCTGTTGATCACAAGACAAACTGTCTCCCCACCACTGTGGGGGTTAGTAGGGGCCCCAGGACATGAGTCACGTGATGATCAGCCAGGGGCCACTTTGTGGTTTAACAACATTCCCTGATTACTGGGTATCGTCTATACATTCAGTGTTACCACATGTCTTCATATGCTTGTCTAGTTTACTGTGTGTATTAATATTTATTTGTAGATTTCATATAATAACTCTTGTGTTTTGTTTTTTTCCTCTATGTCCTCACAAATATATGATCGTGCGTGTGTGTGTGGTTGTGGTCGGTTGGGGGGGGTGGGGGTTGTGCAGGGCGGTGCCCGCAGGTAGAGCTCCCTGCTCGGTCACAGGGAGGCAGCCACAGAGGAGGCAGTGTGCTCAGAGAACCAGCAGACTCCAGGTGCCAGAGTCCTGTGTCGCTCCGTTCAGCTGCAGGAAGCTCGGAGAGAACAGACACGAGATCCGCCCCTGGTCTGGAAACACCGAAACGGGGAAGTTGGAGCGAGTGTCGCTGGAAGCATGTTCAGCTGGGTCAAACAGGAGCACGGTGGCCGCAACAAGGAGGGAGAGATGTACCAGACGGTGACCGAGGGGCTGCAGACGCTCTACACCAAGAAGCTGCTGCCGCTGGAGGAGACCTACCTCTTCCATGACTTCCACTCCCCGGCCCTGGAGGCCGCAGACTTCCAGAGCAAACCCATGGTGCTGCTGGTCGGACAGTACTCCACCGGGAAAACCACCTTCATCAGGTACCAACCGGCACCGGGACCCGGTGTCACCACCCGACCCGACTCCTACATGCAGCTTTCTAAAGCTCAGTGTTAGTGATCAGGAGAGAAACGGTTTAAACTGCAGCTTTGAATCAGCCTAACCAGACCTCATAGGAAAATGTTTAAACTGAATGTGCTGCTGTGTGGAGCTGTGTATAGGGAAGTACAACAGAATAATAGGATGTGTCAAACTACTGTGGGGTGTCTTGTGGTAAATTCGGTTTATGTAAAATCCACCAAAGTCAGTTTGTATTTTAGGGAAAACAGAGATGCTCCCTGCATCTGACAGGAAAACTGTTATTCATCTGGCAGTGGAAAAACTTACAGGGTTGGTTTAGAAACAGAAGCACATAGGAAATAGGAAGTTATAAACATTAAATAAGTACAACAAAAATACACAGTGTGTGCTTAGCTTTACAGAATGCTACGCAATCTTAAATAGTGTGTTTTTTCAATGGAGTTTGGCATGAGCTGGTTTGACTTCATCTTTCAGCTTTATGAAAAAGTAGTTTTTTATTTGACTTATTGGAAGGATTTGAACCAGCAACTCTTTAGTCAGAGCTGCTGAGCCTCCTGGGTAATGTAGTGCTGCATTCACTGACACTTCATCAGCGCCTTTATTCACAGGTTCTGGTATTTTCTACTTTTCCCTTGATGCTGCAGCTGAACCTTCCAGTTCTACTCTTTAGTTTTATTCTTTAAAAGTCTCAAAATATCAAAAAACGTCCGACTAGGAAACATTCAGACACGGGGGAGTTTCAGTCCGAACCATGAATTCAGCTTTTACTGCAGGAATATAATGTTTAAAGTGCTCAGCTGCAAAAAGTTTTCAATGCAAATACTCTAATGCTAAAATGAAAGGAAAATGGCAAAAATGCATAAAGGAATAAAAGATTAAAAGGAGAAAATTTAACTTAAAATAATATAATTAATGTTGTCATGTCATTAAACGTGACACTGAGTCACAAAAATAAAAGAGAAGCAGTTAAAAGAGGCTTCAACGTGTCGAGACAGGTTTCAGAAATGAATGAACTTTTATTTTGAACTGTTTGATTTGAGCAGATTTGAGCTGAGCAGAGTGAGTGCGTCTCCAAACAAAGGCCTCGCTGCCTTCAGGACAAGCTCAGGGAACAAATCTCTCCTCGTTTGTCAAATGATCCGTTTCCAGCGTCGTGTTATCGTCTCGTCGTTGCTGCGTCGCCTCTAATAATATGATTAGGACTCTATTCCTGGTTATCTCTCTCAGACCGGTGACATCACTTCCTGCTTTTCGAGCCCTTTTATCAGAATAAAGGTCTGATCTGGTCAAGGCTAGGGGAAGGATTCCTTGAGTCGCCTGTGCCAGACTCCATAGGAGATTCTGTTGATTTAAAGCTCTATTGTTTCGCAACAAGGACACACATGACTTGGAGCAGATTCTAACATGTCAGACACATGAGAACAACCTCAGGGTAAATTCTGGTGACAGCAGGTCTGCAGATTTATTCAGCACAAGTCTTTTGAAGCGTTTCAGATCTTTTCTAACAGAAGATCTCAGGTAAAGCAGCAGAGAACGTGTTTAAACCGAGTTTGTTTAAGTCTGGATGTTAGTGCATTTATCAGTGTTTACACAGGTCTGTTGGTTTTACAGTGCGTAATGGGAACTCCTCCCAGCAGCCCAGTGCTATGGCAGCATAACTAAAGGAAACTGAAGCCTAACTTCAACGTCCTGAACCCAAACTAGGAGCTGGTTCCTCAGGAAAAGGTCCTGGTAGCTGAAGGCTCTACCTCACGTTCTACTTTAGACACTCTAGGAACCACAAGGAGGCCTCGAGCAGCCATGCCCCCCTGAGGCTGCACATGAACTTTCTCTTTCCTTTCTTTGGTGGCCTCATACTGAACATTTTAGGAGAGCAAGCAGAAACCTGAAGTGTTCTGTGAAGACTGACATATGAAATAATAATCAGGAAAATCAGTTTGTTTGAAATAGAAGCGGCTGAGACGTCTCAGTCGTGAGTGTTTGGCTGCAGTCTGGAGCCTTCGTCTGAGATGGACTGGACGCTGATCAGGAGTCTCTCCGTTGAGAACTTGTTTGGGGGCGGGGCTTAATGTGGTGATGGACAGAACATAAACAGTCTGAATAAACGTCTCTGATTGGTTGGAGGCCTATCCAGGTGATGCAGAGTTATTTCTGTCTCTGTCTTGGTTGATTCTGATAAGAACTGACTGTAGCTACGACACGCTAGCTCTCTGAGATATAACACAGCTCTGACTTTAAGGCTAATCTGCATTTGTCTGGGATCAGTTCCTATAAATAACTCGTCTTGTGGCAACAGAACATTAGCAGGTATTTTAATCCTGCAAAATGTGGATAAAACCTGCAGCACCGTTGTTTCCTACACCTCCAGGAAGTGCCTGAAGGTCACATGACTTCCTCTGTGACATCTTGTTAACGTTGTGACGTCTCTGATGATCGAATGTTTGAAGAGTTTACAGCACAGTCTGCACCCAGGCCTCATGTCAGAGCCTTAATGTTTAAAGTTTATTAACGTCGCAGTAAAGACGGAGCGCCGTTAAAGATGTCACAAGAGACGTGAGAAAATAAAAAAGTAACAGAGCAGGTGTATTCATATGAGATAAGCTTTTTATTGCGTTATCTGCTCCGTCATGGCGTCTTTGTTTGGACACGCTCAGTCGAGCCGTGACCTGCAGAGTCTCAGGCTGAGTCAGAGCTGCTTTACAGAGAGGAGCTCCGTCTGGTCTTTGACTTTTCTTTGCAGAAATATTTAAATATCCAACATCTGAATTATTGCATATTGAACATTTGAACATTTACCACAGTGCAGCTCTGCTACAGACACGATTAAAAACACGAACATGAATGACGAGAAGAAGAAGAAGAGGTTAGCAGAAAGCAGCCAGAGGCGGTTGTTGGTTCAGAGGCCGCCCTGCCTAAGGAACTCGATGAATCATAGGAACACGATGCCAGTAAAGTGCAGAGTCAGCGGATTTTCTTCTTTTTCTCTGACGGAGCTGAAGTGAAACCGGCGGCGTTAAACGGGTTCAAAGATACGACTCGAGGGCCACGACCGGGTCTCAGCGCGGCCTCAGTCGGGACAGAAGTAGTGTGCATATATGGTAACCAAACCCCATTCAAATATCTGCTAATTTAACCAGTTTGCACGTTGACAAACATAAAATATTGATGTATAATGTTTCACAAAGCAAATATGCATCAATGCAGATTTAATGCACATATAAAACATATAATTACATTTTGGGATGAATGGAACCTGTAGACTCTGAGGTTGTTCGTCATGCTTCACCTGTGCAGGTAGAGATCCACATGATGACGCTGTTTATTTACAGACACACACACTGAGATCACATCTACAGAGCTGGCTGGGGACGCATGTGGAGACACATTTAGATTAAGACCAGGTGGATGGACAGGTGAGACCAGGTGAGACCAGGTGAGACCAGGCGTTGATGAAGGCCTAAACGAGGTCCTTTCTCTGTGACCTTTGACCTTGTCTCTGCTGAAGGTTAAAATCCTTGTGGATCAGCAGCTCAGTGAAAGCTCCACGTCTGAACTCTGGACATATAAACCGAGTCGGCAGCTTCAGCCCGGCTCAGTAATAATAACACTGACCTGCTGGTAGTTTTCCGTCCCCGGCTGTCGTCTCGTCTTTGATGTCCAACGCTGTCCGGAAAGGCAGGAAGCCAGAGGACAGAGACCCACAGCGGCCATCTTCCCTCTCTTCCTTCCTTTCTCACTTTTCTTTGACGAAAGCATGTGAGAGGATGAAGGATGAGAATATGTTTTTATATGTTTATGTTTTAACTCTTCTGTGCCAGAGTTTAGAGGAGAATAGAAGGAGATTTGAGCTGTTTGGGTTTGATTTGAGCACAGATCAACTACCAGGTTTAATTGTCTGATCGTTGCATTTTATCAGTGAATGTCGTATATTAACATAAAGTCCACAGTAGATCTTTTAATTAACAAACTGATTGTCCTCCTTCTGTCCTCGTCACAGGTATCTGTTGGAGCATGACTTCCCCGGCATGCGGATCGGCCCCGAGCCGACCACCGACGGCTTCATCGCGGTGATGTACGGCGAGAACGAGGGCATCGTCCCCGGCAACGCTCTGGTGGTCGACCCCAAGAAGCCCTTCAGGAAACTCAACGCCTTCGGAAACTCCTTCCTCAACAGGTAGGAGTCAAAGACATCGACGAGGACTGAATCCTCATGAAATCTGAAGACTCTGGGTCTTACATACGTGGTAGCTTGACTCTGGAAGACGGGTGGAATAAGAACAGATGCATACTAAAAGATGTCCACAGCGATGCATTCTGGGATATCTGGCTGTACTGAGTCGATAAAACAGACAAGAACACGTCCAGGTATTTGAGAACGCAGACCCCCCAGGGCTGGAGTCTCTCCAATGGGAACTGATTCTGCTTCAGCAAAGATCTGTTGGGCCAATTGGGTCGTTAGTGGGCGGGACTTAATGTGGGGATGGACAGAAGACTTAAGTCTGTTACGTACTACATAAGAGAGTAATTTGTTCTTGCAGACCTCGTTTGGGAGTTCTCACAGCTACCCTTCAACCGGGCAGAACTTTTTTCATGTGGTGTCCGGTTACTGTTCTGTGATTGGTCAGAATTTGGAAGTGGGGCGTGGTTAAAGCAGAAAAGCACGAATGCTAGCATCTAGCAGAAATGCTCTGTGAGCTCCAAGATGCTAATACACAGACACGGTTATTAAAACGACTGGTCAGCATCTGAGAGTAATAAGTAACTTGTCGTCCATCTCCCACAATGCTTAGCGCATGTGATGTATGCTGCAGTGGGCGGGGCCTACGACTTTCCCAGAGTTCAGCACTTCAGCTTCTCATGACGTATCAATGACGTCACCAAAAGTAGCTTTTTTCTTGTTCTTGCAGCCTTAGGAGCAAGAACAAATTTCTTGCTTCTCACAGAGAATGTAACAATCATCACAGTCGTCATACACATCATGTGGTTAGTTTAAATGTCTCTGATTGGCTGGAGAGCTGTCCAGTTGATGCAGAGGTATTTTGCCTCGTAATGAAATCCAGATGAGGAGTTACCATGAGGCTACAGCTGCTGTTACAGACGAGAATTATTCGTCTGTACGCTGATGACGTCTTTCTGTACCTGACAAACCAAACTCTTATTAATCGTAGCTTCTAGTTCATATTTCTGCTCAGTTATGAACGGCTGTCCGTCTCCTGGTGGTTTGATCAGTCTCACAGCTTCAGTTAAAGCAGAGGAGACCTGCTGTTGCTGTGCAGAGGTGCAGACTGATGGGACATCTAAGACCTCAGAGCTCCACCCGGTCCCGACAGACCTCAGCTCTTTAAATCTGATCCTTAAAGAATACATTTGCTGCAGAGATTCTGGTTTCTCTGCTTCACCACGTTCACACACCCAAGACATCCAGGGACCTGAAACTCAGAAACACCCTCAGATCAACGATGATGCCTTCACCTAGAGTCCTCCTCTGAAACCTAGAAACCTTCAAATGACCCCCATGAGTACTTCACCTACATGAGATGTGTAGAGAGCTGCTGAAATGTTTCTGTTCAACCTGTCTGCGTAAGAATGACTGAAAACACCAGCAGATTATTTGTGGGTTCAGATGGTTCTGGAACCTTTTCCAGTCTCACTTCTGATCCATGTGTTTGATCAGTTTGTCTTTATCTACTTTCAGGATGTTGATGTTTTGAGTCATTTTTACGCAGACAGGTAGAACATTCCTCTACGTGGCGTCTGTAACGTCTGCAGCTCTGATGCTCGTGTTCCTCTTCACTCCTGTTGTTGCTCTAAAACTTGACCTCTCTGTTGGATCTCAGAGCGAGATCCTGTCACTGCTTTCCTCAAAACATTTACAACGTGGGAAGTGACCTCCGCCCCCCTCCGCCCACCGCACTGACATGTAAACACACTATCAGCTGTCACATTCCACACACACGTTTAAATTTAGCTAAAAACACGTTTCCTCCGTCCAGAAAAGTTTCGAAGAGGAAGTGGACGGACAGTCGACCCTCGATGCGTCCGCCCGGGAGGATTCCTTAAAGCAGGAGTCCCGTCTGTCCCCGGTGCGTCGGAGGAACCCTCCACAATAAGTTATTGTTTCCAGGGGGAAGTGTGTGTGCGTCACCGTGTGTCAGCGCCGTGCTTTTGTTTTTTCCCGCTGCCAGCCTGCAGCCCGGACTCGCCGAGGCGATTTATAGCCGCCGGCTAAATTTATCCTTCAGGTGAGAGGACGGTCTCAGAAACAGTGACGACGTGAGGCGGAGGGTTTAACGTCTGAGTGAGAGGGGAAGTAAAAACAGAGAGGTAGTAAAAATAAGATGAGGCAGAAAACACTGAACTACGTTCATGATGAGCTGCTCTGGAGTCTCTGCTGGGAACTGAACCAGATCTGTTTACATCTAAACATCTGTTTAGAAGAAACGTCACATAAAGTCTAACTGTCTCCCGTCTGTCCGTCTCTGTGTTCAGGTTTATTTGCTCTCAGATGCCCAATCAGGTTCTACAGAGCATCAGCATCATCGACACGCCAGGTATCCTCTCTGGAGAGAAACAGCGAATCAGCAGAGGTAGGAGACCTGTGTGTGTGTGTGTGTGTGTGTGTGCGTGTGTGCGTGTGTGTGTGTGTGTGCGTGTGTGTGTTCATCTGTTCGTGTGTGTGTGTGTGTGTGTGTGTGTGTGTGTGTGTGTGTGTGTGTGTGTGTGTGTGTGTGTGTGTGTGTGTGTGTGTGTGTGTGTGCTGTTGTGTAATCATCCTTGAGATTCTTTCACTTCCTCATACTGTGTGAAGTCAGAGATCAGGTGACCTCATCTTCAGTCTCAGTTTCAGAGATTAATGGAAAGTTTTTCATGTTTCAGAACTGATTCATGAATCAAATAACCGTGACGTTAAGCAGCAGCGGGACACGTCTGAATAAAAAACTGTCCAGGTCTACAAGTCTGGACTTTTCTTTTAGTTTCTGCTCCTCAGAGGATGAACAGCAGCTGATCAGTGTCCACTTTAAACTCCATCTGTAACGACCAGATAAATAAAAAGCTAAACTCTCCATCATTTATTTAGATCTGAGCGTCTTTGTTTCTCAGACAAACCTTCACCTGGACGTCTGAGAACCTAGCGGCACTAGCAGCCGACCCAGTGACACTAAAACGCTTCTTGTGAAATTCTTCTTCTTCTCTTTCTTCTGTCTCACTTCCCGCTTTGCCTCTCAGTCTGTTTCCTCTCATGAATCAGTGCACATGGTGTGAAACCACAAAACTTAGAGCTGCACTTCTGAGACCAGAGGACAAAACGCGTCCCCGTCCTGTTTGAACCGTCTTAAACGAGGTCTGGACTCACTGCACGCGCTCAGTTACGTGCAGTGAGTCGGTTTAATCGTTCCCCTGTAAGGAGTCGGTGCTCGGATCAGATTCATTCATTACTTCTTCTTTCTGCATAAATATTCAGCGTTATTCTGAGGTTTGATCTCCACAGAAGTTAAATTAGATGATTTCAGTTTCTCTTCTCTGAAATTCTGCTTTCAAACGTGAACAATCGACAGCATTAAACTACTCGATACCGCCAAAACCTGAATGATGACAGTCTGCTGGAGCTTTGCTTTAGTTCAGAAACCTGACTTCAGGTTCATCGTTCTCTTAAACGGTAGTCAGCTGCAAACTGAGCGTCTCATGTTGGACAAGAAAGACGAGAGAGGACGTCTGAGTGGACGCTGTAGAAGGAGAGATGTCTGAGACGTGGACGAGGAAATGATTTCAGACCAATGACACGTGTAGACAGAGACGTGGAGTTTCATTTCTGCAGATAGAAACATACCTGATCTCACCTGTCCATCTTTAAAGCACCTGTGTCTCCACATGCGTCCTCAGCCAGCACCAGAGACAACTTTATATACACAATGATCCAGCGGGTAGTATACTTAAGTACAGTTTTTGAGTATCTGTACTTTACTTTTACTTTTTACTCTGATTCAACAAATTATATCACGTCCTACAAGAACTCGTCTTCCAACCTGAAAAAGCACGTCGCGGTATGTAAAGTAGCTACTGACGTTAGCTAGCTTAACGTTGTCTTTCTTCATATTCTGGTTTGTGCTTGTGTTTGAGGTGGTGGAACAAATTAGTGCTGTTACTGTCCTTTATAAACTATCTGTTTTCAAACCTTACATGTTGTAATTTGCTGCTCTGCGTCAGACTTTTAAAACCAAACCAGATAATGGAGGTGGAGCCTCGTTTAGGAACGAGCTCCTCTCTGCCGGCGTATCTGCTCCACCTTCCTCCATCGTCAGTTTGTCAATATTCACACGTGTTGGTCTGAGAGTGTGTCGCGCACATATATACGTCATCAATGGGAATTTATGGTTTTTATCACGGGATGACATATTCTTACTGTGGAGAATGTTTCTGATGATATATCGTAAACCATGAAATATCACACATCCCTAATCTGTGGATTGTATAAAGACAATAAAACTTTCCTTTCCTGTATTTCCTGAGATTTGTTGAAGGTGTGTACTCTGTCCACCTCTGGTCTTATGTGTCTGTGCATACATTGGTTCTTCTGTTAGAGGAGCCAGCGTTTAAAATCTGCATGTGGCTGTAGATGAACCATCTGTTTGAGTAAATGTTGCTTTTCGTTGCATTTCATTCCCAGAGCTCAGAGTCTTTACATGTGGGCCGTGAGGTGCTGGGTGTGGACAGTCATATAACGCAGGCTATGCTAATGCTACATTCCTGACGCACAGATCTGTGTGATTCTGTGGGAAACAGTCCAGTTAGCGCTCGTAATCCATCACTAAGGCGTTCCTCTGGGCTCTGTCAGGGCTCCCCTGAAGTTCTCTATACGAGGCGCTTGCAGAGAGGCTTTGTTACTTTTCATTTTGCACCGTGTGATGATCTGAAATGACAGAAACACTTTGGGTCTGAACTGAAAGGAAACTGAGACAAATCTTTGTAAAGTTGATTACAGCTGCATTTTTAAGATATAGTTTTCTAGGTGAAGGTGTAACGATGCCTCCAGATATCAGATGGTAAACGTGCATTTTGGTATCAACCATCAAATTCCTTCATAAATCCATGTTTAACTTTTGCTGCTTTATTTATTCGGGTGCACGTGTGGAGGACGCCTTTAGAGTCAGCTGTGTTGACCAGTTCTTCCTTTTAGTTTTCATGTCTGGTCCATAGAAAGCATGCCCCGTGTCCCCGTTGCCCTCGTATTGAGTCAGCCTGGACGAATGACAGCATGGACTGAGCTCCTCGGCCGGGGCGGGTGGAGTCAGGGACCGATGGAGGGTTAGGGCCACAGGAAGCAGAGGTGGGGCTTTCTCTGCATCTGGAAGCGTTTAGAGCCGCTCAGCTGAGGTTAAATTCCTCCTGAAGATGCTTGACGCGGCCAAATGTGACTCAACATGAACGCACACGGAGACGGCATCGCCGGCAGATCAGACTCCGCCTCCCTGAGAACATAGTCGTCATCGCCGTCATTGACGTGTGTGGTTTTTCTGCAGCTGCTTTACAGTGTGTTTGAGAGACGCTGAAGACCATTCATGCAGCGTGTACACTGCCTTTGCCAGTTCATTAGGTACACTAGTGAATGCATTCACATATAACGGTGCAGAGATCATCCAGGTGAATCACTTCCTCTCTGATGCTGCTTATTTAGATCAGAATGAACTGGATGAAGTGGACGGGGACAGGGACACCAGCTCAGTCAGCTCAGTCATCAGTCCCGACTCTTTCATGTGGAAACATTAAACCAGAACTTGAAACTGGTGAAGCTGGAGGAAGGATTGTTGCTCCGTGAGAGCGTGCTGCGTGCGTCTGCTTCATGTTTGGCAGAGCTGAAAGCTGCAGGGTGGAGCTGCTGTTTGCCCTCAGACCGATCCGCCGCCCGTCCATCACCGGAGGGCGGAGTCACACTCTGAAGTCACAGTTAACTTCTTCTTCTTCCAGGATTAATCCGCTGGCTTTCACTAGAGGGTGGAGTTTACTCAGTCGTCATGGAGATGATTAAACCTGCTTTAACACTATGACTCCTGTCTGATGCAGGTTACAGATATTCAGTGGAGAACAGATGATCTGAGGCGTTTAAATGTTGGATCAGATTAGAGCTGGACCCTGGAGGAAGCCCGGGAGCCAGACGTGATGTCTATGAATCCTTCCAGTTCATGCATTTGATCGGAGCGTTGACCTCTGGGGTCGTTTCTGTGCCGTGCCACGGCGCTGCAGGGGAAGCAGCATTGTTTCACCGAAGGCATTTCCCTTTCTGAAGGAAATGGAACATGTGAAGTAATCAGTCGTCCTGTAATAGAACCAGAGGAGAACAATCACGGCTCATATCAGAGGAACTTCCTGCGGTTCTGCTCTGACAGGAACGTCTCGTGTCCTTCAGGTGTTCTCAGGTGTGGTAATGAGTCTCGTAGGTGCAGGTCATTTCCCGGCTGATGTCAGTATTTACCGCTCAACGTCGCGTCTCATGGGACAAACCTGAACCAAACACCTGAGGCTGCTGCTGCTGTAACCTGAAGACGGGGGCGTGGCCCGTCCTGCTCCAGGTGCTAACGTCCTCTATTATTCATGTCGGATGATTCAGGGACATGTGTCTCCGAGCTGAAAGTCCTCTGTCTGTCCTTGTCTCTGCTGCTGGTGCCTCAGGACGGCAGCAGCCTCAGGAGGATGCTGGCAGCAGTCATCCTGGTCCTCATGACAACCATTCTTCATGTGTTGTGTCCACAAACACTCAGACATGCGTCGTCCTGCAGGGATGTTGTGAGTGTGGACAGAGCTGTGTTAGATCACGTTTCACTGATCTGACTGATCCAGTCTCTGAAGCAGACGTGGAAGGAACAGCTGATTGGGACTGATCGTCAGTTATCACTAAAGGATGAAACCATCCTGAAGCCGCTTTTAAAGCTGCAGCCTCAGCAGTGACTGTGTGTGTGTGTGTGTGTGTGTGTGCGCGAGTGTGTGCGCGTGTGTGTGTGTGTGCGTGTGCGTGTGTGTGTGTGTGCGCGTGTGGGCAGTGTAAACTTTGAAGGTGACTTTTAAGAGCTGCTCAGAGGTTAGAGGTAAACACATGAACGTCACATGAACGTTTGAAGGGAAGGACAGGTATGAACACTCAGTGAGTCCTGGTTAACTCAGTGATGGACGCTGTCTTCATGTGGATCATGTCTCCAAGTCACCAAGCAGCTGTTGATGGTTCTGATCCAGTGGTAGGTAGAGATCCATTAGAGACAGCAGCTGCTACAATATTCTACTGATTCCTCCTTCCTTTGTTCTTGTCCTCCTTATTTCCTTCCTTCCTTATTTCCTTCCTTCCTTCGTTCCTTCCTTCCTTCCTTCCTTCTTTCCTTCCTTCCTTCCTTAGTTAAATAAAACCCTGAATTGTTGAGTAGAAGAAGCCTTGGAGCATCAAATCTACTGGAAATACAAACAGAAGAAGAAGGAGGAAATGAAGAAGAGGAATGTGGAAAAAGGAGAGGAAGAAGATGATGTGGGAAGAGAAGAAGAAGGAGATGCGTTAGAAAATGGGAAAGGAGGAAGGAAGAAGTATGTCCTCCTCCATGTCCTCCTCCATGTCCTCCTCCATGTCCTCCTACATGTCCTCCTACATGTCCTCCTACATGTCCTCCATGAGTCCTAGAAGATGACCGAGATGTCTCCACGTCTCCATGGTCTCTGTCCACATTGCCTCCATCTTGGTTCATCTAGTTTCTCTCCCTCCATGTTTCTGTCCCTCACCTGGTGTTCATTAGTAACATGTTGCCATGGTTACCGGCACACCTTATTAGTTCACAGGGACGGCACATGTTAACTTTAGACGTGTAGTAAACTGTGACACAGATGGAAATCTAAGCAGGAGCTGGACTAGTTTCCTTCCTTACAGGAATTCTTCTCCTGCTCTTTAAAAGCGTTTTGTGTCCGCTGAGAGTTTCCAGGTCTGAGCTCAGTGTCGCCCTGTTTGAGAAGAACCACACCCAGACTGCCACAGATCACTTTACACACACACACACAGTCTGTGAGGACCTTCCATTGACATACTGCATTACCTAACACTAACCTGATTACATCCTCTACCCTAAACCCAGTCTGAACAGGTTTTAACCCTCACATGTCCCCATAATATACACAGAGCAGCTGATTCACCCTCAGAGCTCATGTGTTCATGTTTGTTGACTCCTGAAGCTGGAACTCATTTATAAAATCTGCAGAAAAGAATTCACACTGGTTGTTGGAAAGGTTCCCGTCCTCCACCAGCCTGGATCAGAGCCTGGATCGGAGTCTGGATCAGAGTCTGGATCAGAGTCTGGATTAGAGTCTGGATCAGAGCCTGGATCAGAGTCTGGATCAGAGTCTGGTAACGTCTGGGTCTCATTAGGATCCAGAGAAAACAAAAACAAACCTCTGCACCATCTGTGTCGTCCTCCGACCAATCAGAGACATTTAAACTGATCACATGACTACTGTTACTCTTCTGTCCATCACCACGTTAAGCCCCGCCCCCCAAACAATCTGATTGGCCCAACAGTTTCCAACAGAGAGACTCAACAACTTTCCTAGCAAAATATTTTCTTAATAATAATTCTTCCTTCAGTTTTTTTTATCAGCTCTGTATTCAGATTGATTCTCTGTGTTAGCTAGTGAAGGCTAACAGTTAGCTGGAGGGTGTCGTTCCTCTAACGTCCACTAGAGGCTCCACCAGTGAGTCGGTCCCCATAGACCTCCATGTTAAACCAGCATGCTACCAGCCTGGAGCTAAACCAGTCTTTGGTCTCATGATGAACTTCTAAGATGGCGGCGGCCGTAGACGCCACGCTGAGCTTCAGAAGCTCTCCTCAATCAGGAGGACGGTTCGTCCACATTTAGATGACGTAGCCTAAGCAGACAAACTGAACTCTGGACAGTGTCTCTCATAACCCTCAAACCTGTCTTCTGTCCTCATGTCTCCAGGTTACGACTTTGCGGAGGTCCTGCGTTGGTTCGGGGAGCGTGTGGACCGGATCATTCTTCTGTTCGACGCCCACAAGCTGGACATCTCTGACGAGTTCTCTGAGGCCATCAAAGCCTTCAAAGGACAAGACGACAAGATCAGGGTCGTCCTCAACAAGGCCGACCAGGTAGGACGCACCGTCCAGCTTAGACTCTGCTGCTCACCTGTGGCTGGCTTACCTCCCACTAAACCACGCCCCCTCCTCACCTGTATCCTCAGGTGGACACCCAGCAGCTGATGCGGGTCTATGGCGCCCTCATGTGGTCACTGGGGAAAGTGATCAACACTCCAGAGGTGGTGAGAGTTTATCTGGGCTCCTTCTGGGCCAAACCCCTCCAGAACACAGAGAACAGGTCAGAGCAATTCATACATTCATACATTCATTCATGCATTCATTTAAACACCTGCTAAACACAGAGAACAGGTCAGAGTAACTCATTCATTCATTCGTTCATTCATTTGTTCATTCGTTCATTCGTTCACTCCTCAGGCGTCTCTTCGAGGCTGAGTCCCAGGACCTTTTCCGGGACATCCAGAGTCTTCCGAGGAACGCCGCCCTGCGTAAACTCAACGACCTGATCAAGAGGGCGCGGCTCGCCAAGGTGAGACAGGAAGTCACGTGTTGTGGTTGGAGTTAACGCTCAGACGTTCACGATCATCTGGGAAAAGTCCGGAAAGCTGATCTGTCTGTGGGGAATCCAGAGAATATGGGAGCTGAACGGTGGAGCCTCCAGAGAAAACACCGGCTGTTGTTTCTGGGTTTTATTTTAAAGAATCGAAACACAAAAACGTTTTCTCTTCTTCTTGAGAAACAGGAAGTAGAACAGGGACCGAGTTTAATGATGTGGAAACAAAGTCTGAATCAGTGTTTCCATCACAACCTGAAACCTGGAAATAATCTAAACGTTCAGAAACATGGAGAGAATTAAAAATGTTCAGATAATGAACCTGAGTTTAATTAGACATGTGAACAAAATACAGAAACAAGCACATTAGGCTTTGAATACATTTACAGTTTAGTGGCAACTGGTCTTCTTCTATGGTGTATCCATTTCTTCTTCTTCTATGGTATCTCTGTTCATCTTTTTCATCTTCCTCTTCTTCTGTCTTTTTCTCTTCATCATTGTCTCCTTCGTGTTCTTCATTTTCTTCTTCTATGGTGTATCCATTCCTTCATTTTCTTCTTCTTCTATGGTTTATCCATTCCTTCATTTTCTTCTTCTATGGTTTATCCATTCCTTCATTTTCTTCTTCTATGGTTTATCCATTCCTTCATTTTCTTCTTCTATGGTTTATCCATTCCTTCATTTTCTTCTTCTATGGTTTATCCATTCCCTCATTTTCTTCTTCTTCTATGGTTTATCCATTCCTTCATGTTTGTTTTCTTCTTCTATGGTTTATCCATTCCTTCATGTTTGTTTTCTTCTTCTATGGTTTATCCATTCCTTCATGTTTGTTTTCTTCTTCTATGGTTTATCCATTCCTTCTTCGTGGTCGTACATAAACCAGCTGTTTTTGTCCTGGTCAGTGTTTCTGCTCCTCACTTCCTGATCAGAACGACTTCCTGCAGAAAACATTTCTCCTTCTCTTCACCTCTTCTCCTCGGGCCTCGCTTCCTCCTCTTGTTTCTTTCTCTTTCTCCACTTTTTCTTCGCTTCCTTTGATTTTTCTGTTTTTCTTCGTTCACTTCCTGCGGCTCCTTTAGGGGGAAACACGCCTCAGCTGATAAACCTGTCAGCGTTTAGGTAAAGGTGGAAAGATGATTTTAGGTCCTGATAGCTGGAGGACTGGTTTAACATTAGAGGTAACCTTTATTTATTCCTTTGAGGGAGAACGTTTAGAGAACGTTGTTGTGCAGCCGGAGCTTTTCATGAAACAACAAACCCAGTGAGTCCAGTCGTGTCTGTTTCCTCTTTGTGTTTCTGGGTAAAACACTGAGAACCTTCACAGACGTGGAGAAGCTCTGTGGTCCACTAAATACTGGAGGACGCTGAGTTCATGTAGTGATGGTGGTTCTAGTTCCTGTTTTTCTAGGTTTTGCTGTTCTAGTTCTTGTCCTCGTTATTTTTCTAGTTCTCATCCTTCTTCTAGTTCTTCTTTTTCTAATTCTTATTCTTCTTTGACTTCTTCCTCTCCTGGTTCTTCTTCTTCTTCTTTGCGGTTTCTTTGTAGCTTTGTCTTTTCCTTCTTTTACTCATATTTTATCTCCACCACCACCTCAGCGTCCACCATGTGACCTCTGAGCAAACCCAGTCGTTGACCACAGACCTCTTAACAAACAAAGTCCTTCAGAGCGACAGGACCCAGATCTATTCTCGTTCCTCCTCTCCTCGTACACTTTATTTTTAACTATTGATAAATGGCTCTGATGTTCTCTGGCAGGTTGCCCTCTCCTCTCCATGTGTTACCCCTCCCTTCCTTCCACCATGCCGTGGGCCTCCTCTTCCTCCACCTCACCCTCATCTAATCATCAGTGGTGTAGTTTCCTCTCCCGTTTCAGTTTCTTTAAAAACATCCAGATTTTATTCATGTTTATGGTCAACGATGAGAAACTACACGCCACAAACCTCTGGATCCAGTGAGGACGTTAGGACGAAGTAAAACTGTTTTGAAGCTGAGACATTTAGTGTTTTTACTACCTCTTCGTCTTCGTCTTCCCTCTGATCAGTAAACGTGCGTCTCCAGTCAAACTAGAAAAGTAAAGATTAATAGAAATGAATTAGTTTCATCAGGTTGACTGAGAGAAGGGCTGCCCTCTGCTAACCTGCAGCGTCTTCCTGTCTCAGATCGTGATTGAGGAAACTCTTGTATAAACAGTGGTGTTGTTGAACGTAGCTCTGGGGGCCTCTTTCCTTTTCGAGGAACTCTCAGGTTTATGCTGCGACAGTAAAAACGCAGCCGTCCGTCTTAAACGTTTGTCCGTGGTGTCCTGCAGGTCCACGCCTACATCATCAGCTACCTGAAGAAGGAGATGCCGTCTCTGTTCGGGCGGGAGAAGAAGAAGGACGAGCTGATCATGAGGCTCCCAGAGATCTACACCATCCTGCAGAGAGAGCATCACATCAGCCCCGGAGACTTCCCCAACGTCAACAAGATGCAGGTAAAACTACACGACGTGACGTTTGTTAGAGGAGATGGAGGCTGATGCTTTAGTCTCACTGCACCTCAGCTACCTCATACTTCCTGTTTACAGCCCACAAAGCATCATGGGAGCTGCAGTTCCAACACTTTAGTCAGATTAGGCTCCTTCTCTCTGTTTCTTCTTCTACATGAGCAGACTCAGCTGTTGCATGGAGTCTTTTGTCATTTTTATCCTTCACATTAGACGTTTAGCTCGTCCTCTTTCAGGTGGCTCACTGAGACGCTTGGACCGTTTGATTGTCCGTACCAGCTTACAGCGTCTCCCTGTTGATGCAAACGCAGCAGACAAGAGAAAATAGTTTGTCTAGAAGCATGAGTAAAGACGGCTCATCAGCACAGAACAACATGTGACGGAGTGAAAGCTGTTTCCTGACGTCAGGGTTCAAACGTCCGGGACAGAATGAACTGAGCTGCAGCTGGTCTGCAGGTCTGTAGAGAGACGCTACGCTGCAGGTGTCTGCTAGTGTGTGTTAGTGTTAGTGTGTGTGTGTGTGTGTGTGTGTGTGTGTGTGTGTGTGTTCCCCAGCTACTCTTGTATTTATTGCATGTTTGGTGAAGGAGGATGTTTGGGATGTTTCAGTTCCCTGGTGGGATGTCTTCATCTGATAAAAACACGTCCAGAGAAAAGAGCTTTAAAGAACACATCAGTCATTTTCTCTTCTACACACGTAAGAAATGGAAACAGATCCATCATTGCATCAATAACTTTGATGCAATTTGAGTTTTTTAAGCAAAAACATTAAAAACAAATTAAACATTACAGATTTCTAAGAACAGGAACATGTTTCTTATTCTGCTTTAAATGAAATAATCAGAAGTGAACTTTGAAAGAACATAAAGATCTTAAAAGCAAACCATACATAAGCCTGCACACTCTGAGACACTCTGAGACACTCTGAGACACTCTGAGACACTCTGAGACACTCTGAGACACTCTGAGACACTCTGAGACACTCTGAGACACTCTGAGACACTCTGAGACACTCTGAGACACTCTGAGACACTCTGAGACACTCTGAGACACTCTGAGACACTCTGAGACACACTGAGACACTCTGAGACACTCTGAGACACACTGAGACACTCTGAGACACACTGAGACACACTGAGACACACTGAGACACACTGAGACACACTGAGACATGTGCCGTGTTGTTGCTCAGAGGTCAGAGGTCGTGCAGGCCGATGCTGCGTCCAGCTGCAGACGGCAGGAGGTTTGATTTCAGTTGTAGTTTCAAACTTTAACCTCAATGATCAGCTATAAAAAACCTACGGGACAGTTTTCGTTTCATTCATTCTGCTTTTTCAGGTCTTCATATGTCTTTTGGTTTTTATCGCCCTCTGTCAGCAGAAAGTAGGAACTACAACAAATCACATTTAGTCTGAATTTATTCTTCTAAGTGTCTCTGACGTCTCTGCTCCGCTCACATCTTTAATATATGCCTGAATAAACCTGTAGTCATCTGCCCCCTGCTGGATTTACCCACACTCTGCAGGTACTAGCTTTTGGCAGCCATTTCCAAAATGGCTGCTCTCATGGCCTGAATTAATTTACATTCTTTAACAAGAGGCTACAAAAGATGAATGAATGAATGAATGAATGAGCTGTAAACGCTGCTCCTCCTCCTCCTCCTCCTCTTCTTCTTCTCCTCCTATAAAGCTGTAAAGGTCCAGACTCCACCTCTTGTCTCTTCTTCTCTTCCAGGAAATGCTGCAGCACTACGACTTCAGTAAGTTCCCGTCTCTGAAGATGAAGCTGATCGAGTCGGTGGATAAGATGTTGGCCTCAAAGATCGCCGTTCTCATGGCGATGATCCGGGAGGAGGAGTCCAAGGCGCCGCCCGCCATGGTGTCGGGCGGCGCCTTCGAAGGGTCCCAGGACGGGCCCTTCGGTCAGGGCTACGGCGAGGGCATCAGCGCCGGGGCCGACGCCGAGGACTGGATCGTGAGCCGCGACAAGCACCGCTACGACGAGATCTTCTACACGCTGATGCCCATCAACGGCAAGATCACCGGCGTCAACGCCAAGAAGGAGATGATGAACTCGCGGCTGCCCAACACCGTGCTGGGGAAGATCTGGAAGCTGGCCGACTGCGACCACGACGGCATGCTGGACGACGAGGAGTTTGCTCTGGCTCAGCACCTCATCAAGATCAAACTGGAGGGCTACGAGCTGCCCACCGAGCTGCCCGACCACCTGGTGCCCCCGGCGCACCGTAAAAACCCCACCGCCGACGCCCTGTACAACCACAGCGAGGACTAGAGCGCTGGCAGCGAGCCGCCCAACACACTGACTGAGCTGATGTAAAATAAGAAGCACCACAGGTTCAGAGGACACGCTGCTGGAGGTTAAAGGTCAAAGGTTAAAG
The DNA here is from genome assembly GCA_005024645.1 of Planiliza haematocheilus. Classification (NCBI taxonomy): domain Eukaryota; kingdom Metazoa; phylum Chordata; class Actinopteri; order Mugiliformes; family Mugilidae; genus Planiliza; species Planiliza haematocheilus. Next base: position 155,320 of record SRSE01000523.1, read on the forward strand.
TTCCTGAGGAGCTCCTCACTAACACCATCCATCCTAAGCGCTTAGACGTCAGCTGATTTAAATGCACCAAAGAAGAAACGTTCAGGCGTCGTTCAGCCACATTAGACAACAGGTCTACACTTTTATCTTCCTGCTTTTAGTTCTCGTCTCTTTCACATTTTAAACCCAGAATGTTAATATTACTGCGTGAACACACGGAGCCGTTACTCCAGGACACACTGGCTTTTCCTGTCAGATTGTTTAAAAGTCTGTTTTGCCTCATTTAACTGAACCTTTCCAAAGATTTTAACGCTTTTATTGTCTCAGTTTATCGTCTAGTTAAAAAACAATGCCTTCAAAATACAGTGTTGAGTTTATTATAAGAACAACTTTAGTCCATCCGTCCAAAATAATGAATAATAATGAATCAGCTGATAATGTCTCGTCATCATCACATGGTTTCAAACTGTAAAATACTTTAACCTGTTCCTGCTGATACAAGCGTTAAATGTGAATTAGCTCAAGTCAAACATAAATAATAATAATAATAATAACGATAAAGAACGTTTAATCTCAAAAAGCCAAAGTTCCACTTTAACACTGGTGTGGTTTTATTTTGAAACAGGAAGTTGTTCCTCAGTGTATTCCCACACCAGGACGCTGAGGTCAGAGGTCAGTTCATCTGTGGGGATGAAGTGTGTCGTGGCGTTTGGTTTCCTCAGATTGTGAATGGCTGCAGGAGGCCGTGACCTCTGACCTCTGACCTCTGCTGAACCTCCTCTGTTTGGAGGGCAAAACTTGTTCAGACGTCACATCAACACCTGCTCTCACCTGGTCTCACCTGTCCATCCACCTGGTCTTAATGTAAATGTGTCTCCACATGCGTCCCCATCCAGCTCTGGAGATCTGATCTCAGTGTGTGTGACTGTGAATGAGCAGCAGCGCCATCATGTGGTCAGTAGAATATTGTAGCAGCTGCTGTCTCTCACATGTTGAGATCTAATTTATCTCAGATTAGAACTGACCCAGGACTCATTGTGTGTTCACACTACCAAAGGAAGGAGGTCACATGTGTCCCAGACCACCTCCACATGTGGACTGACACCAGATCAGTGTTCACACCTGGACCTGTCTAACCTGGACTCTAGAGACCAGATCAGTCTTCACACCTGGACCTGTCTAACCTGGACTCTAGAGACCAGATCAGTGTTCACACCTGGACCTGTCTAACCTGGACTCTAGAGACCAGATCAGTGTTCAGACCTGGACCTGTCTAACCTGGACTCTAGAGACCAGATCAGTGTTCACACCTGGACCTGCCTAACCTGGACTCTAGAGACCAGATCAGTGTTCACACCTGGACCTGTCTAACCTGGACTCTAGAGACCAGATCAGTGTTCACACCTGGACCTGTCTAACCTGGCCGTTTGTGACCTGATTGACCAGGGCAGATGTTAATGTCAGGTCTGAACAAGGCCACAAAGATCTGAATGTTAAATTAATTCATTAACACCAATGAATGAATGAATTCAATTCAATTCAATTCAGCTTTATTTATATAGCGTCAAAAACAATACAAATCGTCTCAAGACGCTTTACAAGACCCGGCCTAAAACCCCCAGAGCAAGCCCGCAGGCGACGGTGGCAAGGAAAAACTCCCTTTTAACAGGAAGAAACCTTGAGCAGAACCCAGCTCATATGGAGGGACCCTTCTGCCTAAGGCCAGCCAGGTACAGACAGAGAAAGAGAACAGCAAGATAAACATACATCTGTCATAGATACACACATCTGACTAAAGCATACAGGTGGGATGCTATGGTACAAACTAATGATGTTAATGACGGTTAGAAAATGTAAGGGGAATCATCAGCAGGTTGGAGAATCGTTCATTCTGGTAGGAGTGGATAACAGCAGGATTCCGTGGAGACTGGGCAGAATGATGAGACCACGACAACAGATGTAGTATGGAGCTCCACAGGAAACTCTCAACTCCAGGCCAGAGATACTCGGAAAAAGGGAGAGCAGCAGTAAACATTCTACATAGTAATAGCACAGAATGTCATGACTAGTAACAGATAGGAATTTAGAGGGAGGAGCTCTGTGCCAGAGAAAAGAAAGTGGAGGACACGAGAGAGGAGAGAGAAGAAAGAAGGAGAACATGTGTTTGGTGCATTGTCCCCCAGCAGCCTAAGCCTATAGCAGCATAACTAAGGGATGGTTTAGTCCAGCCCTAACTATAAGCTTGATCAAAAAGGAAAGTCTTAAGCCTGACTTTAAAAATAGAGAGAGTGTCTGCTTCCCGAACCCAAACTGGGAGCTGGTTCCACAGGAGAGGAGCCTGATAGCTGAAAGCTCTACCTCCCATTCTACTTTTTAAAATTCTAGGAACCACAAGTAGGCCTGCACTTTCAGACCGAAGTGATCTGTTGGGATAATATGGTACAATGAGGTCTTTAAGATATGATGGAGCTAGGCCTTTAAGGGCCTTGTATGTAAGGAGGAGGATTTTAAATTCTATTCTAGACCTTAAGGGGAGCCAGTGAAGAGAAGCTAAAACTGGAGTAATATGATCTCTCTTGCTAATTCCTGTCAATGCTCTTGCTGCAGCATTTTGAATCAGTTGGAGGCTTTTTAAAGAGTTATTTGGACAGCCAGACAGTAATGAATTACAATAATCCAGTCTGGAAGACACAAATGCATGAACTAGTTTCTCAGCATCACTCTGAGACAGGATGTTCCTAATTTTGATGATATTACGTAGATGAAAGAAGGCAGTCCTGGTTACTTGCTTAATGTGACATTTAAAGGACATATCCTCGTCAAATATAACACCAAGGTTTTTCACAGTAGTACTGGAGGCCAAGGTAATGCCATCCAAAGAAACCATGTGATTAGATAATGAATCTCTGAGATGCTTAGGACCAAATACAATAACTTCTGTTTTGTCTGAGTTCAAGAGTAAGAAATTACAGGTCATCCAAGCCTTTATGTCTTTAAGGCATGCTTGGAGTTTAACCAGCTGATTAGTTTCATCTGGTTTCATAGATAAATATAGCTGGGTGTCATCTGCGTAACAATGGAAGTTTATGCCATGTTTTCTAATAATCTTCCCTAATGGCAACATGTATAATGTGAAGAGTATTGGTCCCAGCACAGAACCCTGAGGAACTCCATAGCTTACTTTAGTATAAGTAGAGGAATCATGGTTGATATGAACAAACTGGAATCTGTCAGACAGATAGGATTCAAACCAATCTAATGCAGTTCCTTTAATCTGGATCTCACTTTCAAGTCTCTGTAGTAAAATATTATGATCAATAGTGTCAAATGCAGCACTGAGATCTAGCAGAACCAGTATAGAGACAAGTCCACTATCTGAAGCCATGAGGAGATCATTGGTAACTTTAACCAGAGCTGTTTCTGTACTATGATGAACTCTAAAACCTGACTGAAACTCTTCAAACAGACCATTCCTGTTTAAGTGGTCACACAACTGATTAGCAACAACTTTTTCTAGAATTTTGGAAATAAAAGGAAGGTTGGAGATTGGTCTATAGTTGGCTAAAACATTTGGATCTAGAGTGGCTTTCTTAAGTAGGGGCTTAATTACAGCAATCTTAAAAGACTGAGGCACATATCCTGTTAATAAAGATAAATTTATCTGGTTCAATATGGAGGTGTTGATTAATGGAAGAACTTCTTTGAGCAATTTAGTTGGGATTGGATCTAGAAGACAGGTTGATGGTTTAGATGCTTTAATTGTTGAAGATAGCTCGAGAAGATCTACTGGGGAGAAGGATTCCAGATGTTGATAAGGTCCTCTGCTTTTCACTTCGGTGCCTTTTCATTTCCGCGTCTGATTGTTTTAAAGCCTTAAAGCTGCAGTGCCTGTTCAGTTCAGCGTCGTGTCTAAAGGTCTCTGTTCTTATGACGGGACGGCCTCCGTCCTCGAGGATTGGGCATCAATCGCTTCACGCTGGTGCCTTTTAGAAAGACCACAATATTTTTTTAAAGGTGTTGGAGCAGAAGCTGTTTGTGTCGGTGCATTTCATTCTTCAACCTGTTCCCTTAAAAAGTAGTTAAAAAAATACATCTTGGCGAATCTTTTCCAAATTGTCCATAACGATGTATTAGATCATCATTCAAAGTCTTAAAAGTGAAGCAGATGCAGCAGAATCTAAAAAGGAAAAAGTGAAGGTCGGGGTGGATGGAGGGTTTATAAGATGAGTCTCTCACCAGAGACACGGCTGATAAAGAGTCTAAACAGTGAATGAACAGAAAACAACAGAAACTGTAAGAAGCTAATGTAAAGACACACATTCTACGCAGACGATGCTCAACTTTAAATCAACCCTGGGTCGTTTTACGTCGTCACTGCTATAAATAATTGATCAAAAATCAAGATGTGACAACGTTTAAGTTTTAAATAATGTCTTTTAAGCAAACCAAGTTCAGGATTTGTTTTAAATCATTTTATTAAACATTTTATTATCATGTTTATTTCTTTCTCAGATGAATACTGGATTATAATCTGTCTTTGCTTTAGTTCTGCTGGTGAAAGGCTCTCACAGTTTCACTATGAAGGTCTTTAATTCAATTTCCAGTTGTGCACAGACTCCATCATCATATTTGCCAAATACATGTTAATTACCGTGATGTAATCAGGCCACAGCCTTTGTGTATAGATGTTGTTTCTGTCTCTAGAAAACACAGGATTTAAGGGAATCTTCTCTCTGTCCCACTTTTGTTTTATCTGAATGTGAAAGTCTTTTTATTTTGTTTTTCCTGTCGTTCAGAAGTCGTTCTTGTTCCAGTGTCTGATGCTGCGCCGCTTCTGATAAATAAATAACTAAATAAAGTTTATTCAGTACCTACACCCCCTGTTGCTGCTGTGGTTGAAATGAAAGTATCAGCGTTTAGTTTAGGAAACGTTCGTCCAGATGAGAGGATGGAGACGGATGGACGACAGAAACATGAATGAACTTTATCTGAGAGGATGAACAATGAGTGTAATGTATGACCACAGGCCCCTACAGACCAGACCAGGGCCCCCTGTCTACAGTCAGACCAGTCCAGGGCCCCACCTACAGTCAGACCAGACCAGGGCCCCATGTCTACAGTCAGACCAGACCAGGGCCCCATGTCTACAGTCAGACCGGACCAGGGCCCCACCTACAGTCAGACCAGACCAGGGCCCCCTGTCTACAGTCAGACCAGTCCAGGGCCCCCTGTCTACAGTCAGACCAGTCCAGGGCCCCACCTACAGTCAGACCAGACCAGGGCCCCATGTCAGTCCGACCAGACCAGGGCCCCCTGTCTACAGTCAGACCAGACCAGGGCCCCACCTACAGTCAGACCAGACCAGGGCCCCCTGTCTACAGTCAGACCAGTCCAGGGCCCCCTGTCTACAGTCAGACCAGTCCAGGGCCCCATGTCTACAGTCAGACCAGTCCAGGGCCCCATGTCAGTCCGACCAGACCAGGGCCCCCTGTCTACAGTCAGACCAGACCAGGGCCCCCTGTCTACAGTCCGACCAGTCCAGGGCCCCCTGTCTATAGTCAGACCAGTCCAGGGCCCCATGTCTACAGTCAGACCAGTCCAGGGCCCCACCTACAGTCAGACCAGACCAGGGCCCCACCTACAGTCAGACCAGTCCAGGGCCCCCTGTCTACAGTCAGACCAGTCCAGGGCCCCCTGTCTACAGTCAGACCAGTCCAGGGCCCCTGACCCAGGCTCATTTTAATGTAGCTCATCCTTCCAGCTTCTTCCCGTCTCTTCCTTATGTAACGTCCTGTTTCCTCTGTGAGCTGCTTACGTTGGCAGAGACAGCCATGGATGTGTGATGCTAATTAAGATTCAGACGGCAAACACAAACTCTTCACGTTCTGTTTTTACAGGAGTGGTTTTCACTTTTTGTTCCTTCATGACAAATAATCAGAGATGAATTCTCTTTCATGGTTCTGAGTCAGGACGGGCTCTCAGAGCTCAGAGGGGATGTTTTAATGTGTCTCTGAGGACGGTTTGACTCTCAGCTCGTGACTTTAAATGTGATTTAAAGCAGCGTGGTCACATCTATTCACACCTACAACGTATGTGAAACGTCTTCAAGGTGATTTATTAAAATCTGTTTGTTGATTATTTCCAAGCTTAGATTTATTTTAGTTTTTATTTATGTTTTGTTGTCTCACTGATGGATCTTACCTTAGTTCAGGCTGCTCCTCATCTCATCTCATGTCTATCTCATGTTGTCTCATTCTATTTTATCTCAGCCGGCTTCACCTCATTTCATCTCTTTTAATCTTATCTAATCTCATCTAATCTGATTTCTACATCTCATCTCATAACATTGTTGTTTCCCACATGTCGAGTGTTAAAACCAGTTCACACTGTGTTTGAGGGTAAAGGTTACACTTATGTTAGAACACTTTATGTTCAGTGTGAGAACCCGGGCATAAATTATGTTAATGAGATGTCCAAGCAGAGACAGGGGTGTGTTGGTTTGAACTTTGACCCCTGTAGGTTACTGCTGCTGTCAGATGAGTCGAGCTGTTCATGCTGTAAATCCATTTCAATGGCTTCAAAGTTCACCCACACACACACACACACACACACACACACACACACACACACACACACACACACACACACACACACACACACACACACACACACATCACATGAGAGTTCATTAACAGTAACGCTGGGTGCAGGCATCAGTTCCACAGACGCTCAGTGCTGCTTGGATCGGAAGGTGATTGTGATCTGTCTGAAAATAACGCAGACACCGGGACCGGACGAGACTGACAGGTGAGGAGATGTTTCCTCTCTGGGTTTGTTTGTTCTTCCTACATTCTCCTGCAGGATTTATGATGTGACCGTGTTTCCTGTGAATGTCGTGAAGTTGAAGCTATTGCGTGGAGACACGACGTATGTTGGTCTATTTAAGTGTTGATTAAAGTCTGTAGAAAAAAAGTGACAGCCGGTTAAATTAGCTTAGCATAAAGACCAGAGCTAGGTGGAAACAGCTAGCCGAGCTCAGTTCAAAGGCCGTGCAGGAAAGTCTTTTTATTTTTATAATCTAAAGCCACTTTAAACATCTGCTGTACGTTAAAGAGTGAAACATTATTAGCTTCAGAGCGTCCAGATTAGCTTCAGCTCTAATCTGAGTCTTTGTCTCATAAATCAATCAGATCTTATCATGTGAGAGTCTTTCTAGCTTGACTTAAAATCTGGGTCATGTCTCCAAGTCACCAAGCAGCTGTTGATGGTTCTGATCCAGTGGTAGGTAGAGATCCATTAGAGACAGCAGCTGGTAACGTGACCCCACAACTTAATAAAAACAAGGAAACACAAAGCTCAGGTATTTTTACAGCAGGCTGTATTTGAGTCATAATGGCTCCTATCAGCTGACAGTGCACGTTCACCACTCACTCAGGTGAAAGGCGGAAATGAATGGATGAATGGATGAATAGACTGACGGACGATCATCCACTCTCCTTTGTTCTCTGATCATCTTAAGCATTTTGTGAAACCTGCTGTGTCTCTGCAGCCGGGCAGGATGGACCCCGACGAAGATGGCGAGGGCCGAGTCCGGGAGCTGCAGGAGCAGAGGATGGCGGTCCAGAAGAAAACCTTCACCAAGTGGATGAACAGCGTCTTCTCCAAGAACGGGGTGAGACAGAAACAAGAAGAAGAGATGATCTGTGGTTTAATATCCTAGGAGCTCTTACGTCACCGCTCCTGACGCCGTAGGATTCAGTCAAAAGCTCCTGAAACCAAATCTAAATTATTCATTTATGTTCACGTGATTAAAACGTTGGTAATGAGGAGCATGGGCCGCATGGACGGGCCAACAAAACATGCAAACTCAACAGAACGCCGCCTGATTCCTTTTTCAAACTGGCAGTCAGTGCTGGGGGTTTTTCCTTCTTAACTTTAAATGTTCATCACCTCAATCACCTGTTTGTTACTGTAACCATGACAACAGAGCGCCTCTAAACTTAAAGTACGTCATTTGATCTCCATAAACTTTAGCCAAGCTGTTTTTGTGCTTCACCCTGAGCAAACATTTACAATACTGTCACATCATTTAAGATTTATCATAATCTCTACACTTCAGATCATAATTTAGAATAGTTTTTACCTCATAATCTGGATTTTCCGTCCCTTCTCAGAATTTTGGATATTTGATGAATGAGTATCTGAGACGTCTGCTCCACCCACATAATCAATACTTCTCTTAAAAAGCCTGTTCTGTTCAGTTTAAAACTTGTCATCTGCCCCCTGGTGGATTTATCCATGCTCTGCAGTCACTAGCTTTTGGCAGCCATTTCCAAAATGGCTGCCCTCACAGACTCTCCATTTATTTGCAGGAAAGTCTTTGCTCATGTTGAAAAGCTTAGTGTAAGAATAATTTATCTTGTTACTGATATTACAGTATAGATATTTAGTTTACTGAAGCAACCTAAACTTATTTCACTTCAATAACTATACATTATGTTGAGGTAACGTTTCCAGTTTCTGATGATCTACATTATTATCAGTAAATATTAGACGTATTATAGTTCTGTTGCTGCGCCTGTTCAGTCCAGTGCTGCTGTGTTGCCACGTCTGTTGTTGAGTTTGTCTGCAGACACAGGCAACTTCGTTGGGGTTATTGTTACCGTAACCAGCATTAATCCAGACAGACACAGTCAGAGAGAAGCTGTGGAGCTTTTAGCAGACTCTTTCCTGGGTTCTGGGAAATGCCTGACATGGTTTTGTTTTGCAGTCATGTCAGTGTTACTACTTCAGTCATCTGTTATCTCTGCGAGCTCGTTCCTGACTCATGAGCAGCTATTAACTGCAGTCTATCAGCGGGGAACACATTGCTATCAGCAGTCATGACCACTGACACATTTGTTACTCTCCTCCAGTTGTAGCAGTAATATGATTTCATGTGTTTTTCTCTGATAACTCGATGCCAGCTGTTGGCTGAACACTTGAGTTCTGCTGCTGATCTTCATTCCCAGCATTCCTCTGGGATTTCTCCAGCAAGGAGAGAAAAATGCTGCCCCCACACATGTTTGGAGATTATCCTGAAGGCTCCCTTGAGGTTCACTTTACTCTATTTCTGTCTTTATCATTTGAATAATCACAAAAAGATCAATGATAGGTTCTCCATCCACTGATCTTGGACCAATCAAGTAAATTCTGTAGTATTGACAAGGGCATCTTAAACAAATAAATTAGCATATTAAAAGAAGAGATGTACAAAATATTAGTATAACTCGTGACATTAAAATATCCTTCTATTATCATTATTATTATTATTATTATTATTATTATTATTATTATTATTATTATTATTAGTAGTAGTAGTAGTAGTAGCAGCAGTACCAGGATAGTAGTAGTAGTTGTAATAGTATTGTGTTGTTGTAATACATCGTTGGACCACTAGCGGCAGCACTGAGCGCGTCGCTGCTGCGCATAATTTCAATGAGGAAGACGTCCAGCGCCATATTGGATTTCAAAAGTAATTTCATTTGGCGGTTAAATGACGCTTAGTCGGGCCGTTGGCCGTTTTCTATGCTAAGGCCTCACCACCTGTCATTTCCTTTTTCCCACCTTGTGGGTCGAGTCAAATGCCATCTTCCCTCCGGTGAGTCGGAATATCTTTAACGTTTAATGAGATTTCTGAACGCACCAGTGACTCAAATCCTTTTTGTTTCGTTGTTTCGTTACTTATTGTTTTGAAGGTTGTAGCTATCGCCCAAGCTTAGCTAGCCCGTAACCGAGCTAACATGCTAACCAAGCAAAAGCATAATCTACATATGATATATGAGTTAAAATATAAAATAGTCAAATGCGTAAATAACTACAAATAAACAATAGAATTAAAATAATCTCCCATGCAGTAAACACTTTGATTGAGAACATAATAGTTTTAGTCATGATCTCTGTTTGAATAGATTTGGTATTAGCTATGATTTTTTGTCAGTTATGTCATTTTATTTATGGTGTGATGACTTCTGCTTTGGAAAATGATTTCTAAGGCAACAAGAAATCTATGGGAGCTGTTCCTAGTTCATAAACTCTTTATTTCTCCTTTAACTATACATTTATGTAATAAACAGAACTTCCCTCCCTAATTTCAGCACTGAAACATTTGCAGCTGTTATCACATACAGTAAACAGTTTGTGAAGCGAAACACATTTACAGATATAATTTATTTGCTCGAAAATAGAAAAATGAAATCCTAATACTATAATCTGTTAAGGTTGACTAAGCCGGTGTTATTTGTTGGAATGTCTTCACTAATTGAGTTCCTTGCCCCTGACCTCCAGATAACCAGGATATCCTAACCCAACATTATGTAACTCATGTAAGAGGGAAAGCAGCACTTTACTTTAAGGAGGATCGAAGTTGCAGTGAACTTCCTGCGAGTCTCTGAGCTGTGCTTTAAATCATGTTTGCCGTCACCGTTATTTACATTATTATTGACATGTTTGCCTTCCTGCTGTGCTGTTATGTATGTGTTCTTTTCTGTCCTGGACTAGCCTGTCATATCCAGACTCAGTTCTTATCGGAATCAAAATCTGGTAAAATCTGGATTTTAACTGATTTGTTCTGGTGCATTTTATGATTGAAAATGATAAAATGTCTTCTCACTCCTTACGTCACATCTAATAATGATAGCCATTCAGCTCAAAACACAGAAGCAGACCATAAAACACAAAAGGACTTCATTTCAGGGAGTGGAGATGGATATAAAAGAGAGGTAAAACGTTTTTTAAGTATGGCATAAAATATATTATTACAGAATGAAACGGATCTGAAGGAGTGCTAGAGCCATAAAAGATAATATCTAAAAGAACAACATGAAACCTTTGGAGTGGATGCTGTAAAAAGCATATAAAGAATGATACCCTGATCTAACGCTGAAGTTTAAACAGTTATCATGTGTTGTATTGTAGAACTCTCTGTTTATTAATTTATTCTTTTCCCACAGCAAGTTTTGACGCTTGCCAAATACCATTTGAACAGAAGAAGAGTTATTGACACTACAAGGAAGTAGTTTTGATTTATATCAGAACTGAAATAACTACCCAAGATTTGACCGAGCCCCGATACCGTTCATTTTAAAAATGTCTGGATGGACCCTGATGCCGACTGGGACATCCCTAGTTCTAAGTTTCTGTCCCACGAACTTGAGTCTTATCTCTTTAAGCTGGAGGAAAAGACGCTTTCATTAAACTGTCTCCTGCAGGAGAGCGTGGACCTGACAGACGTCTACACGGAGCTGAAGACCGGTGTCGTCCTCATCCGTTTGCTGGAGCTCATCTCCAGAGAGACACTGCCGACGCCCAGCCGCCGCAAACTCAGAGTCCACTGTCTGGAGAACAACAGCATCGCCATCGGCTTCCTCAAGAGCAAGGTGACTCACCTGAGCTACTGTCTCATTCATCCACCTCCTGTCTTTATGGTTGTAAAATTGCACCTGAACTAGTCCTCTAGTTTACACTCACTGTCTTCTCTGTCAGATTCGGGTTGATCTGATTGGTCCAGAGAATGTGGTGGACGGGGACCGTACGCTGATCCTGGGTCTGCTGTGGATCATCATCCTCAGGTTTCAGATTGGATCGATCAACCTGGATGAGGTAGGAACCTGAACTCAGCTGAGTTTGTTTATCTGGATCCAGCAACTCCTCTCATCGTCCTCCTCCCTCTTCTGTCTCTCCTCAGCCGGGGGGAGGCAGCGCTCACCGCTCAGTCAGGGAGGCTCTGCTGATCTGGTGTCAGAGGAAGACGGCTGGCTACAATGGCGTCAACGTTCAAGACTTCTCTTCCAGCTGGAGGGACGGACTCGCCTTCAACGCCCTCATCCATGCCCACAGGTAACATGCACACCTTTCTTCTTCTGTCTTTGTGAGGACGCATTATAAATGTCCTCACTTCAATCACCAGAAGTTCAAACTGGTCCCCACAAAACATAGACTGTGCCTCTATGACCTATACTACATCCAGCCACCAGGGGGAGCTTTGGCTTTGGCTTCACTTTAGAGGAGCTGTCATGGTGTCCACTTTTTGGTCTGGAGAGAACATGCACATGTAGACACAACATCTCTCTCTCTCTCTCTCCATCCCAGGCCTGACCTCTTTGACTACCACCGCTTCCATGCCGACAACCCCCGGCGTAACCTGGAGCACGCCTTCACTCTGGCGGAGCGGGAGTTCAGCATCATGCAGCTGCTGGAGGTGGACGACATCATGGTCCCCCATCCGGACGAGAAGTCCATCATGACCTACGTGTCCCTGTACTACCACTACTTCTCTAAGATGAAGCAGGGACAGACCATCCAGAAGAGACTTGCCAAGGTCACAACCATTTACTTCATAGTTTCTTAGTTTAGAAAGAAATAATCAGTAATGTCATTTATAAAGAAATATACAGTTAAACACAGTTAAGCCTATATTTCATAGTGTTTCCCATGGCTAGCATTTTCTTTATCTCAGTTTTACTAAAGGATGATAATCTAAAGTCCATGCTTTTATTGTTTAATTGTGGAAATGCTTCTTTTACTTTCAAACTATAAACATTTGGAGACGCTGCATATCCAGGAAATTCATTTCCTTTATCACTGACACTGTACTTTTTTTTAGTAAAAAGCTCAAATTAATTTATTGGACTGTAATTGAGTTACTAGTCTGTTTTTAGACTATGTTTACAAGGATTTATTGCATTTAAAAATGAATAACCTAATTTATAATATGACTTTACTGGTGTACAGGAATTACAAACTACGATTACAGTTGTATTAATTTAACTTTATAAACATCAGGATATGAATGGAGTCACTTTCCATCTTTCCCTGTGATCTCACTACCCCAGCATTTATATTTATGTTCACGTTTACAAAGCTAGTTGTTCTCTAAATGTCCAGAACGTGTCTAAAAAATCTTAAAGCTTCTAAGTAAGGGAGTAAAGAAAGTTGCAGACAAGACACACACAGTGTAAAGTGTAGAAGTCAGTGTTTATCTTACAGATCATTAACGCACTTATCAGACTTTTCACATTGAACTGTTAACTCACGGCTCATTAAAGCAGAGAAGCACTGGATTAAAATACAAGGGTCACACATGTCCACAGTGTTTATGTTCACACCTGCTCTGTCCTCTGCAGGCTGCTCTCTGTAACAGCAGCATTAATCCTGCAGCCTGTGAATTACTGCTGGATTAGATTCAAGGCAGACAGGAAGGCACCTGCTGGTAGAGCTACAGCACATAGAAGTGACACAACGCTGTTCACTGCAGAGCTCTGACGTTGTGCCAGATATCTTTACGCTCTGTTTTACGTATAAAGTTATAATTTGTTCTCCACAGATTGTGGGTTTGTTGATGGAGCTGGATAAAATGAAGGTCCAGTATGAGAGGATGGTGACAGATCTGCTGCGCTGGATTGAATCCAAGGTAATGAGCTGATCTGTTTGTGCATTAAATATGTTCAGGTTAGAGATCAGCTGGTTGATTAATGTCTGACTGTTTGACTGAAGGTGAAGCAGCTGAATGACAGAAGATTTCCAAACTCTGTGAGAGAGATGCAGACGCTGATGATTTCATTCAAGACCTACAGGACTGTGGAGAAACCTCCTAAATACCAGGTCAGACAGTTTCCTTCCTTCCACCTTCTTCACTGAGTTTGTTAGATAGATAGGTTTTATTTGTCACATGCACAGTGAAAAGTATTTATGTATAAATGTTTGTTCTTTCCATCCTTCCAATCCAAGCCAATCTACTTTATTTATACAGCATAATTTAAACAAACACAAGGTTTCCAAAGTGCTTTACAATATGAAATGTAATAAAACACAATAAATAAATAACACAACAGACACAATAAAAGATTTAGCAGTAAAAATATGCTTGTATACACATAAAATAAAATAAAATTGCATAAAATCAACTCTCTGCATGGTGTTAAAAGCCAAAGAAAAGGGGGTTTTAAGAAGGGTTTTAAAATGAGACAGCGAGGAGGCCTGCCTAACGTGCAGCGGCAATTTGTTCCGAAGTTTTGGCGCTCGATCTCCTCTGAGCTTAAGCCTAGCTTTAGGCACCGTCAGGAGCAGCTAGTCAGCTGACCTGAGAGATCGGCTAGGGGTGTAGGGGTGCAGCAGCTCAGAGAGGTAAGAAGGGGCAAGGCCATTCAAGGCTTTAAAAGCAAATAAAATAATGTTAAAATGGATCCTAAAATGTACAGGCAGCCGGTGGGTGAAATGTGCTCATAGTTGTGTGAGCAAGTTAAAAGACGTGCAGCAGCGTTTTGTTCCAGCTGAAGATGACTGATCGAGGACCCACTAATGACCTAATAACGGTGGAGCTCAAAGACAAACTGAGCTCAGATCTCAGATGCTGGTTGGACACATGTTTTAATTAATGCCATTGTTTTATTTTTTATCAGGAGCGTGGTGCGATCGAAGCTCATCTGTTCAGTCTGAAGACTCAGCTGGCAGCCAACAACCAGAGAGCTTACAATCCTCCAGAAGGTCCAGAACACATCTAATCTGTCACAACACATTACAACAGTATTCACTTCTCTGTGTCAAAGCACAAAAACAATAAGTCATCTCTACACAGATATCAGGGTTTTTAAATCTTGTGTGTTTGTGAAGGTAAAACTCTGAGCGACATCGAGAGAAGTTGGGTTTTACTGGAGGGAGCTGAAAACGAGAGAGAGCGAGCGCTGCAGGAGGCGCTGCGGCGTCTGGAGAACCTGGAGCAGCTCGCCCAGAAGTTTGGCCGCAAGGTAAACACACCTGTTCCTCTTCTAGCTCTGGAGACCATGAAGATTAATAATGTATTAATGAAGAGGTGATGGAGAACAACATGAGTCAGAACAGGATCCTGTCTGTGGTTAGACTCCTCTGCTCCCCCTACTGGCCGTGTAGTGACACTACATGTGGTGCAATGTCACGTTGAAATAAAGTAGTATAAAAATATTTAATAATAAGTTTACTATTTTACATACAGTTAATGACATGATTTCCATAGTTAACACAAATCAATCACACTTAAAATCTGTTGTAATCTGTATCTGTCCTCTTATCTTGTCTCTTGTCCAACTTGACCTAAAACCGTCACCTTTGTCCTCTCAGGCCACTCTGAGGGAGAGCTACCTGGAGGACACACTGCGTCTCATCCGGAGGCAGGACATCCGAGGCCTGTCCACGCTGGAGGAGGCTCAGGCGTCCGGCCGGCGTCTCGAGGCCCTGGCCACCGACGCTCAGGCCAGAGAGCCGCGCTTCACAGCTCTACGAGACATGGCCTTGACTATCGAGAGAGGAAACTACCACAGCAAGCAGCAGATCACGAGGAGGTGAGAGACAGATGAGGCAGGAAGCTCATCTCTATGAACTGATACCAGATACTTATACACGTGTGTGTCGTGTGTTTTTGAGGGAGGAGAGCATCAGGAATCGATGGAAGGACCTGCTGCAGCAGCTCCAAGAGCAGAGGGGGCTTCTGGGAAATGTAGTGGAAACCCTCAGCATTCTTCGAGACATCGACCTCGTCTCCCAGGAACTAAAGGAACTACAGGTGAGTTCATGCAGGAAGCAGGAGTTTAACTTTTAAATTGTCGGCCACGTCTGTAATAATAAAAATCATCAAATCACTGATTGTCCTCCGTCCTTCGTCTCCGTCTTTAGTCCCAGGCCAGCTCCTCTGAGACGGGGAACCAGCTGGCTGAGGTGGAGTCTCTCCTTCAGAAACAGGACCTCCTGGAAGCTCAGATCTCTGCTCACGGTGAAACCATCACTGTCATCAGCAGCTCAGCTCTGAAGGTGTCCACATGTCCACTGTCTCTCTGCTTGTGTCCCACTAGTTTACTGTTATTTGTCTTCACGTGTCTGTGTGTCCTCATGTCTCTGTCCCTCAGGGAAATGTTAAAGACAGTCAGCAGATTCAGAGCAGAGTGAGAGCTCTCCACACCCAGTATAAATCTCTGGCGTCTCTCAGCGAAAACAGGTTCCCTCAAAGATCTTTTATTAGACGACAGATGATTCACATTTGAGCGTCCTCCTCCACCTTATTACTCCTTTAACAATACCTCCCTCCTCCTCTCCTCCTCTCCTCCTCCCCTTCCTCTCCCGTGACAGGAGGAGGCGTCTGGAGGCTCAGCTCCGGTTGTTTGAGTTCTTCCATGACAGTGAGGAGTTGGAGGCGTGGCTGTATGAGCGCCTTCTGAGGCTGCAGACGACCGGACTGGGACGAGACCTGAACCACATCCACCTGGCCCAGCACAAGCACAAGGTGAGTCACAAAGTCCTTTAGGAAGCTGAACACGTTTATCTGGCTCTGGTTTACTAATGACCTGTCTGTCAGGCGCTGGAGGCGGAGCTCCAGGCCCAGGAGTCTCTGTACCAGGGCGTCCTGGGCCGAGGTCAGGATCTGCTCTCCAAGCAGAGCCAGGACCAGCAGAAGGCCGTCCAGAAGTGGATCAGGACCCTGAAGAAGCAGTGGAGTCACCTGACGGACGAGGCCACGGCACGACGCAACCGTCTGCAGGCCGCCGTCACCATCAAACAGGTGGAGGAAGAAGAAACGTAGTTCTGTTGGTGCCAGTGGAAAACATTCAGCACAGATTTAATCATCATTTAATACTTATTTAGTCAAATAACAAAGAGTTATTACGTCAGGTTTATTTTATAGTAGTTGGAGAGATTTCTGTTTTTCTTCTACACCCTCCTTCTGCTTTTTCTCCTCCTGCTCTCTGCCTCCTCTCTTCTATGCTAACGTCTGTCCTCCTCATCCTCCTGTTTCTCTCCACTTTCTCTTTCTCTTCACCTCCTCATCCTCCTCTTCCCCTCTCTTTCCTCCTCCCTCTCACTCTCCTCCTCTTCCTCCATCTCCTCTTCCTCTCCTATTCCTCCCCCCTTTTCTTCCTCTTCCAGGTTAAGTTTTATTAGTAAGTTTGGTTTTATTTTGTCATGTGGGAGCGATTTAGGTTTCATCAACCATTATGAATTCATTTTAGGGTGGTTTCATTAGTTTAAGACTTGTTCTACCTCTTCCTCTTCTTCTTCTCTGACCAGTACTTTGCAGACGTGGCAGAGGCCATCTCCTGGCTGGACGACAGGAAGCCGCTGCTGACCAGCAAGGATCATGGGAAGGATGATTCGAGCACGGGGATGCTGCTGCAGCGCCACCTGCGCATGCAGAAGGAGTTGGCGGCCTACGGCGTGGAGATGAAGAGGCTGTCGGAGCAGGCGAAGAGTGCGGCGCAGCTGACGTCTCTGACCGTGAGTTTAGAGGCGCCGTCATCAGAGAGTTATAAACCCAAAAAACAACTGTCCAAGTGTATTTGTTACTCATTTAACTATTTAAGTCAAAAAATAAGATCTTCCTGTAGTTAAAGTCATGTTTGTTCTTTCTGTGTAGTCGGACCTTCAGCAAAGTAAGATGATCCAATACAGCGACTCCTCCGGGGACGAGGAGGGGCCACCACCTGGTGTCAGAGGTCGGAAGAACGCTCCTCAGAGAGAAGAGACCAAGGCCAAGGTCCGCTTCAAATACTCCAGAGGTACTAGAGCTAATCAGTGGAGCTGACAGGAAGTAAAGAGAAGAGATGCAGCCTAGAAAAAGAAGATTAACAGATGCATTCGTCCTCATCATTTTTCCAGGTCAGTTTCTGTGGGATCGTAACGAGATGGTGACCATCGTTGGATCTGAAGATGAAGACCGAGTTATTGCCAGAGACAGTCGAGGAAACCAGCAGCTCATCCCCAAAACCTACCTGACCCTGATACCTGCCGCTGAACGACCAGTAATCTATAACTTTTCAATCGGGTCAATAATTAAAAACCTTTAAATTAGTCACAATCTGATAACTGGTGGGATTCTTCAAGGCTCAGCTGTTTAATGCTGAGAAGAGCTTTATAAATGAACTGATCAATCCTCTGCCTGAAGGACTGAACATTAAAATTTGTTATTTTTTAAATTTCTAAAGTTTCTAATGGTCTTGTTTTTTTACACTGAACTTCACAGCCTTGTCACAATTCATTTTAAATATCCAATAACGTCATTTCTTCTTCTTCAGGCTCCTCCTCCTTCACCCGTCTCTACCAATGGTGTGCCAGAAAGCCCAACCAGGAAGTTGAGCCGTAGAAGACGCTCGATGCGTCGCGGCACCGGTGAGATCCAAATGTCATCTCTGCCGGACCCACAGTACCAGAGAGACACCGTGGAGAGCACTCAGGCCAGCCTGGACCAGGACTACAACTTCCTGTGCAGCCTGGTGAAGGTGAGAGAGGAGCAGCATGGGAAACGTAGTCCACCACTGCTGTAATACTGTCAAGTTCGTTTTAAGACCAGAGATGCATGTTTAGAGCAGCTCTTCATCAGACGTTTTGACTTTTGTTTCCAGTCTAAGACGCGGAGTCTGGAGGAGATGCTGCGTCTGCATCGATTCTACAACAGCTGCCAGGAGTTTGAGTCGTGGATGGGGGATAAGGAGAACATCCTGAACACCTTCAGCACCGACGGCGACAATATGGGAGTAGTTCAGGCCAAATATGAGGTACAGATGAGAGATGTCCTCATCAAGGGTTTTGCCCCTAATCTGATCTTAAACGTCCTAGAGTTGGTCTCCTGTGTCTTCCTAAAGTCTGTCCTTGTCTTCTCCTAGAGTTGGTCTCCTGTGTCTTCCTAAAGTCTGTCCTTGTCTTCCTTGTCTTCTCCTAGAGTGGACTGGATTCAGTCCAATAAATCTTCCAGTCAAAGTTAATGTAGTGTGGAGAGGGTAGCTGGTACCTTGTGTTCTCTCCTCCAGTTCTGCTCATCTTCTTTTAAACGCAGCGTTCAGTGCTTGTTGTTGTTGTTTGGGTACCACCTTTGATTTGTTGCCACTAAAACAAGAGAAGAATAAGTTTTGACGCTATGAAGATGTGGTTTGGTTTATGTCAGACCTAACTTAATAACTGCAAAACACCAGCATCATATCAATGCCTGGGCCGCCCCCAAATACTGACTGGGACATCTCTGGTGCAGACCTGTCTTTCTTTAGTTTTACCAGTAAATGCACTGGTCACAGTGTCTGATGTTCTGGTCTCAGGTTTTATTTCTGAAATTATAATTGATTTGAACATAGAAGCATTTTTAAATATTTGTTTAGCTGTTGTAAGTTGTTTGCTCATAAAGTAAAATATATGAATCTTTTTGCCTGTGTTCACCTTGAATTCCTGTTTCAGAACTTCCTGACTGAGTTGGCGAGTGGGCGGGGTCAGTTGGATGACATCATCAAAATGGCAGAGGAGCTGGTGAAGAATCAACACAGTCAACAGAAAGAGATCAAGGCCAGACAGAGGAGCGTTTCCAACAGGTGTGAACAAAGCACCAACAGTCCAGATGTATGTGCTCGTGGTAAACGTGCGACGCTGATAACGCTTCCTCGTGTCCTCCAGGTGGGATCGGATCCAGAAGCTGAAGGACGAAAAGGGCCACGAGCTGCTGAGTACGGCGGACGTGAAGTCCTTCCTGCAGAGCTGTGAGGAAGCTAAAGCTCAGCTGCAGGGTCAGATGTCCCGGCTGGACAGGGTTGACGTGGGCTGCAGCTCCCTCACCCTGCAGACCGGAGAGAAGACCCAGGCTCAGGCCCTCAGAGACATCCAGACTCTGGAGGGAAAGATCGCCTACCTGAAGAGTGTCGCCAAGATGTACGGGTCTGATCTAGGCAAACAATCAGAGCCATTTAAACTAATTCATCTGACGACTGTTCTGTCCATCACGCCATAAAGCCCCGCCCCCAAACAATCTGATTGGCTATTGAGGGGAATGGGCCAGTATTACGTGTCTGTGAGTTAATACATTTTACTAAAGTATGCCATGATGTCATTTCCTTTCTCACAGGAAGCAGGACTGCAGTCCAGCTGAGAGCGCAGCCATCATGGAGGAGGTTCGGGGTTTAGAGGCTCTGCTGGAGCAGGTGAGGTTTCATTTCATCATTGGGACGTCCTGATAAACGTTTAATCCTCCATCTCAGGAGGGTGCAGTATTGGATTAATAATCCAGATCTTTCCCTCTCTGGAGGTTTGATTGTGAGTCATTCATTATGAAGTCAAAGGTATTAATTTCCGTAATACCTGTTGCTCAGGTGAAACGTCAGGCTGCAGACAGACAGCACCACCTGGACGAGGCCCGTCGGCTGCAGACCTTCCAGCAGCAGGCCAAGGAGCTGCAGGGCTGGACGGGTTCGGTCCAGGAGCGTCTCCTGCAGGAGGAGACGGCCAGTGATGTGGCCTCGGCCATGTCCCTGCTGGAGCAACATGAGGAGCTCCGGCTGGAGATGGAGGCGCAAAGGAGAAGGTGAGGAGGAGGAGGAGGAGGAGGAAAATGAATTAACTGGGAAAAATATAATCAGACTGAGACTTCAGTCAGACAAGGGAATGAAGAATCCTTTCTTTATTTCCACCAACATGTCTCATTAACAGTCTGTGCATTTTGGGGTTTTTCAGGTTTGCTTTTAAAACCAGAATAAAAACAATTTGATTTTTATTTTTCAATCCTAAAACAAAAGACAAAAGAAACCTTTCTTTTAGTCTTTAAAATGTGCTTATTTAGTACTTTTTGCATTTGCTTTTTAAATTGAAAAACAAATAAACTTTATAAATTTATTTAATTTTTATTTTTGTGTTTAAAACCAAACTTGAAATACAGAAAAGTATGCACAGATTTAATCTGAGTTCAGTGATCTGAGTTGTTCTTAGACTAATGTCCGTCTTAATTTGAATGTATATTATTTAGCATTAATATAAGTCTGATTAATTGATTCTTATTAATTAACAGGGTAATTTGTTTATTCTCTTCACTAACTCAGGTTGATGGAGGTGGAGAATTTGGCGAAATCTCTGGCCTCCAGTGGGAACCCGGCTGGAGTCGACATCCAGCGAACGCTGGAGAGTCTGAAAGCTGATTGGTCCAAGATGGACAAGCTGTGGGCCAATAGAAAGCAGCATCTGGAGCAGAGTCTGGAGCTCCAGAGGCTGAATCAGGAGGGAGACCGGATCGAGGCGACGCTGTCTGGACACGAAGCCCGACTGAGGGTCAAAGATGTCGGGGTGAGGATGCTCCTCTCTGACATGTTTCATGGACCATCGTCACTTAGCAGTAATCTGTTGGATCCAGGAACACAACATGTTCTAAATGTTGATGTTTTAATTGACGCAGGACACTGTGGACAGCGTGCACAGCCTGCTGGGCCGACAGGAGGAGCTGGAGGGGCTCCTGAAGGCTTTGGACCAGCGAGTGGATAATTTCACAGAGCGCAGCCAGGACCTCATCAACCGTCAACACTACGCTGCTAAACAGTAAGAGAATGCAAGGAAGGGTAGAGCTTATCCAGACAGATAATCACCTCTGTCTTTGTGCTGACATGTGGTGATGTTTGTGGCTGAAGAGGCAGATTTAAAAAGTAAATGAACCCAACAGAGGAGATTAAATTAACCACTCAGCTGGGAGCTAAACATGACATGACAGCATGTCAGAGCTGTGTTTCCTCTCACATAGACATGAGTGTTAGGTTCATGTTAGTGTGAAAGGTGATTCTCTACATGATGATACAGCTGCAAACACATAAATGACCAGTTGGTTTTCAAACCACCATCTTTATCTTCCAGCATCAAGGAGCGGAGCAGGAGCATCCAGAACGCCAACAGGAGGCTGAAAGAGAGCAGCAGGGAGAGGAAGAATGTGCTGCTGGCCTCCATGAAATACCAGGTAATCCTCATCATCATCATCATCAGTGTCAACATCAAATCAATCGTCATCATTTGCAGGAGATCACTCATCTTTTACTTCCTGGTCTTTTGTGCTGCAGGAGTTCCTTAGGGATTCAGACGAGCTGCTGCTGTGGATGGACGAGAAGTTCAAGGTGTCTGAGGACGAGTCGTATCGCGACCCCACCAACATCCTGCGAAAGCTGAAGAAACACGAGGCGGCAGAGAAGGAGATGCAGGCCAACCAGGTCCGCCTGGACAGACTGGTTCAGGTAAACCTCCTCCAGACCTGAGACATTCTGAGCTGAGCTGAGCTGAAATTCAAACGTGTGTCTGTATGTGATCAGCTGGCAAAGGAGATGATTGCTGAAGAGCACTACAACAGTCAGAGCATCAGCAGGAAGTCTTCTCAGCTCAGCAGCCGGTGGAAGAGACTACAGGACAAGATGGCCGACAGGGGGGACAAGCTGAGGCAGGCGGGACAGCAGGAGCAGCTGATGGAGCTTCTGCAGGTAAATGACTGACACAGCTGTGAGTTTGTTGATCGATGTTGGTGATTTGAAATGAGGTTTTAACCTGAGAGTCTTTGCTCCTCCCTCCTCAGGACGCCAAGCTGAAGATCGAGGCCATCCGGTGGATGCTAAACAACGCCCCCAAAGGTCACGACCTGCGCTCCAGCCGACAGCTGCTGAAGGTGAGGACAGGCGAGACGTATGCCGATGTCAGGCTTCGGTTTGGTTGATGGCGCTCGGTAAGGACTGTGGTTGTGTTTGTGTTTGTCTCTGCAGGAGCATCAGCAGCTGGAGCAGGAGGCCAACGAGCTCGCAGAGAAGATCAACTCCATCGTGAGCAGGGCCAAACACCTCGCCTCCAACCACTTCGACTCTCACAGGATCCTCCAGGAGACGGACACTTACCTCACGTTGTAAGTTTGTCTGTAGCTGAATGTTCCACTACTGGAGGCAATGTACACACATTTTATTTATCCTGGATTAAATTTCTGGGCTTCAAAATAAAATAACACTCCAAATTTAACCTGTAATAAAGTTTATTTAATCTGTCACACGCTGCTGAGACCCTGCAGACGATGCTGACTGTCTGAGCTCTGTGCTGCAGGTTCAAAACCCTGCAGAAACCCTTGGAGCAGCGCCGAGCTCAGCTGGAGGCGTCTGTGCTGCTGTTTGGGTTTTATCATGATGTTGACCTGGAGCTCAGCTGGATCTCTGAACA
Organism: Planiliza haematocheilus; assembly: GCA_005024645.1. Classification (NCBI taxonomy): domain Eukaryota; kingdom Metazoa; phylum Chordata; class Actinopteri; order Mugiliformes; family Mugilidae; genus Planiliza; species Planiliza haematocheilus. The sequence continues at coordinate 178,276 of SRSE01000523.1, forward strand.
CGTTCCTTCCTCCGGGTCCACGGGATACGACAAGTCTCTGGCTGGAGCCATCAGCCTCATGCAGAAACACAAGGTGCCACTGCTCTCCCATACCATGAGAACGATTATGAAAACAAACTGAAGCTTGATGTGTGATTTTGTTTTTGTTTGCTCAGGAGCTTCAGGCCGAAGTGAACGCCCACCGGAAACACCTGAACCACATCCTGGAGAAGGGACGTAACCTGGCCAGATCAAGCAAATCAGACGGAGAGGAGATTCTCCAGAGGTGACCTTATTTCTTCTCTATTGTCCGTCTTCTCTTCATGAATTCAAGAGATTCAAGATGATCCGTATTTTGGAACAGGCTGTAAAGTCTTGTTAAGTTCTTTTTTATTTTAGAGACAAAGCTCAGATAAGAACCGAACCCTGGAAGCTTCCATCCTCAGAGGAACCAGGTCTCTGCTGAAGGGAGGGAGGGAGGAAGTCATTTCCTGAGTTGATTCTAGTTCAGATTTGTTTCTTGTTTAGTTTGGTTCTTATTCATGTGATCATTTCTACTAGTGGATGAATGAATGAGTTAAACTCCTCTTCCTCAGATCAGCCCTGGTGAGTAGCTGGTCTTTAATGTGACCCAGGACTCATTGTGTGTCCACACTACCAAAGGAACGAGGTCACATGTGTCCCAGACCACCTCCACATGTGGATTTCTGCTGTTTTTACAGGTGCAACCACCTGAACACAGAGTGGGAGGAGCTTGAGGAGGCCTGCAACAAGAGAACAGCTCACCTGACCAAAGCTGTCACCAGAGAACAAGTGAGACGGACGTTTTAGTTAAAGATGTGACGCTGTTGTTCCTTAACTAAAATCTGTTCCTGTCTAAACTCGTGTCTCGTCTCCAGCTGCTGTTGGACTGTTCAGAGCTGGAGTCCAGACTCACAGAGATGCTCAGCCTGATGAACTCTGACGACTACGGCAAAAACGAGCTGGCCACACAGAGCCTCATCACCAAACACCAGGTACAAAACATCTGTACCATACCTGATTATGAGACGGCCTCAAATCAAACTCCTCTACAAAGAAACACTCATGCTGAGGCTTTTCAGGAGTAGTTTACAGAGCAGGGATATATTTTGTCTTAATAAACGTTTTCTCTTGTACCTTGATGGTCATGCAGGTGTTGCAGGGCCAGCTGGAGGTGGTGGAGGTGGAGATGAGGGAGTTAGGGGACCAGGTGGAGAAGGCGGTCCAGAACTGGAGCCTGGAGGAGCTCAGCCGACCCTACAGTCGCCTCAGCAGCTTGAACCAGCAGCTGCAGCACCAGGCTGCTCTCAGGTCAGTACCGACTCAAACTGATGCTTCGTTCTTTGCGTCTGCGTTAACGTGAAAAGATTTGGAAAAATCCTGTTGTTTTCCATGTGTTTCCTGACAGAGGTCAGAGGCTGAAGGAGGTCCTTCATCTCCACGAGTTCAAACGAGAGAGTTCAGAGCTGCAGGACTGGATGAACCAGCAGAGACAGACAGCAGAGTCTCAGGACCTGGGCAACGACTACCAACATGTTCAGGTTACATCCTTAAACAGGACATTCACGTGTTTGTTAGAGTCTAGTAACCAGCTGGAAGCAGTGAGGATGCTTTAACGCTGTGTTGTCTCAGTTTTATTGAATGAACTTGTCTTGAGGCTGTAAAGATAGCTGTGATCTCCGTGATGTTGCAGTCGCTTCGTGGGAAGTTTGAAGGTTTCCTGAAGCAGCTGGAGGTTGGAGAGGAGAGACTGCAGAGCTGCAACGACCTGGCTGCTCGACTGATCCGCAACAAACACCCGCAGACCTCAGCCATCAAAGAAACGCTGCAGCAGCTCAGGTAAACACACGATGATTCACATTCACTTCACTTCATTTTACTCGTCTTTCTGTTAATTTTGATGTTTGCGTTCCTGCAGTGCATGCTGGGAGGATTTGAACGACGCGGCCCGGGAGCGTCAGAATCAGCTGCAGAGAGCCGAGGAATGTCACCGCTTCTACCGGGACCTGAGCGATGCACTCACCCTCATCCAGGTATGTGTCCGTCCACACAGCCTCAAAACCTCACAACCAACCGTAGATCATAGTCTCTCCACCTCTCCTTCGCCCTTCAGGAGCGGCAGAAGAGGATCCCTGACGCCATAGCAAAGGATCTCCAGGGGGTGATCTCACAGCTGAAGAAACACGAGTCGTTACTGCACGAGCTGGCTAACACGGAGCAACAGGTAATGACTGAAACTAACGTCACGATTAGATTGTTAGGTTAGAAAACTTCAATGTCATGATCAAAAAAAAGAAACTGTTGCACAATAATTCAGTCCATTAACAGCATCATCGTCTCAGTTCAAACTGCTGGAGTTCCTCAACGCAAATCCACGATATCGTCACTGCAGAAATGAAGTTTAGAGAGTATCTGAGAACTATGGAAGGATTATTCAGAAGTCACGACTCTTTCATAAGACAACTGAAAGCAGCTTTACCGTCCAGCTCTGTGCACAGTAAGCATAATCTGAAGTGTGGCTGTAGTAAGAGAGGAAGCAGAGGAGGAAAACAAGAAGACTTCATGAGGAAACAGGACGAGGAAGAGGAAGTAACGGCAGAGAAAGTAGGAAGCTTTAATGATAACCAACCGCCAGTAAAACAGAAAAAGACAGCGATTCAAAGCTATCGGGACATTTTGGTTTATGGCCGAGTTCATTAACTACTAAAGATCATTCTTGGCTAAAGCCTGATACCGATCCAGTCTGGATCAGTCCTGATACTGACCTTCACATCCGTCATTGACAGCCCTGATATGAACGTAGTTCGTCTTTCTCCTCCTCAGTTGCGGGAGCAGCTGGACTCGGTCGATTCCATCCTGCGCCTCTGCTCGCCTCAGCTGAAGCTCCGCCTGCAGGAAGTGCAACAGGAAGTGGTGGAGCGGTGGGAGGAGCTCCGACTTCAAACCGAGCATAGGGAGGAGGAGCTTAAACTGGCCTGCCAGCGATACCTGTTCCTCAACACAGTGAGTATAGACAGATGAAGGAACAGGGGTCTGCAGCGCTGCAGGAAGGTCCAGCCTCACTTCTCTTACCTGTGTGTCGTCTTCAGGCGCAGGACTACCTCCTGTGGTGCAGTCAGCAGATCGGCGTGATGGCAGCTGAGGAGAGCATCAGCGACGTGGCGACCGCCGACCTGCAGCTCGCTCAACACCAGCAGCTCTGGGCCGAGATGGAGGCCAGACAGGAGACCTACCAGCAGGCTCTGGACATGGGAGAGACGCTGCAGACACAGGACAGACGCAACAGGAAGGAGGTGAGGAGACGCTGGAAGGAAGCTTTTCAAATCTTAAAAGCCTCTAAGGTGGTGCTGACCCGTATCTTGTGTTTCTTGCAGGTGTCTGAGAAGCTGAAGGCTTTGCAGGCAGAGAGAGAGAAACTGGAGGAGCAGTGGAAAAAGAAGCAGTTCTGGTTAGAAACCGTCCACCTGGAGCAGATCTTCTACAGAGACGTCAACAGCATGGACAAGACCTGCAGCTCACAGGAGGTAAGATCCAAAGAGTTTACTGTCGTGTGCACGGTGTAGTAGAAACAGATCAAAAAGAGGAAAACGCTGGAAGATAACTCTGTGTCTTCACTGTCCACAGATCCTGTTGCAGAGCAGCACTCTGGGAAACACAGTGGATGAGACGGAGGGTCTGATCAAGTCGCATGAAGCTTTTGAGAAGCTGCTCAGCTCCCAGGAGGACAAGGTCCACATGCTCAGCTTCTTTATTTGGTTTTATTTAGTTTCTAAGTCTGTTATCCTGGTTCTAAATCTTTGTCCCCTCTTTTGTCTCGGTCCAGCTGTTCTCGCTGAAGGAGCTGGCCGACCGTCTGAAGAAGCAGCTGATCAAAGAGAAGAGTATTCGGGTCAAAGCCAAACTCAAAGCTCTGATCCAGAGACGGGACAGGATCAGAGAGCTGGCCGTCAAACGCAGACAGGAGCTGGAGCTTTCCAGGCTTCTGTGTATCTTCAACCGAGATGTGGCAGAGGTAACCAGCTCAGTGTCCGATAGAAAACTGTTTTCAGCTGCTGCAGTATTAATGTGTGCTGTGGTTTGACTTCAGGCTGAGGAGTGGGTCTCTGAGCGGATGCAGAAGATGGCGGAGGACGGTAAAGCCGACCTTAGCAACCTGCAGACGAAGATGAAGCTCCTCCAGAAACATCAGGTGTTTGAGGCTGAAATCCTGGCTCACAGCGGGATCATCAGCTCTGTGCTGAAGGTAAGATGAGGGAGAGGAATGCATGTCTTAAAAACTTACATCCTGAGTGGCATGTTTGAATTATCTTAATAACGTCATTCTGTGTCTCCAGGCTGGGGACGAGCTCGTCTCCCTTCGCCACCCGAGGTCCAAGGAGGTGAAGAAGAGTGCGGTGACGCTGGAGCTTCACTGGGAGGAGCTGAAAAAGGCTGTGGCCACCAGGGGGAAAGCTCTGGAGGATAACAGAGCCTTCCTGGAGTTCCTGCAGAAGGTGGAGGAGGTGGAGGCCTGGATCAGACACAAGGCAGGAGACGGGACGGAGGGAAATCTGCTTGGTGGTCTGTTGGTTCTGTTTCCAGTCTGACCCGTGTGTGTGTGTCTTTCAGGAGGTGATGATTAACGTCGGAGATGTCGGGAAGGACTATGAACACGGAGTCCAGCTGCTGAAGAAGCTCAGCGAGTTCAGGGGAAGTGGAGACAGGGTGAGTCAGCGACCGAGCTAAGCTGGTAACGATGTACTGACTCAGAGACGTTGTAAATCATTTAAATAATTATTTTCTCTGTAGGAAGTGACGGTGGACGACGCTCACATCACAGCCATCAACAGACTCGCAGCCAAACTGGAGAAGAGACAGAGCGCTGAAGAACTTGTGACTGTACGACAGAGGAGGCAGCAGCTGAACGACAGGTAACACTTGTCTCACCTCTGTGGGTCGTTCCCTCGGTTCAGGGTTAAATGTCTCGTCTCTTCCAGGTGGAGCAAGTTCCACGGAGATCTGAACGCTTACAAGAAGAAGCTGGAGGGGGCGCTGGTGGTCCACGGCCTCATCCGAGAGCTAGAGGAGGTCCGAGACAGAGCCAACGAGAAGGTGGGTCACCTGTTCCTTCCTTCACGCTCCATCTCAAATCAGACCCGGTCGAACCTTAAGCTCCTCCCTTTCTCTGTTTAGATGCTGCTGCTGCAGGACCAGGACTGTGGCAGTGACGTGGACAGCGTGGAGAACCTGATCAGACGCCACGAGGAGATGGAGAGAGAGGCCGGGGTCATCCAGGAGAGGGCAAAGGTTAGGAAGCTGATAACCGTCCCCAATCTACAAATTACAGCAGTAACAGTACAGCTGGGGGGACGAACCCTGGACATGCAGCCAAGATAATGTAGCCTTAGCTTCTCCTCATTGGCTCCCAGAATAGAATTTAAAACCCTTAAAGGTGAATAAACACGGGTTCATTTACATACGTGATGCTGTCTGTGAATAGTCACGAAGATGAAGACAAAGATCAAGACCAAGAAGACACACATCAAAAAGAAGATGAGGAGACAGACCAAGAAGATAAAAAGAAGAAAACAAAGACCAAGAGGATGAAGACTGAGACTGAAAAGGACACTGGAAGGAATATTCACACGAAGACGACGAGAGAAGTCTAAGACCAAAAAAAGATCAGGACCAGAAAAACCTAAAAACAGACAAAAAGACAAAGAAGATCGAGCACATAAGCTTTGGACTCAGCAGATTGACAGGTTTGATTCTGGAATTAGAACAGCAGCGTGCTTGATTACACCTGCAAACTGTACTCTGGGATACCTGGCTGTACCAAGTAAAAGTATTGTTGCCGATGGTTACTGGTGCCGACCAGACAGATGAGATGAGAACCACTAGATTACAGGTAACATAAGGAACCTTTGGTATGAATAGGAGACTTAACCACACCACCTGTGTCACTGTCCTCAGTCTCTGGAGAAAACGGTGCTGAATCACCTGAAGTCTCCGTCAGCGATGAGCGACAAGTTGAAGGACAAACAGAAGGAGGTCCAGAAGGTTCTGAAGACCTTGGACAAGGAAGTCAAACACCGGTGAACTGTTTTAATTATTTAACGTCACCGTTTGCAGCGGCTCAGTCTCAGCGCTGATAGAGATGTAAAACAAACACTTTGAAATGTTTATTCAGGAAGGAGTTGCTGCAGGAGGCTCACCAGCTGCAGCTGTTTAAGGCCAACCAGCGCCTCCTGCTGGAGTGGGGAGTCAAACAGAGCACTGAGATGGCAGAGAAGGGACTCCCCAAAACCAGAGCCGAGGCCGAGCGGCTCATCGTGGAGCATCAGGACTGGAAGGTGAGCCCAGTGGAGCTCCTACACTCATCTGTGTTAATAAAGGAGATCTAACAGTGATCTGTGTTTCCAGACGGAGATCGACGCCCGAGCTGAGCGCATGGACTCTGTCAGGGACTTCGGTCAGGGACTGATCCGGTCTGGTCATAGCTCGAAGGCTGAGATCCAGAAAGCCCTGAAGCAGCTGGAGGAGGTTAAAGCCGGACTGGACCGAGCCTGGATGGAGCGGAGCTTGACTCTGGAGCAGGCCCGGACTCTGCAGGTAAGGATCTAACTTCAGTATAATATAACTCATTTATTATTATTCTATCACACCAAGAATAAGCCAGCTTTAAAATAGGACTAGGGTGATTAAGGCATGTTCTGTCATTAAGACTTCATAAATCAGGCAGTAAACGAGTGGAAAGTAAGTGAAGTTTGAAGGACAAGAAAAAGAAGATGAAACAAAGGTTAAGAAGAAGCTGAAGAGCAAGAAGACACGCAAACTTAGTTCTTATGTTCAGTAACTCTCACTTTGCAAATTTGATTCAGACTCTGGACTCACTAATCAGCTGTTCTGTTCATCTCAGGTTTTTTATTATTATAATAGTATAATAGCTCCTGCTACCAGAGGATATAAGCTTTAGTTCTCTTACCACTGACATGGTTAACTCACTCTAGTGTCTTCATCCTGCAGGTCTTCCAGGCTTCAGTCGAGCAGTGTGAGAGCTGGCTCAGTAACAGCGAGGCCTTCCTGACCAACCGGGACCTCGGGGTAAAGACGATTTTATTTGTGTAGAGAGACACTTTATGAAAACGCCACTGTTTTTCTTTTTTCTAAGCGGCTCTGTTTGTGTTTTCAGAGCTCGGTGACGGAGGTGGAGGCTCTGCAGAGGAAACACCTTCAGTTTGAGGAGGCGCTGGAGCCTCAGTGGGAGCAGCTGGACCAGGTGGAGAAACTGTCCCAGCAGATGATCCAAGAGAAGCACTACGACGCCGACAACATCAGAGCCAAGATCAGAGCGCTGTCCAGCAGGTAAGCGTCAGTCCTGCTGTCCAGGCCACATGCTTTCTGATTAACTGCACTGATAAACGCTGCTTTTCCTCTGATCGCATGTGTAGACGCAGTGAAGTGCAGCAGCAGAGCAGAGCTCGTCACAAAGATCTGGATCAATCCCTGCAGCTGCAGCAGTTCTTATCCAGCAGCTACCAGGTACAGCGTCACTGTCGCCCAGGAGTCAAACTTATTTTAGTTCAGTGAAGTTTCTTATGAATAATACCTGCATTTCAGGCACATTGCTGTCTGCTGTTAAGTCCTGGGTCTTAACAGTGTTGTGTTCTGTCCACTGCTCTGACTAAAGCAGTGAACAAATTAGGGATAGCAGTTAGTTTCACTGAAGAAATGTCATTTTCACACTTTCCTGAGTCTTGCTGTGCTCCAGATTAGACTGTCTGGCAGGCCGTGTATTTGACACCTGTGTTTTTAGCGCATAGCAGAGCAGGTACATTGTGACAGTTAGTCAATTAGTTCACATTTAATGAACTAAACTACCTGAAATCTCTTTTAAGATAACTGTGTGACTCTTAGTGGACAGATTAGGATTAGTAGTAGTAGATTAGTAGTCCAATCACTTTTCTAATTCACCTCACATACCCCTCTGTATGTTTGACACCCCTGCTGTTGTCTATTAATCTACCTGTCGGATTAAATGTGTTTTTCAGGCGTGTGTGTGGCTGAGCGAGCGTAACGCCGTGGCGTTGGATGAAAGCTGGAGGGAACCAACCAACCTTCAGGCCAAACTCCTCAAACATCAGAGCTTTGAGGCCGAGATCCTCGCCAACCGCTACCGAGTGGACACGCTCACCAAGGTGCTTCTTTATAAGCTCAACGTGTTTCCTGACACTGCGGTTGTGTTCGGCCCACTCTGTGGCTGAGACGATGAACTCTGAGCTGATTGTCTCTGGGTTTCTCACAGGAAGGACAGAAGCTGCTGTCGGAGTCTAAGTCGGCTGAGGCGAAGGTTCGACCTCGACTCAAAGAGCTGACGGACGGCTGGGACGCCCTGATCCAGAACTGTAAGGAGAAGAAAAACAGACTGCAGGAGGCCTACCAGGTACTCAACACATCAGTGGACCTTACTGTTAATTCCTGCAGACTAATCTCCGTTCCTTCCCAACTTAAACAACCTAAACTTACTTGCATTTTTTTTGCTAGTAAGTAGTGGTTTTGCAGTAGTGGTGTGTGCAACCTACAAATTTGGTTCGTATTCTTCAGAGTTTAGATTTTAAGTTTAGATTGACTTGAGCCAGTTAGGTAGTTTCAGGTGGTTTCAGAGTAGACAACACAATCTCATCACATTATATTTTAAAGTAACTAAAGCTGTCAGAAAGTATGGAGGTATAGAAGTGAACTCTGACGTGTAGAGAAGCGTGGACGTCCTAACCAGAGACAGAGCCAGTAATTGGAGTTACACACAAACTTTATTCGTCCCGAGCAAACAGGGTTTAAGTTTAGTATTTGTGTTTTTTCCAGGCACTACAGTTCCACCGATCCTTGGACGACATGGAGCAGTGTGTGGCGTCAGTGGAGAGGGAGCTGTCCAACGAGGACTGTGGCAAAGACCTGCAGTCGGTCAACAGGCTGCTGAAGGCTCTGCACGGGCTGGAGGAGGAGGTGGACGGACACCGGGACCGGATCCAGGTGACTTGATCTGTTTAGGTGTTTAGGCTCTCAGAGACAAATAACCTGAACTCAGAGATGGTGACTCGTCTCTACGGAGTACGGAGTGGCTTTAAACGTCTTCTGTTTTACAGTCATTGACAACACCAGTCTCCTGGAGCAAACCTCAAACCTTTAGACTCAGACTCTGATTTCTAAATATATTGAAATGTCTAACAGCTTGATTTGAGTGTAGACTGATGAAATGTGTAGACCTTCAGGATCTGCTGCACACCGTGTGAACTACATACTTAAAAATAATATAATATAAATGTGTGTTTGTGTCGTCAGGGTCTGGTGGAGACGGCGAAGACCTTCCACTCTCAGGGCAACTTCCTGGCTGAAGAGATCCAGACCAGAGTGGCTCATACAATCAACAGGTCTGTTAACAGTAACTAAAGGAGTAAAAATAATAATAATAATTATCTATATCTCACTAAACTGTTTTAATCAGGCGCATAAAACAATTAAAAACTCAAAGCCCTGCAGATTGGTCCTCAGCTGGGGCCAGAACTTTAGTATTGATGATTTATACTTATACCTGGTTATATATGTAATAGCATCGTTTTTGCTTCCAACTGCAAATGTTTGAAGTCTGCTTCATTTCCTCCATAATTAATCCCACTGTGGGATAAATAAAACCATTATTTTATAAGAAGGTGGTCTATAACACAAAATAACAAATAAATAAGTATAAAAGTAAAATAAAAGCCACATGAACAGATCTTTTCCAGTCGGATTTATGTCATATGTGGAATTAGAGCGTGACTATCCCTTTTCACGTAGCAGATGTAATGTTAGCCTAATATTTAACACTGCAGTGAAATGCCAGGATGCCAGAGGTGTTAATGTCAACGTTTTTTTGTCTCTGACAGGTACAACAGTCTGTCGGAGCCTCTGCAGAGACGGGGTGAGACCCTGGAGGCCTGGCAGGTGCTGTTCCAGTTCTACAGAGATCTGGAGGAGGAGGTGTCCTGGCTGAGAGACAAGCTGCCCTCCGTCACTGCCAAAGACCTGGGGAGCTCCCTGAGCAGCAGCCAGCAGCTCCTCCACAAGCACCAGGTACAGAGAGATGAACAGAGATGCTGAAAAGAGTTTGAGTCCTTTAGACACTTTCTACACGTCTGCATAAAAATGACTCAAAGTCCAATCAGACATTCTGAAGGGTTTCAAAGAAGTGTCATTTTATTACTGAATGTTATATTCATTTTATCAGGCAGTGACGCAGGAGATCTCGAGCCGCGCCCCATTGGTCCAGGCAGTCCAGGAGGCGGGGCATAGTCTGGTGAGGAAGCGTCACTGACTCGGGTTTTGTTGAAGCTGTAGTCAGGTGGACGTTAGCAGATAAACAGATGGTTTCCTCTTTGTTGCTGAACGTATTCACTCGTTTGCCGACTCAACATTCACTGTGAAACTTCTTATAATTCGTCTTCTCAGGTCAGAGGTCGTCATTTTGCGTCTCACGACATCCGTGAGCGTCTGGACGAGTTAAAGAGTCTCCACGAGGAGCTGGTGGGTGAAGCAGAGAAGAAAGGGAAGCTCCTGCAGGAGGCGCTCAGCATCCACACCTTCCTCACAGAGGTAACGAAGACGGGACGGACAGGTCGGTCACATACTACCTTTTAAAGAAGAGTTATGATTATTCACGTGTGTGTGTGTGTGTGTCTGTGTGTGTGTGGAGGTCTCAGAGCTGCAGCTGTGGTTGAACGAGCAGCAGGTGGGGTTGGAGTCCCGGGACTGTGGGAGGAGCGAGGAGTCGACAGAGGCTCTGCTGAGGAAGCTGGACTCTGTGGACGTGGAGTTAGAGAACCAGAGGAAGACGGTGGAGAGGCTCCAGGAGACAGGAGCGTCTCTGCAGCACCTTGGACACCCCAACAGGTAAACTGGTTTGATGTGTGTGAGGTATATATGTCAAACACTTCTTCTTCATTTTAAAATCATAACGCGTCTCTGTCTCAGCCACCTGGTCAGCGGGTCCCTCCCCTCTGTCCTCGAGCAGTTTGAGACTCTTCTCAGACTTTCCACAACTCGCCGCACCGCTTTAGAAGACCAGCTCCGTCTGTACGTGTTTGAGAGGGAGGCCACAGAACTACAAACATGGCTGACCTCCAAGAGGACGGTGGCAGAGTCGAAGGACTGTGGACAAGACCTGGAGGACGTAGAAGTGAGTCACATGACACCATGCTGCTTTTTGTTTCCTCAGATACTAACCAATAAAAATGCTTAAACAAACGGTCACATGATGCTCAGCTGTTAAGTTAAAAATCTGAAGCTGTATGACATACATTCATACTTCTGTCCAGCAGAGGGCAGTAAAACCACCAGTAGACTATAAAACAACTTAAAATATATTCTATAAAACAAGACTGATGTGTTTAGAGAAGCCAAAGATGCTGACTTTAATTCCTCTTTTACCTTGTGTCCTGCAGATGCTTCAGAAGAAGCTGGAGGTCCTGGTGTCGGAGGTGTCCGGTCTGGGTCGCAGCCGGCTCACCTCGGTGCAGCAGCTCGGCCGAGGGCTGCAGCAGGACGGTCAGGCCAGAAGGAGGGACGACGCCCTCAGCCGGGTGTGGGACGAGCTCAACAGCAGCATCAGGACCAGAGAGCAGGTATAGATGAGGATGAGAGGATGAGTCTCTTTGAGTTTAGAGAGAGGTGGTGAGAGTGACGGTGCGTCCTGTGTCCTCTAGAATCTGCAGTCGGCGAGGAAGGTTCATCAGTTTAACCACGACGTGGACGAGCTGAAGGGGTGGATGGCTGAGAAGGAGGCCGTGCTGGACTCAGAGGACCAGGGTCACGACCTGCACTCCATCCAGACTCTGTCCAGACAGCACGTTGCTCTGGAGGTAAGAACACCCACCAAATACACCACAAAGACTGAAACCGCATCAACACATCCGCTCAAAATAAATTTACCTGCCTGTCCCCCATCAGAGGGACCTGGTCCTGATCTCTGAGGAGGTGACCAGGAGCCGAGAGGAGGGCCGGGCTCTGAGCAGATGGCAGCCGCAGGTCCGATCCTCTGTGACTCAGCGGCTGGAGGAGCTGGAGGCCTGTTGGGCCAGCATCCAGGAGAAGGCCTCCCAACGACGGCTCAGACTGGTCCAGGCCGAAGACGTGCAGAAATACCTCTCCCAGTGGACTGAACTCATGTAGGTCCTTAAGCCTCTAACACATGTAGATAGTGAAATTAGGTATTTCCCTTGATACAGCAGCAGACAGGAAGCCATCTAGACCAGGGTCCGTAGAGACCAGGGTCAGGAACGTGGACCTGATTCAGTATTTAAAGGACTGTGTCTGTGTCGCAGGGCCTGGCTCAGAGAGATGCTGTCTCTGATTCGGGGGGAGGCTCAGAGCGGAGAGGGAAGCGACTGGGAGCAGCTCATTAAGAAACACGACGAGTATCGGGTTCAGATCGACCGACAGCTCAGCAAATCACAGGCCACGAAAGAAGAAGGACTGCGGCTGATTAGAGACCAGCACTTCATGTCCCAGGAGGTAAGAGTGTTACGGCTTCAGCCATGACAAGGTGTTTTGTAGTAATTAATTTTAGTTCATCTCTAATGAACATGGAGGAGGAGGAGGTGTTTGCTAACCACTGACCTCCTGTTTTTCCTTTCCACTTCCTCTTCAAGGTGGAGGAGCGCCTCTGTGAGCTGGAGGAGCTGGAGCTGCGGGTGGAGAAGGTTTGGGAGGAGACCAGGCTCCTGTTTGAGGAGGAGCTGGAGATTTCTCTCCTGCAGAGGGAGCTGGATCAGGCCGAGCGCTGGCTGAGCTCCTATGAGAACACGCTGATGGCTGAAGACTACGGGGTACGGCCTGAGCTGGATTCAGGGAAACCAGGAGGCGCATTTGAGCTTGAGCTTTTAGTCCTGCCTGCAACTCCTGGTTTTCCTGAATCTCTATAGTAGAGGTGGAGAGTGTGAAGCAGGATGGTTGTTTCTGGGAGTTCTGATGCTGATTGTTGTTGTGGTTCCTCCAGGACTCTGTATCTGACGTCATGGAGCTCCTCAAGAGGCAGGAGGACTTGGAGGCCATGATCCAGGCTCAGAACGAGCGCTTTGTGGCACTGCAGAAGAAGAAAACGCAGGTGGGTTGGTAACTACACCACAGAAGAAGAATCTCGGCTTTTAAAGCGTCCTCCTAAATGTTTTCTGTTTTTCCTGCAGAGGGAGAAGAGGCTAGGTCTTATTGGAAGCGAGGACAAGGACTTCCTGGACAGACGGCCTCCAGCCAGAGTGTCCTCCCTGAGGAGTAAACCTCTGGAGCCCAAGATCTCAAGGACGTCCTTCTCCAGACACAGCATACGTCGAGTCAGCGGCAGGCAGACGGACAGACCCTTCAGACCCTTCACGTCAGATAAGAACGGAGACGGTGTCCCCACCTCACCTGGTCCCTTTAGCCCGACTCTAGACCAGGACCCATATTCAAAGAGATGGAGAGACAAGACAGTTTCTCCTCCTCTTAGTCCCAGCTCCAGCCTGCCTGTAGCGACACCTAGGAGGAGTCTTAGCACATCAACTGACTCCTCCTCTCGCTCCCTCACATCCCGTCAAACCTCCACCTCCCCCCCGCCTGAAGAGATTTCTCCCAGGTCCAAACCTCGTCTTGCTCCAAAGCCCAGATTCTCCTCCTCCTCCACAGAGTCCCTGGACAAACCAGAGAAGACAGCTACACCTCCCAGCTCACCGCCTCACATCAGACAGCTCGTTGCTCCAACTGAGCCACCACCTCCACCTGCTGCAGGAGCACATACCCCACCTGACTCACCCAAGATGATGCGGCTGACATCCTTCACGGAGGAGGTCTCTGAATCACCTGACCTCGCTCCTCCAACGTCGTCTTCATCTCCTCCACAGCAACAGCAGCAGGAGGAGTCTCATGAACCAGAGGTGGAACAAGCTGCCCCTGAGGTAAAAGCTGCTCTGCTCATTTATTGACTTGTCATCGTGAACCACGTGTTCTCACACCTGTGTCCTCTCTCTCAGGTGAGGTCTGCGCAGCGGGTCAGAATGGAGGGAACGCTGGAGATCAAACTGAAACAAGGAGGAAACAAGGTGAGAGACGTCCTGCTCCTCTCTGCCTCGACATGTACATGAGACTGAAACCATGAAACAGGAGAAAGGAGGAGGTGGAGTTAGAGAGGGAGTAGAGAGAGAGGATGAAGAAGGAGGAGGAGAAGAAGTAGATGTGGAAGGAGGTAGTGGAAGAAGAGGAGGAGGGGGAAAAGAAAGTGAAGAAACAGAAGAACTAGATGAGGGAGAGGAGAAGGAGGAGGTGTGGGAGTAAGGAAATATAGAGGGATGAGGAGAAGAGAAAGGAGGAAAAGAAGACGTACATGGGGATGTGAAGAGACAAAGGAAGTGAAAAGATATGGAAGGAGGTAGCGAGGGAGAAGAGAGGAGAGGAAGAGCAGGCAAGAACAGAGAGGAAGGAAGAGAAGAAGAAAGCAGAAGAGGAAGTAGATGAAGAATGAGGTGGATGAAGGGAGAAAGAAGAAGGAAGGAAGAAGCAGATCATGTCTCCAGGTGAATGTCTGACCTTCTCTTGGTTTCAGGGTCTGGAGCACTGGGAGGAGGTGTTTGCCGTCCTGCAGGGGGAGACACTCAGTCTGTTTAAAGACACAGCGTCTGCAGCAGAGGCAGGAAAACACACAACACACACTCACTCCTTCATATTTCCCTTCCCTCCATAAATAAATCAGATGTTCTCATGTGAGAGTGTTTCCATCTGGTTCCTAAATGTGGATCATGTCTCCAAGTCACCAAGCAGCTGTTGATGGTTCTGATCCAGTGGTAGGTAGAGATCCATTAATATTCTACTGACCACATGATGGCGCTGCTGCTCATTTACAGACACACACACTGAGATCACATCTACAGAGCTGGCTGGGGACGCATGTGGAGACATGTTTACATTAAGACCAGGTGGATGGACAGGGACGTAGAGGTGCTGTACATGGAGATGTGCTTCAAAGCCGACTGTTTGTTTCCACAGAGGAGCTCCAGGTGGCCTCCTATCAGCATGACTGGAGCAGTGTGCAGGGAGAACTCCAACTACAGGAGGAAGGAGAACACGTTCAAGCTGATGTAAGACTTTACAGCAGGGGCGTTCAGGGGCCACGTGCAGCCCAGTTTGATGTCAAGGGGACCGGACCAATAACACGATAGCGTAGTGACCTATAAATAACGACATCTCTAAATGTTTCCCTAAACCCCACAATTATTAAGAAAAGGAAATTTGTGTTTAGCTCTAGGTCTCCGTTGTTATGTCAACAAATATGTGTGAACCTTTGGAATAACAGTTAACGTCTTCAGTGTAGTTTTTGCACTTTGCAAATTCATCCCGCAGACCATAGTAGACCCTCTGGTGGGCCGGTTTTAGCCCCCAGGCCTTATGTTTGACACATATGCTTTACAGTGTCTTTACATGAAGTAAATAAAAGACATCTGGACTTGTAGAGTTTCTTGAAGATGTTTAATCCAAGTCTAGATGACTGGTGGAGTTTGGGGTTTTTTATAAGTAAAGTCTGTTTCTGGTAACAACCTGATACTCACCTGTAAATAGATGAATCTCCAACAGATTACAGAGCAGTAACTAAACCTAAACTCCCCACCATCATTTAGAGCTGAAGACTCTTCTTCTAGAAACACAACAAGACCAGATGAATCAGCTTCTCTCTAGAATATAACTTGACTGAAACCTTCACAGGCGTCAGATCATCTGATATTTTCCACCACATTTTTAAAACTCAATGACGTTTATGCTCATTCTTTATTAGGCCATCGATTTACGCGTGACAAACACTGTGCATGTGGTGCTTTGTGGTGTTTCCTCTGGTGACCCTGATATATTCTCTGCTCCTTACAGTCTGGAGGACGGCAGTCAGTATCTGTTTGCAGCGTCCAGCCGGGAGCTCCAGCTGCTCTGGGTGAAGAAGCTCCAGAACGTCCCTGAATCTGGGGGCAGCGACTCGGACGACTCTGGGTGAGTTCAGACCTTAGAGACCCTTCAGATTTAGCTCAGAAAGTGAGTTTATCAGTTGACTAACGAGTGCAGGGTGCAGAAAAACTGTGGGACATTTCAAGCTGAGCCAAAAAACAACACATTTTTATATTTAAATATTCTTTTTTTATCAAATAATGCACTTTTGAACTTTTCAGCTTTGACTGAACAGCATTTCTGTAACGTCTGTGTTTGTTAAGATGTAAATAAAACACTCACATGGAGTATTGACACAGTTTTAATTTGGTTCTGGGAGGCTGAGTAATGTCTGCAGATAAACACAGATAAAATCACTTTAATCTAATGTTAGATTTACATAACTATCTATAACTGGACGTGTTCAATGAATAATAACCATGAACGTGAGCTCTCGTCACATTTTGTAAATACCGGCGGCCATGTTGTTTCTGCTTTCGCGTTCCTGAATGATCAGAAACATCTGGGTGACGTTTGTCAGTCTCTGCTGTTTGAGGGAGTTTCAGGCTGAAGTGGTTTTCCTTCAAACTGCTGAAGGTAATTTGACTTCCACATCTCACCTGTTCACACTGTGCACCGTGGGCGACACCGTGCACCACTCAGGTGGGTGAGAGGCTGAAGAAATGAATCGACCTGCCAGCAGGCTTTTTCTTTAATGAGATACTTGGACAAGGTGAAAACCACACGGTGGCTCAGGACACAGCTATGGGTCCAATTCAGCCGTACAGCTCGGTAGCAACCAATAAAAGACACAGATGAAGTGTTTTCTGCAGCTTATTTAACCTGCTCAGAAATAAAAATGAGTTAGCATTGGAGCTATTTGTTGAGAAACCTGGATGCTGAAGTCCAGAGTTCGGCTTCGACAGACGATTCACGCCTCCAGACTTTGTGCTAAGCTAGGCTAACTGCATTCTGAGCCCATGAATAAAGCCTCAGTCTGAGAGATGAACCATTGTTTCAGTTTCTGGTGAGCTAGCGAGCTAAAGCATCTACGCTAACACTCGTTGTCTCATTAGTTAACATGCTAACACACTAGCTTGCTAGCAGTAATATAGAATTAGCAGCTGAATGGTTTATATATAATCATACAAAATTTGTCGCGTGATGTTGTCGTTCATTTAAACAAACAAATGTATGTGAACGCAGCATTAGCATCCAGACTGATCTACATGAGTGGAGCAGGTGGTGTAACGGGTGGTGTAACGTAAACGCTGAAGCTGAAGGCGGCTTGTTGTCGTTTCAGGAGACCGTCGTCCACCAACCTCAGTCTGGAGAAGCTGGTCGAGGCCCCAGAGGATTTGTCCTCCAGCAGATCTCAGGACAGGAGAGCCAATGGTCTGGATAGACAGTCCTCCACGGACAGCCCCCCTCCACCTAAACCCCCCCACACCTACTACAACAGACACAGCTACCCTGATGGAGGGGAGACCAAGACCACGGGTGAGATGTGTTTTTACACAAAAAACTAAAACTGCAGGTGTCCCACATACGTCAGACCCGCGTCGCTGCTGTGAAACATTAACCTGGACGTCCCACAGCAGAACAACGTGTGTTAGCATTGTTAGCATGCTAGCTAATAAAAAGCCTTTGTGTTCTCTGCAGATCCACTGACTGGTCACCCTCAGCCTCCTTCAGAGCCTCCTCCTCCTCCTCCTTCAAACAGCCAGGACCCCCCAGCTGTGAACCCTGAGGTAACCGATGAGTCCTCGACCAAAGACAAGCCCAAGATGAACGTCTTCAGGAAGTTTTTCACCAAGAAGTAGAACTTTACTCACATTCATTCATTCAGAGACTCAGATTTCAACTTTATTACTGGAATAATATTAATAATAATCATAATAATAATAATAATAATACTAAATTATGAATCTTGAGACTGCTTCAGAGGAAACAGGTTTGCCGACGTTTTTCATCTTCATCACAATCACAAACAAACAGACTTAAATTATCTTTAAAGAGAATCACAGCTTCACAAACACAGCGTTATTATTATTATTGTGCAGATTAAATGTGAACTGAGTGTTGTACACGTTTACACAAATAAAAACCTCCTGAATCAAACCTCAGACTGATGGACTCTACCAGCAGAGGCTGTGGCCCTGGTAACCATGGTAACCGTTGCTAATCAGCATCATCAGGTGAGGGACAGAAACATGGAGGTAGAAAGACAAGATGAACCGAGATGGGATCCATGTGGACAGAGACCATGGAGACGTCTTCTTCTTCTTCTGTCGTATGTGCAGTAGATGTGATGCTCCTCTTCACTGACTGATGTCTTAGAGCTGGTCTCCGTGGTAACGGTTCATCCCTGATCACAGTCATTGATCAGGGATGAAGAGTCGACGCCATCTTGGATCTCAGAGCCTCTCTGTTTACGTCGTCTCCCTCCGTCTGTCTCAAAAGTGATTGACAGCTCATTAAGGGACATTTAGGAGGAGACGATGTTTCCGGCGACGTCTTTTAAAGATGAGCTTTGGTTAATGACTTTAATTTATATTTCTCAGTAAACAAACCGGCATCCAAACATGGTGTCTCTTCATCCTCCTCCTCCTCCTCCTCCATTCAGTCTGATCAATAAGAGAATCATCAGAATAATGAGTCAGGCTCAGACTCGTTGGAGGAATTAAAGTCGTCTCATTTATCGTCTCATTCAGGTTATTGATCAGCAGCGGCAGCTTTGATTAAACGTTTCCTCTTCGTCACGTTAGTCCTGCTCTGGTTGGTTCTAGAGGTCAGAGGTCGTCTGTCTGGAAGCTTCTTCAACTAATATTTAACATTTTAATAACACGCACGTTCCCGTCAGGATGAACCAAACAACGTCCACCTGAAGGTCACATGACTAGAGTCTGGACACGTCTCCAGTCAGTGGCTCATGATGATCCCTCATGTCTTGATAAACTCATCAGCTCATCTAAAAACACGGACAGAGACGCTTCCTGGATGATTGAACAGGAAACGCTGCTATGACTAAAGTCACTCCAGGAGGCAGAGTGCTGATTGGGAACCTGAGACCTGCTGCATCATCCTGAATCCAAACGCTGCTGCAGTGCATTGTGGGATTGTTAGAGGGAAGTAGTGCCTCATTAATTACCACCTTCATAGTCACATACATGTGTTTATATCCAGATAGAGGCATCTAGACGTGTGTGTTGTCATGTGGTTTATTGTTGAAACAGATTAAAACATAAATAAAACTAAACTTCAGTGAGGACATCAGGGCTTATGTTGAGTCTAGTTCTAATAAAGATTATTTGGGGTTCTAGCAGCTTTAATGAGGTTCCTTTGGTTCTTTAAGGGGGTGCTGATGGTTGGTGTTCAGATCTTTCATAAACTGAACATTGATGGAGAAGAAAAGAAGCAGGAAACCCAAATGGATCAACTGGTCAATGAGAATAAAAGTGTTTAAGATGAAGATGTGTCTCCAGAGTCACACAACAAGACAAGAAGCAGAGGAAATATAGACAACAGATAAATGACTCCTTTCTGATTCAGAGACTCCTAAAACGTCCTCCCTACTCTGAGCACGTCTCACATCTTTTCATATTTCTGTTTTTTCTCTTTGAACCTCGGTAGCAGCTGAAGTTCTTCTAAAAACTCATTTTGTCTTGTTTGTCCATGAGAGCAGCTAAAAGCTTCCTCCTCCTGCAGATACATCCACCAACTGTCCCTCAGGTGTTTCAGGTAAATGATGAGAAACAGAGACTCATCTAACAGACACCAGACTTTTCTATCTGCAGCTTTAAATCCACTTTCTTCTTCTTCTCTGTCGTGTGAGCGCCTCCTGCAGTTCCTCCTCTTGGCCACATGGCGTCGCTGCCGCCGCAGGAATGAGCCCGGGCTCCTCCCGGGGAGAAGCTGCGGCCTCCAGCCGCTCGTCCTCCGCTTCCTCCGGTTCACTTCCAGCTTCCACATCGATTGAACCATTAACCCCGCGGCGCCCACGCAGCTAATGATTTTTACTGGAGGATTTCTCTTTTTTAAAAACCTAAACATGAGCCGCGTTTTCTCCGCTGGAGTTATTTATTTTATTTCGTTTCTACAGATTCATTTTAGTCTTCAATTAAATCCGCATCCTTAACACAACAAACGCGAATAAATGTAATTTATGCAAACTGAGCCGTTTATATGGATTATTATTAGTATTATTATATGTATTTAATGGTTATTAATTCAAATAGAATAGAAATAAAACGAGTTAAATCAGTAACGGTGAGATAAATAATATTTAATGAGGACTTATAGTTCATTTAAACTGTTTTCAGGCTGCACGTGGATTTGATTTGTTCCTGTTTTTCCATTTATTCAAAAATATTTATTCTTTAATCTTTCATTCGCGCATTTTACCCTTTACTCAAATCTATTTTCTATTTAAAGGTTTATTATTTCTGCACATTTAAGGAGGATTCTCAGCTTTAATTGTGGGACTTTTACTTCAGGATTCTTTTCTAAATATGTCAGAGACCTGATCAGCTTTGCGGGTTCTTCTTCTTCTTCTTCTTTCTTTGCGGTGTTGGACACATTTTTCTGTCCCTCCAGGCCTCGGGCTGATTCCTGCTTCAGTATTCAGCTCACGGCGACAGAAGAAGCAGAAACCAGCAGGAGAGCAGAGAGCCAGTAAAAAGAAATAAAAAATAAAAGCCAGTTTAACCAGTTTTAATGTTCCCAAGCATCACAGACATTTAAAGAGGAAACACGTGCTTCTAGTTTTAAAATCAGACTTTTATTCTATTTTCATCTCGTCGATATATATATATATATATATATATATATAAAATATTTTATTTCCTTATTAAAAAAATAATATAAAACGTAAGAAAGAAATATTCTAGCGCAGACAGGAACAAATAATATATTTTCCGTCTTTAAATCAAATTATTTTACGAAACTAAGACATGTCAGTTTATGTTTTTTAAAAGATCATTAAATTTTAAGCAGAATAATGCAAAAATAAAAATAAAAAACGGATTCTTTATGAGTGGAAACACTGATTAAACCTTTTATTTAAGCTCGTGATTTATATTTAGTAGAGTTTAACTGAATCTGTTTCTCTTTAATAAATACTTTCATTAACGCAGGCGTCAGAATAAATCCTCCTTAAAAACAAGTAAATCATCTTTTATTTGAGTTTCTATCTCCACATATTTGACCTGTTTTTCCACGATGAGTCGCTTTTTTCTTCTTCTTCTCTCCCACGCCCACGGAGACGTTTATCTGACACACTGTCACGGTTGTTCCACTTGTTATTACGGCACATTATCCTCATTACAGACTCCATTACATTTACATTTCAATGCTGCTGTCACAGGTTTAGAAGGAGTTTAAACTGCGACGAGATAAAAAAACAAAACACTTTGAGGGTTTATTTTTACTAAAGGTATAAAAAGTTTATTTTTATTAATATAAAATCTTTATTATCAATAAAATATCGCCAGAAAATCTCTAAACACATTTTGATGAAAGATTAAAGCTTCACATTCAGCAGGTTTGAGTCGGTGTAGTTCTACCTCCTGCCGCTAGGAGGCGCCCAGTGTTTTCCTCTGAGCTCCACAGACTCTAAAAATATTTAAAATAATAATAATAATAAGTAGATAGTCCTGTGTTCAAACATTCAGACCGAAACAGTGAGTTTTTCAGATTAACGTCTTCGTTCCTTCGTCTTTGGGTTTCGTTTATTTTTCATTAATTGTTGGTTCTTGTTCTCAAACAGCTGGCGAGCAAAATTTGGGTTTATACGAAATTAAGTTCTTCTTTAGAACATCTACAATTCTTTAAATTGGCAAATGAGAACCATTAAAAAGAATCTCCTTTAAGGAACGCATCTAAGAAACGATCTCACCAACCACCAGAAACATCACCTGAAAACATTCTCCTGTGGGTTCCCCTGGAGCTCCATGAGAACTCTTAAATATTAATGTCATTATTTACTCAATGGAATCCCTGGAACCCCTTAGGACTAGAGGAACCATCTTCTGAATCCCTTGTACCCCTTTTCACCCCAAGTCTTTTGAAATGCTCATACAACGCTTTTTAGAACCCAATAATAACAAACTGAAAAAAACTAAATAAAACCTTAAGTAAGGGTGGAACCACAAGAACGTTTCAATAGTTTCTACAATCTGTGTTTAGAACCAGATAAACCGTCTTCTGAATCTCTTAGATCCCTTTCTGCTCCATCAAGTCTTTTGAAACGCTACAACATCCCAAAGGCTCCAAAATAAAACCACCAGAACATCTCAACAACTCTAGAGAAACCTTTGTTCTTCTGAAATGTTTCAGATACTAATGGGAACCCAACAATCCAATATAACACGTCCTAAAGGCCCCCAAATAAAACCTTAAATCCAGGTGGAACCACAACAACACCTCAGCTCCAGAGAATACTCCTATAGATCTTCTAAGAACCGGTGGAGCCCTCTAGTTGACCCCTTAAGAACATGTCAAGCTTTATTAAAGCTCTGGCTTCACCATAAGCCCTGACGCCTTCAGAGATCTGTCTCCTAGAACCCTCTGACAAATACCCGTCTAAGCTCTTGGGAAATCCTCGACGACCTTCTTGACCTTTACTAGAACCTCACAGAACGTACTTTATACTTCATGAGGTTTTTCTTTATTTTCCTCTTTCTGTCTACCAGATGTTCTTAAAAAGCCTTGGATTCTATTTCTTTGACCTACAGAACCAAATGAACTCTGTCAAGAACCAAAGGAACCGAATAGATGAGATCTATCTCCTAGAACCTCTTAACAAATTTGCTTAAGCCCTTTGGAATCACCCAACAAACTTCTGAATCTTTCCTAGAACCTCACAGAATGTACCTTACAGTCCTTGAGGAACCTTTGAAGCTTGGTCCGTTGTATTTTTTCTTCTCTCTTGGTTCTAAACATCTTCTAGATATCCTCAGTAGACCCTGTCCCTCTTAATAAAGCCCAGGATCCTTTTTCCACCCTTATAGAACTAAAGGAACCACTTAAAGAACCATTTAATCAACCAAAGGAATCCTATACATGAGATCTGTCTTCTAGAACCTTTTAACACACTCCCTTTAGCTCTTAGGAACCCCCCAGAAACATGTTGATCTGTCCTAGAACCTCACAGAACGAAGGAACCCTTGAAACTTTGTCAGATTTGATTTTTTTTAAAACTTTTTCTCTTTGTTCTAAAGGTTTTCTAGATGCCGTCAGTAGAACCTGCTCCTCTTAATAAAGCCTTGGATCCCATTGTCATCCCTGTGGAACTAAATAAACCCCTTAAAGAACCAGAGGAACCTCCTAAAAGCTGCTAGAACCCATTTCTGACCAACAGGAACATTTTATTCGTCTCATAAACCCCAAAATAATCTTTAATAAAACGAGCGGATTCAGCGTGAGAACCCCTGGAGCTGGTCAGGAACTCCTAGAACGTCTGAGTTGTTTGATCAGAGAAACCGACTGAAACGGAACCGACCTTTGTTCCTTTTAATGACCGCTCTGCTGGAGGTCAAAGGTCACGCTCGGCTGTCTTTGTTTTTGCCGCTCAAATTAAATTTAAAAATCTAAAGTAGAAGTTTTAATAATATTTCCTGAGGTTAAATTAATTACAGATAAAAAAAGCAGCTGAAAGAAAAAAAACTTTGATCAAAAAAATTTAAATAAAACCAACGTCAGATTATCATGAAGTCGTTTTACATCTTTGTTTAAATCTGAACGAGACAGAACCTGAACTGAAGATAATTTAAAAGACTTAAAATCGTCTCAATTTTAAAATTCAGGAGAAAATGAACTGAGTCTGGTGTAGATTAAAAGTCTCTGTAGCTGAGAAGACTCAGTTCTCTGAAATTGTTAAATTCCCCAAAAAGTGAATGGACTCTGGTGTAGTTTGATTCTTGCTGCTGCAGATCTGTGTTGAGGGTTTTCCTTCTTCTCACCTTCTGCAGAGTTCCTTTGTGCATTTTAATAAGTTGTTAAATTCCAGGCAAAAATGAATGGAGTCTGGTTTGGGTTGATTTGAACCTTTCAGTTTTCTATTATCAGACTTTTTCTACATTTATTTCAGTGAATCCTTATTTTTTTCTCTCTCATGAATCCACCTGCTGGAAAATGTTTTCTTCAATTCATGGACAAAAACCTGCAGCAAGAAAACGTGTTGGTGCTGCAGGGTTTTGTCTTTTTCAGGCTGGATGGAGGCTTTTTCTCCATAGCTCCTCCTCCTCTCCTCCTCTTCCTCCTCCTCCTCCTCCTCTTCCTCCTCCTCCTCCTCCTCTCCTCCTCTCCTCTCCTCCTCTCCTCTCTCCTCCTCCTCTCTCCTCCTCCTCTCCTCCTCTCCTCCTCCTCCTCCTCCTCCTCTTCCTCCTCTCCTCCTCTCCTCCTCCTCCTCCTCCTCCTCCTCCTCAGGTCTGGGTGGATGCTGCTCCTCAGACTCCAGCAGGATTTTACCTCCACACGTTCAGACACAACAAGAAACAGAGAAGCTGAACAGTCACATCTTCAGCCTCTGTGAGCACAACAACAACAACAACAACAGTAAACAAGCCGGAAGTTGAGTTCACGGGCAAACAAACAGCAAACGCGCTGTCAAAATAAAAGCTCCGCTATTCTTCAGTTCATTTCATTTTTACGCACCAAAGAAAAAAAGAAAAAACAAGGAGGAAGGAAGGTTTTCTTTTCTTTTTTTTTTGCTGCCACATATTTATGAAGCTCCTCAACAATCAGCTGTCTGATGAAGATCATGTGTCCGTTAAATATTTTTATTCTACGGACGTTTAAAACAAACGTCTGGTTTTTTACATTTCCACACTTTTATTAATAAAAACAGAAATAAACTAATAACAGAGCATGAGAGCTTATAATAATAGAAATAATTAGAGAACATTTAAAATAAATGTATAAATAAAAAGTCAAATGAAACAGAAAAGACAAAGTGCTTTAGTTTCTGATAAATCCTCCAGAATAAAACATCTCGTTCAGATGGAAAAATAAGAAACACGTTTTTATAAAATGTTCTTCATCACTCAGCAGCTCGTCTTCTTCTCGGAGCCTTTTCCATCTGGTTTTATTTTCTGTTTGTCTCCAGTCACATCTCAAATCTGACCTTAAGAGGAAACTGATTTAGTTTTTATTGTTGGTGTCTGAGGATCTGAAGCTACAGGAGGATCTGAGCAGGTCTCTGGGACGTGTTGCTGCTGCTGCTGTTGCTGCTGCTGTTGTTGCCGTTGTTGCTCTGATGTTAGATGTCGTTTGTTCTCCCACACACTCCCTCAGCCTGAGACTCAGACCTCCTTAAACGTGTTAAATCAACTGTTGTGGCTGACAGCCTGGTCTCCGAGTCAACATTTTAAGGTGGAATGACATCTTGGAAAACTTTTGATTTGGAGAGAGAACAAGCTGTGACAGCACACATCCAGTCTGGAGGCAGCAGCAGCAGCCTGGTGTCCCATCACTGATATTAATGATCTTAATGTTGTTGCTGCTTTGGTTCCGTGTCTGAGCTGAGCTGCAGCGGGACCTGAGTGGGAGCTCAGAGCTCAGAGCTGAGCTTCTCATTGTCGAGGCTGTTGTGTCAACATTTAGAAGAGTTCAAGAAAAATGAAATGAAACGTGACGAGTCCACAAATAAAACCTGAAATTATCCTGAAGGAAAAACAAATTAAAAGCTGGAGCCGCGTCTGAGGAGCTGCAGATTATCTGACTCGTATATTATTTATTCTTTTTAATGTTGTCAAATCTTTCCGATCAGAAGCTGGAACCAGATTAATTTTGACTTTGAGTTTAAATAAAATAAACTCTGTTTTTATTGTGTTAATGTGTAAATGAATATAAATTCTAAAACGTTTCAGCCTCAGACAGAAAGAGACGCGTCAGTGTTTGACAAACATTTACAGTTTGACTTTTAAATGTTTCACTAAATATCAGAGTCTTCTGAAATATTCCTGGACACATTTTAATTAATTAATTTATTTTTAGTTTGTCAGTCAGAGTTTTATTTCTTTTATTCGGAGCGTTAAAGCCTCCGCGGCTCCTCGGCCTCTCCGCCGCCTCTCTCTCCCGGAGCCGCTTTCTCTCTCCGGTTGTTAAACTCTCCTCCGCCGGGAGCCTCGTTCGGTGTCTACCTAGAAGCTCGTGGACGCGGCGGGCTGACACGACACCGCGCTGACGCCTCCCCGGGACCGGCGCACATTTTTACGCACGGAGAAGCGGCCGCGGAGGAAGAGCTCGCGGGTCTCTGTCTGCGTCTGTGCGCCGCCGCGAGTCACCTCCGCGCGGTCCTGACCGTGTCCGCGTGCCCTCCGGATCCCCTCTCCTGTGTTTATTTTCCCTGTGGTCGGGATGTAAACAGGTTTGGAGACACCGAAGGGGCAAATATTTGAATCGGAGGAGTGTAAATATGAGGAGCGGCGGGGATTTGGGTTTACGCATGCACGGTGCGTGTTTTCCTGCAACGGTTTTTTGGTTTAGGTTGGGAGGGGGGAGATAGTGTTGATGGGGGTGAGTGTGTTTTCTACGCTGTAAAAAGTGTCCTCCAGGGTGAGGCGTTAGAGGAGAAAGTCTGAAAGTCTCCTTTAAAATAAATGTCAGGAAAAAAAGAACCAGAATCCGTTTAAATGGATTTATTCTAAATTATTTTATTTATTTTACAAACGGAAAATAGTTTTATTTTCCCAAAAGAGACTAAAATAAGATCTGAGAGGATTAAAGCAGGAATAAAGAGACGACATTTAAAGACAACTCCAGAATAAAATCATCCGCAATAAAACTAAAATAAAAACCATGAACTCGCTTCAGATTCTTGGTTTTTATTTTCTTCTGATTCCTCGTTTCCAGACTCGAGGATCCGTGAAAAGACTCCGTGGAGGTGGGAACTTTTTGCAGCGTGCTCAGCATTGGTGGATGTGTGTGTGTTTCCCTGTGCGTCATGATTGGCTGAGCGCGCGGAGGACGCCTTAATATTTAATACTAATGTTCCCCTGGTTGGCTGAGGACTGGAAAGGTCCAACCAATGTTTTTTTCCTTGCTTTAGTGGCTGTGGCTCCCTAATTAATTGCAGCTATCTGTCTCCTATCGATGTGTGTGTACATGTGTGTTGTGTGTGTGTGTTTCCTCTTTTCTCCCCAAACCGAACATGAAATAGTTTGTTGGGCTATACTTTCTTTCTTCCTATCTATCCCCCCTTCCTTCCTTCCCGTCCTGGTTCGCAGGCAGAGGCAGGACAGATTGAGACCCAGCTGTGTTCGTCGCTTTTGCTCGTTGCCATTTTCCCCCCTCATTGCCCGGTGATGTTGGATATGGGAGAGCGCAAAGAGGTGAAAATGATTCCGAAATCGTCGTTCAGTATAAACAGTTTGGTGCCGGAGGCCGTGCAAAGCGACAACAACAACCACCAGAACCAGCAGCAGCAGCAGCAGCACCACCACCACCACCAGAACCAGCACCAGCACCACCACCAGAACCACCACCACCACCGGCCCGGAGGCGCGGACGAAGCCGAGCAGAAGGCTCCTCTCCCGGCGGCGCAGCCCGACGGCAAAGCGGAGCCCAAGAGTGACTCGCCGAGCCAGGAGAGCAGCCCGGAGGAGAAGGAGAAGCAGCAGCAGCAGGAGGAGAAGAAGGACGGGAAGGACGGGGACGGAGGCGCCGGAGGGAAGGACGGAGAGAAGAAGAGCGGCAAGTACGAAAAGCCTCCGTTCAGCTACAACGCGCTGATCATGATGGCGATCAGGCAGAGCCCCGAGAAGAGGCTCACCCTCAACGGCATCTACGAGTTCATCATGAAGAACTTCCCTTACTACCGGGAGAACAAGCAGGGCTGGCAGAACTCCATCCGACACAACCTCAGCCTCAACAAATGCTTCGTCAAGGTGCCGCGGCACTACGACGACCCCGGGAAGGGCAACTACTGGATGCTGGACCCCAGCAGCGACGACGTCTTCATCGGCGGAACCACCGGCAAGCTGCGGCGGCGCTCCACGACGTCCCGGGCCAAGCTGGCCTTCAAGCGGGGAGCGCGGCTGACCTCCGGGCTGACCTTCATGGACCGGGCCGGCTCCTTGTACTGGCCCATGTCCCCCTTCCTCTCCCTGCACCACCCGAGAGCCGGCAGCGCCCTGGGCTACAACGGGACCTCCTCTGGATACCCGGCTCACCCCATGTCCTACAGCACCATGCTCACCCAGAACGTGAGCAACAACCACTCGTCGTTCCCGTCCTCCAACGGGCTCAGCATGGACCGCCTGGTCAGCGGGGATCTCCCCTACGCGACGCACCACCTGACGGCGGCGGCCCTGGCGGCCTCGGCGGTGCCTTGCGGCCTCTCCGTGCCTTGCTCCGGGGCCACGTACTCCCTGAACCCCTGCTCGGTGAACCTGCTGGCCGGACAGACCAGCTACTTTTTCCCCCACGTCCCACACCCGTCCATGACCACGCAGGCCAGCGGCGGCTCCTTGCAGGCCGCCCGGGCTTCGGCCTCCAATTCCCCGCAGGCTCCGTCCTCCTCCTCGCTGACCTGTGACTCTCTGAGGCCGGCTCTGTCCGGCTCTCTGCCGGCCTTCTCCTCGGGACTTTCGGGGGGGCTGTCTGACTATTTTACGCACCAGAACCAGGGCTCGACCCCCAACCCGCTTATACACTAACACACCCGAAAAGAAATCCCCGAGCCCCAGCCTCACCCCTCCACCTGACCTCCCCCTCCATCCCTCCATCCCTCCATCCCTCCATCCATCCTCTCATTCCACCCCTGAAGGAGTGAACATCTTAAAGTGACTGGAACTGTGAGTTGAACATTTTACACTGACTCTGTACAAATGACTAAATGATTCTAAACTAGAGAAAAAAAAGAGGAGAGAGAAAAAAGCAGCACTGAGAAACTGACAGAGAGCAGCCCTGAAGTTTCCAGGTATTTTTTAATCTTATTATTATTATTATTATTATTATTCTCCTTCTTCTTCTCCTTCTTCTTCTTGTTCTGCAGTTTGGATCTGTGTGTACATACTGTCTGTTCCTATAAGTGTCCGGGGTTTGTCTCTGTATAGTTGTGTCAGTCAGCGACGTGCAATGTTACAAAGCGAGAGAGAGAAGCTGTAGCTGTTGTTACTGAGGAGGAGGAGGAGGAGGAAGAGGAGGCGCTGCCCGCTAGAGAATGGATTCAAATAGTTTGCTCTAATGTTGAGATTTAAAAAGTTAATAATAATAATAATAATAATAATAATGGTGATGATGATGGTGGTGTCTGTAGGAGCGCGTGCAGCCGCATGTTTGCAGTATTATCAGGTCTCGTGCGGTCTGGTTGGAGAAGAAGCGGCGCAGAGATTTTTTTATTTCACAAAATTTAAACACTAATTTCTATTTTTATTTTTATTTCTTATCCAGTGAATGTGTTTGTTTGTTTAAAGCGACTCTGGCTCCAGTTCATTCATTCATTTATTTCCCGTTTAAAACAGTTTCTAGACCAAAGAATCGGTTTTTAGGAAATCTAGTCAGTATTCAGCCGCGTGACAGTGACAGGCCTGCTGGATGAATGAATGAATGAATGAATGAATGAATGAATGAATGAGTGAATGAGTGAATGAATGAATGAATGAAGTGCCTCCTTCTCTGCAGAAAATGTCCATTTAAACGAGATTTTTATTGCTGTAAATTTTATTTTATTTCATTTCATTTTTTTTAGTTCATTTTCTTAAATTAGATGTTTTTTGAATGGAGTTTGGCGTGCGCCGATTTTTTTAAAATGTCATCGAGGGTTCGTCGGTGCAGCTGGAGATTTGTTTTTATTTTTTAAACTCCTCGTTTCCTCTAAAAGTCCAGAGTTTACGGCTGAAGGTCTCGTTTAGTGTCAGGATGTTTTCCGCAGCGCAGCCTGTCATGTTCTTTCTTTCTTTCTTTCTTTCTTTCTTTCTTTTCCTCTAAACGTGACCGCCGATTTTAAAAAAAAAGAAGAAAAAACAAACGAACCCGGACGCTCACGCTGCTTCTTCTTCTTCTTCATTTCTTTTATTTTTGTATAATTAGTAAAAGAAAGAGAAATGTCTATTTGTAATTTGGGTTTTTTTGCTTTTTTTATTAATAGAAAAATGAGAAAAAGTGTAAAAACCCGTTTGACAGAAGAAAAAAAGCCTCATTATCTAAATACTACTTGGAATGATTGTCCTTTAATTGTCGTCTCTGAAACGATTTTTCATGGTTGTGATACTATTGTGGTCTTATTCTTATTCCCGTGTTTGTCGCTTACAAAAGTTTAAAAAAAGAGAAAAAAAATGTTTTAATCCTAAAAAACAAAACAAAAATAAAAGAATAGGTTACATTCATAACGGAGGCCCATCCCTTTGTCTTTTTTCCGTCTGTCTTGATTCCTTCGTGCCTCCGTCTGAGCAGTGACTCGTGTTAAAGCACATTTCTGATCTGTAACCTCAGTAATTCGTCAGTGTTTTCTCTTGTTTGTGTTCTGCTCTGGCTCCTTGTTTACGCACACGCTGTTCAAAGAGAGAAACGCACCGCGGCGCCTGTGCGTAAAGCTTTTACGCACGGAGACTTTACGCGCGTCTGTTTGGAAAAACTGTGTCAAATGATGCAAGCAGAGGTCGAGCCGAGGCCGCTGGAGCCTGACTGACTGACTGACTGACTGACTGACTGACTGACTGACTGACTGACTGAGGGAGGCTCGGCCCGGCCCGGCCCGGTCCGGTCCGGTCTGGTCTCAGTAAAATCTGAGGCCTCCTGGTTTAGTCTGAACATCACAAATCAAACCTGGAGCTCTGCGGTCCGCTCTGAACCCAGACCTGGTCTCAGACCTGGTCTCAGGTGGACTCTGAGCTTCTCCTGGTTCATTTATTCGCGGCTCTAACTGTTCACATTTTATCTGACTCTATTTTATTTTTATTCTTTTTTTCTCGTGACTCTTATTTTATTTTGTCTTCATTTCATTTCTATTTTTTTTCCGCATCAAACTCAAACTGGTTGAAATATTTTTGCGTCTGAAGCTTTTTATTTATTTAACCTATTTGATTTTAAAAGCTTCAGATTTATTTTGATTTATATTTGTGTTTTAATCTATTTTATTGGACATGAGCCACCGTCCTGGTTTCGTCTTTTAATTTCTTTCTTCCTCCTTTAGTTTCTCGTCTGGTCTCGTGTTCATCGTTTCTCATCTCAGTGATTTTCTTTTTGATTCTGGGTCATAAATGTTAACATTTCTTCATGTTTACTTTCATTCTTTTCTTGACTTTTCTTCGCTGCAGCTTTTGTTTCGCTGCTTCCTGATTTATTTTTTATTTTTTTCAGAGCGTTGGTGTCTTTGTGTCTCTGCTCCCCGGAGTGATCTGTCACATTGTCAGGGTGTTAAAGAGTCTCTCTCTCTCTCTGTGGATTATTTGGATGCTCGTGCGTCCTGTGCCGCCTGGTCCTGGTCCTGGTCCTGGTTCTGGTTCTGGTTCTGGTTCCTCTGAACATCCTCCAGCTGTTTAACCTCAGCTTGTGTCTGATGCTTCTCTTTGTTTGAATGAAACAGAATCTGAGGCTGAAGCCGTTTGTCTTGTTCTGCTCTAAGATCAAATCCACCTTGATTTTGTTCTGCATCAGTTTTATTTATTTATTTATTTATTTATTTATTTATTTGTTTGTTCCTGGTCAGAGTGAAATGATCTGATGCTCAGACTGAGTCCTCCGTTTGCTCCTGTTGTTTAGTGGAAAAGGGAAATTCATCATTTCTGCTTCCAAACTAAACAGGAAGTGATTCAACAGATAAAATGTGTTTCTGACTGAAGGTCTGTGAAGGCAGCAGGTCAAAGGTCAAACCTTCATCAAACTGATTTCCTCTTTTAAATTATAGATTAGAAAAATTAAATCAAACCAGAAATAATAATAATAATAATAATAATAATAATAATAATAATAATCAGACACGTTAACCCTGACCCTCTCATCTGTTTCAGTTTTTGAGCCGACGGCAGACACTCAGACTCAGACTCAGTTTATTTAAATTAAAACAGAATATTTTTAATCTTTTCAGGCGTCAAACTAAATAATAAATAAAAAACCTAAAGGTAAACTATAAAAGCTTTCAGGTTTAATCCTGCGTGGCTGGTTTTTAGTGGAGGCAGAGGAATATTTACAGGAACACTTTGAAAATGATTCGTTGTTTTAATAAATTAAAACTAAAAACGTTCAGAAGGAGAATCTGACGCCATCAAAACCTAAATTCTTCTTTTTTATTATTTTAATTGTTTTGTTAATTTGACGCTAAGCTCCTGCTTCATCTTTTTAAAGTTTAATTTAAATTCTAGAAAAACAAAATAAAATAAAAGACTTTAAATTAAAACAACGTTAATTTATCTGCAGAAACTTTTTTATTTGATCTTATTTTTTTTTATCTTACATTTAAAATCAGCTCAGTTTGCAGCAAGTGGAGGTCAAAGGTCAAAGCTGACTGCCTGCAGCTGATGATGATGATGATGATGAAGAGTGTGGCTGCAGGCTGAGCAGATGGTTCAGGATCAGAATCACCTGAGGAACGTTTCTCTTTTCATTCTTCTTCTTTTATTTTTATTAGTGGAGCCTGATCTTCCTCCGTTTCCCATGATGCTTTGCGCTCTCACAGGTTTCTGGTGTTTTTGTTCCTGAAGTTTTTCCTTCATGTTTGCTTTCAGATTTTTTAATTTTTATATTTAATCTGACATTTTTTTGACCCAGTTGGACGTTTATTTATTTATTTATTTATTTATTTATTAAAACCTATTTTTCTGCCTCAGAAGAAGAAATATTTGAATTTTAAAAAAGGAACATTTCTGATTTTTAGTTTTATCTTTTTTTTTTTCACCGTCTCTGATTTATTAGTTTAATTATTTTCCAGTTTTAGTGGAGCCGTTTATTCTCTCAGACGCTCCAGAATAATTTCAATGTTTTATTCTTCAGATGAGAATAAAAGGCTGTGACAGAGCTCTGGGAGTTAAAGCAGGTTTTCTAGGTTTTTATTTTGTCTGAACTGATTTTAATCAGACGTCAAAAAATAAAACAAATATTAGAATTACCTCCAGCATAAATACATTTATATTTCTAATTTAAGGCTTTAAAAACTCTGAAATTTAACATTTTATAAAACAAAGACGATTAAATTCATTCAGCAGATTCTGACGGTTTCTTTAAAATGATAAATATATAAAGTGGCTTTATTTTATTAAAATTACAGCAGAAGATGAAGAAGCTGGTCAGGCATCAAATATATAAAAATATTATTTACATTTCATTTCATAATGTTTGTGTTTAGTGAATAAAAGAAAAGAAATAATCAGATTTACTGAGACTCAAAATCATGAAACTGGAAACCAAGAACGATGAATTAATGTTCAGAGAAAATGAGAATCTGAAACATTTCACTGAAAATCAGAGAATTTTAAATTTGACTGAAGCTAAATGTCTTTAATGGACGTCTCCTGGAGACAGACGGAGACATTAGAATCAGAGTCCAAGAAGAAGACGAAGGTGTCTCAGGGTTTGGTCCTCACTGAGAGACATGTGTCCTCACAGAGACATCGTCCTCAGCAGACGTCCGTCCCTCGTCCTCTGATCTCAGACCAGAAACACAAAGACTGACTTTCAACAGTAATTTGTTCGTTTCCTAAAAGAAGCCGTGAGTTAAACGAGTCCGAGTGTAACACAAGAACACCCCCTCCTCCCCCCTCCTCCCCCCTCCTCCCCCTCCCTCCCCCTGCTCCTCACCCCCCAACAATGGAGCAGCCAGGAACCCAATCTCTGTCAGGTTGATTCTATCTGTCCCATGTTAAATGGGGTGACCAGCAGTCAGAGACAAAAGACACCAGGAGGACACAGGGGAGATGGGGGAGACGGGGGAGGAGGAGGGGGGAGGGAGACCTTCCTGCTTCCTTCCTTCGTCTCCTCCTTAAATAAAAAAGAAATAAACTCATTTGTTAAATCAGCTCCATCGTGCCACTCTGGGATTTTAATCTGAAAGGATCTGAGGAGCTTTATTTTGAAAAATGTCTTTGTCTCAGTGGGTTGGACCGGTCCAGGAGACATGGAGGGACAAGGACAGACCAGGGACAGGAAGTGGTCCGGTTCAGACGGAGTAACGCTAAAATAAATAAAATAAAATAAAAATAAAAATCAGTTCAGTCGTTTTGTTTCTTTAGACGATTTAATTAAAATCATCTGAGAATAAACTTTAATTAATTTAACTTTATATATTTATACATTTAACCACTAATAGTAACTTGATCCAACTAAATGTATTTATCACATTTATTTATTTATTTCAGTTTATTTTCTCTTTATTTAAAGTTTATTTTATTTTTTGTTCCAGTAGAGGTGCACTCTGGGAAACGGAGTCATTAAACAGTCTGCAGGTTTTTATTTGTTTATTTAAATAGTTTTTTATTTTTCAGTGAAACTTTATTTGTAACTAAAATAATAAAATAAAATGAGTCAGAGTAGAAAACCTGTCTGACTTTCCCGCGCTTTGTTTTCATTTGTTATTAAAATAATTTACAAATAAACTCGAGGCCCACGTGACCACGCGTCCACACCTGAGCAGGTGTGTGAGGTCACCGCGAAGCGCGTGATGTTCGGATCGTTTTTATGTGCATCAGAGAGGAAGTGACGAAAGCAGGAGGATTTTACACAAAGTGAATATTTATCAAATGTTTCCTGGAAGAAAATAAATATAATAATAATAAATAATAATAATACAATAAATAAATAAATAATAAATAATAGTAATGCATTAAATAAATAAATTATAATAATAAATAATAGTAATGCAATAAATAATAAATACGGTGTAGATGAGGTTGATCCTGATTGGAGCAGCTTTAGTCTCGTTTCTTCTTCTTCTTTTTATTTCCCACAGATTAAATCATGAAACTCTAATTTAAACTTTAAATATTTAACTCGTTTCATCTTAAATCTATATTTATATTAATCTATAAACCGTCTCTTCATTTGTTCTTGTTTCGGAAAAAAAAAACGTTTTAATTTTAATTGGAAAAAATAAAATAAATAAATAATAATAAACTGAATAAAGATTATTTCCTTTAAATGTATTTTTAAATTTAAACAGCCCATTTATAATTCATCAGTTTTCTAAAATCATTTTTTTCAGGACAAACTTTTACATTAAGTAATTATTTTATCAGAGCAGCGACTTAAAAACATCTGATCCCTGAGTTTAGTCCTGAAGGAGACGCCTTCAAGACTAAACTCAGGGATCAGATGTCAGAGTGAACTGTTGGTTCAGAATAAAAAAATAAAAAAACTCAGATGATGATGAGGAGTAGATGTTCAGGTGGTGGTAACCATGGTAACCTTCACTAATCAGCATCAGGTGAGGGACGGAAACATGGAGGAAGAAGAACAAGAGGAACCAAGATGGAGTCAATGTGGACAGAGACAATGGAGACATGGAGACATCTTGGTCGTCTTTTAAGACTGTTCAGGACTAGAGGAGGACATACTTCTTCTTCTGTTCTATTTCATGTGAAGCTCCTCTTCCTCAGAACGTCTTCACGGCTCCTTCTCTTCTTCTTTCCCTTCCCTCTCTTTAGTTTCCCTTTAATGGATCAGATCAGAAAGAAAAATTAGTTTAAACGAGTTTAAATGAGTTTAACTTTCAGTCTGAACAAACGTGGAGACAGAAAGGACAGAATGATGAAACGCTGCTGGAAGGAACCAAACGTCTCCACGTCTGTTAAATGTCTTTCTGTCTCATGGAGGACACGTCAGGAGGACACTTGTGTTTACTTGGTAGGGCTCGATATCCCAGAATGCATTTCAGCTGCCCTGCTCCTCCAGAATCAGACGTCTGATGTTTGTTGTGTTTGGAGACTTCAGCACTGATGCTCAAATAAAACTAATACTGAACCAGAGACGAACGTTTCTGTGTCTGTGGACAGAAAACAGAACATGAAGAACCAGGAGGAACCATGAAGAACCATGAGGAACCAGGAAGAACCAGGAGGAACCATGAAGAACCATGAGGAACCATGAGGAACCATGAGGAACCAGGAAGAACCAGGAAGAACCAGGAGGAACCAGGAGGAAGGAGGAGGAACGTTTGACTGACAGGAACTAACTTATCTTCATTTAACGTTTGAATTAAATTATTAAACAGAAGAAAATCTCTTTCAGATAAATTTAAAAATAAATTTGATTCATTTCATTTGATTAATTGTGATTAAACCTTTAAATAATAACATTAACATAGAACAGACGGCTGCAGGTTTCCCTCCAGCTTATTGACTGGTTAGTTGCTGGTTAGTTGCCGGTTGCCGGTTGCCGGTTGCTGGTTGCCGGTTGCCGGCTCATGTGAGGAGCTCTGGACCAGTTGACGGGTCGTCACTAATGTTTTTAATGAGCTGGAGGCAGCGTCTCTCTGAGGCTCCGTCGGGTTAAACAAACTCTACAAGTCTGATTGTCAAAGTGCAAAGTGGTGTCGTTTCAATTTGACCCCCCGTCCTTCCCCCCCCCCCGTCCTTCCTCCTCCCCCTCCTCCCCCCGCCCTGGTTCGGTCCTGCCAATTACAGACATAATAATATTTTCTTAAAGCCGGCGTGATCTTTGCTTTGCTGGTTTTAAAAAGCTTAACGTCGTCCTCGCTCCGCTGCTCCTCGTCAATGGGGACGAGGACGGGGACGGGGACGGGGACAGCTCGCCTCCTTTTCATCTGAACACATGGACAGAGCTCTCTGGGTTTCACTTCCTCTACTGACACGAAGCATTAACGTGAGTTTAGATTCTGAGAAGCTGAGACAAACTTTAGTTTGTAGATCAAAGTTAAAGCTTCAGGTTTTAGTGTCACATGTTAAAGTAGCAGCAGCTCGTTCTCCTCCTCCCTCTAACAGGTTCAGACTCTCCTTTCATTTAAAACCGTCTCAGTCAGACGTCTCAAACGTCCTCACAGCAGCTGATCCATGCGCTGGACTAAAAGAAGAACCAGACTGAAAACACTTCAGAGCAACGTGGCCACTTCATTAGGTACAGTAGTGAAGTAGAACCAGAAAGGCTGTCACTGAGATGATCCAGCTCCACGTCAAAAGCTTTAATGAGAAGCAGAATCTGGATTTAGACCAGGACCGGTTTCACTGGTGTACCTAATGTAGTGGCAGGGTTAGTGTTGAAAGTCAAAGCCAGCTCTGATAACACCAGGTCCTGCTTCAGACTGGTTTATGTCCAGAACCAGGTTCTGCTTCAGACCGTCTCAGGTTTACGTCCAAAACCAGGTCCTGCTTCAGACCGTCTCAGGTTTATGTCCAGAACCAGGTCCTGCTTCAGACCGGTTTATGTCCAGAACCAGGTCCTGCTTCAGACCGTCTCAGGTTTATGTCCAGAACCAGGTCCTGCTTCAGACCGGTTTATGTCCAGAACCAGGTCCTGCTTCAGACCGGTTTATGTCCAGAACCAGGTCCTGCTTCAGACCGGTTTATGTCCAGAACCAGGTCCTGCTTCAGACCGGTTTATGTCCAGAACCAGGTCCTGCTTCAGACCGTCTCAGGTTTATGTCCAGAACCAGGTACTGCTTCAGACCGTCTCAGGTTTATGTCCAGAACCAGGTACTGCTTCAGACCGTCTCAGGTTTATGTCCAGAACTAACGGCCGACGCAGAAAGATTAGAAAATAAAAAACTGAACTAAACCCAAGATTTAAAATCCACCGATTCAGCAGGAGACGTTCAAACCTCTAAACGTCCCAGACCTCCATAGACCCCCCTCCCCCCTTTAATCTACAGCAGCGTCTAACTGGTCTTAACGTTTCCATAAAACACCACCAGCATCATATGTGCTGTAAATGTTTGCCTCGGGCCCCGGGGCCTCGTGGAGCTGCTCCCACACACACACACACACACACACACACACACACACACACACACACACACACACACACACACACACACACACACACACACACACACACACACACACACATTTACATTCCACCTCATTTTATCTGCTCTGTGTGTGTGTGTATTTTTAGCTGAGCTCAGTGTGGATCCTCAGACCAATATGTTGGAGACATGCTGCATCACACTGAGACGCTTCCAGCACAAACTCGTATTCACACGAAGAAGAAGAAGAAGAAGAAGAAGCAGCATCAGCTCCGTTAGTCGACGTTCACGTTATTTCCACAAACTGAAGGATTACGTTTTTCTTTATGTGCTGAGAGAAAATTCCTCTGCTTCTTAGACTTAAACCACTTGAACTCAGCGGATTATTGGACCAAGTGGAATGAATGAAAATATCTGGGACGTTTTCTACATGTATGAATATAAAGCTGCACCTTTACCTGCACATAAAACATTAGAAGCATCTAGATGTCTTTCTTCACGTGCTCTGATAAACTGGATGGTCCGTGTCCTCCGTCAGACTCGGAGGTAAACGTGGAGACGTGTTTCCATCGAGCTGCAGCCGATAATTCATCACAGTGACCAGATAATAATATTGTGTCAGCGCTGATGGAGGGAACATAAACTGTATGAGCTGCAGCTGCTGCTCGCTGAGGCTCACAGATGACACTGCCTCAAAAAAAGATTCAGTCCTCCTCCTCCTCCTCCTCCTCCTCCTCCTCCTCCTCCTCCTCCTCCTCTTATTCAAAACAACCTTCATGGCTCTAAATGAAACAGCAGGTAAACACATTTCCATCTCCATCCAGCGTCTCAGCGACGCTCCAGGTGGACAAAACGTTTTATTTAAGAGCAGTTTCTCTTTATTTTTTCCTGTTTTTCTTCGTCCCTCAGCTGGAAAGAAAAGAAAGAGGAGGAGGAGGAGGAGGAGGAGGAGGAGGAGGAGGTTTCTTCATCAGCTCTGACACTTTTCTTTTTTCCTCTGTTCTTTAATTAAAACATATTTTAAAGTAACTGTTGCATTATTTTATTTTTATATTTGTGCTGAACCCTCTGACCTTTAATGAGCAGATGAAATGAGGATGAATTTACTGGGTGACTTTAAATGAATCAGTTTAAAGCAGATAATGATCCAGACGTGATTTATTAGTTTATCCAGTAAATAATGAGAATAAATCAAATGATGCACATTTAGTTTCATTAATGTGCAGAGCTGATGGACTGATCAATGAATCTAATCATCTCATTTATTAACAGTCCAGATAAACGTGACCAGAGTCAGGAGGACGAGTCAAGTGTCATTTATTCTTTTAGAGGAGAACTCAAATCATTTATATTTAAGCCTCTGAGCGTCTGACGGGACGAGGAGCAGCGGTTTCTCTGCCAGCCTTTGTCTTCAGCTTTCCCCACTGCCTCTCTGTGGGTGAGGAAGGGGGGAGGAGGAGGAGGAGGAGGAGGAGGATGGGTGGTGGTTTGTTGCCCTCAATATGTTGTGATGGAAGCCTTGGTTCTCCAGAAGGAGCGTCCGCCTGGCCAGACAGGAACCATCATTGATCTGTTTGGCATCAGGCGTCTCGGCGGCTCAGAGCTGATCCGGCTGCTGCTGCTGGATCCACAGAGTCGGGCTCCGTTCACGCTGCAGCTGACGGCCAGACGGGATGTTTCCTGCTCGGTGTGGACGGGACGAGAACAAACCCTGACCCGCCGTCCAGGAGGAACGTCTCCGGTTCCTTCAGGCCGTGAAAAGTCTGCGATTAGTTTCGCTTCTCGCCGCCGGCTGTAACGTGAAGTCCAACTTTTTGTTTCAGTTTGTTGGAAGCTGGTCGAGCGACTCCAGATGGACGAGCGTCAGCTTCAGCTGAAAGCATCATTTAATAATTCATGAAATGGATCCGTGCGTTTAAAGCGTCTGAGCTCAGATCAGTCCAGCTGTTTGCAGATGATTAGCTGCACGAGAAGGTTTGACTCCTGAGGTAGAAATAAAATAAACCGTGACCTGGATGTTAGGACGGTGGTCATGGACGTAACCAGGGAGACAGAAACGAATGAAGAAGATCCTACGTTAAAACCCAGAGAGCTTGTGAGTCAAACATGTTGGAGATACAAACTCTGTAGGATCAGACTCTAAATCATTTCTTTAATGACCTGCAGACGGTAGCTTCAGGTCCAATGAGCTGCAGATCGAGGACACTGCTGCTCCTTCTGTCGTGACGTCCAAATAAGTTTCTGCTGACACACGTACGATGTTTTCTCTCCACTGTAAAGAATAAAAGCCTCAAAGAAGAACCCGCTGAGACACTTTCTTTCTTTTGTTACCGACTGAATGTGCAGCTCGCCGTCAGACGCTCCACGTTGGTCCGTTCTCAGACGGCGGGCGGCCTCGGCGCCGTCCACACCGCTCAGCCCTGCAGCGATGATGCTTGTCGTGTCACAGTTTAATGTTCGCTCCTGATTGCTGCAAAGCTTCTGGAGGCCACAGGTGAGAGCGTATTTTCAGGAATCAACCAGAGTGTTACTTCAAAGATGGAGAAATATCAGGCTTCTTTCTTTTCTGTGTATTTCTTTGTTGCGTCAGATTATTTCAAACACAGAAATGTCAAAGAAAAGAGAGTCCAGAAATACAAAGAGTGGACTGGAAGGACTGCAGAGGTCATTCTTAGATGTCTAAGCACATGTAGTTATGATATAAAATTGTTCTGACAGTGTGTGGTCTTTATTTTCAGGGATGGACACAAAATGTTGGGAAAGTGCTCTGAGGGACGTATCTGAGCAACAGGTTGGTGCTTTCAAGAAACACAAAAAGGAGCCGCAGCTAATTGGTTCCACTCAGGTCTGAACCCGCGGTCTGATTTTAAACACGGACACGCTGAAGTTTAATCCGCTAACGTTACAGACTCAGGCTGCTGCGCTCTGAACCGCGAGGCTTTGTGCTCCGATGAAGCAGAATTTGGTCCAATCATAACACGGCGGCGTAAAAAGCACATTTATCCAGACTGAGCAAAGTTTCCAGGGTTCATTAAAAGAACCGGGGGGTGGAGGTGGGGGGTGGCTACCTGGTTACCTGGTTACCTGGTTACACTCTTGGCATTTTTCAGGTTCAGTCAGTAACAGTCACATAACTATGAAACCAAAATGAACCGTGATAAATACGATGAACCCGTGTTACTGGATGAAGAGGATTCACAGTGACTGAACCTGGTCTAAGAATCCTCGGAGGTGTCAGCACTGACAGGTGAACACTGATTACCTCGTCACACCTGCAGCCGTCAGCTGTGCTTGAAGACAAAACCATCAAAAATAATAATCTGAGCGACTCTGGAGGAGGAAGAACATCCGACCATCATCCGTTCAGGCCTGCTGGATGCTCTCCATCATAAACTCATATTCACCTGATCTTCCTAATGGATGCTCCTCCAGTGACCCCTCATAGGAAGCGTTTTTGGGACCAGATGTTCAGAGCAGATGTTTATATCCCAGCCCACCTCTCTGATTAGATTAATCTGACACAGATGGCTTCCTTTACTCCTCTTTCAAACTTTAGAACTGAAGACGTCTTCAAGAAACTCTACTTGTCCTTGTTTCAGCCATGACCTGAACGACAGAGAACCTCCACAGTAGAGATGGGTGATATGAACTAAAACATTTATCCTGATAATTATCACGATAAAATGATGATAAATAAATAAACACCAGTTCATCCTAATCTTTTTGACTCTAATGCGTCACGTTTTCTCTGAGTTGTTGTTTTGTTCCCGGACTCTTTGGATGAAGTCAACGCTGCTTCTGCATCTTTGCTCATTTTCTGTCTTTCTTCATCTTCTGGTTTGTGCTTGTGTTTGAGGTGGTGGAACAAATTAGTGCTGTTACTGTCCTTTTTATTCACTATTTGTTTGCAAACCTTGCATGTTGTAATTTGCTGCTCTGCGTCAGACTTTTTGAAACCAAACATTTAGGAATGAGCTCCTCACTGCCCGGCGTATCCATAGACGCCTCATTGAGCGCTGGAGTGTACGTCAGCGTCGCCGCCATATTGGATCTGTCCCATGAACTAATACGAGTCAATGCAATGAACTTTACTAAGCTACAAAGTACTCTAAGCATTTACACATTCACACAGAACGTAAGGAACCAAAAACAACGTCTGTAACATTAACTACTCAGAATGTAATCAGACCTTGTTTTTGGTTCCTATCAGTTTCCTGGACGTATACGTTCGTGTGTGAATATGTAAATGAGAGGCGTTAACTTAATAACGTTCACTCCGTTCACACAGAGCTGCCTCCTCCAACATGGACGTATCACAACAACAGGCCAACCGGCTCAATGAGGCGTCTATGTCTATGGCCGTATCTGCTCCACCTTCCTCCATCGTCAGTTTGTCAATATTCACACATGTTGGTCTGAGAGTGTGTCGCTCACATATATACGTCATCAATGGGAATTTATGGTTTTTATCACGGGATGACATATTCTTACCGTGGGGAATGTTTCTGATGATATATCGTAAACGATTCAGGCGTCACAGAACAACCAAGAGACGCCAGAACATGGCACCAGGATGGACTCTATGGAAAAGGTAATGTCCTGCTGGGAGACCTTTGGTCCTGCTGTGGGTCGTCCCATAGACGTGTGAATAAAGGACAAAT
Organism: Planiliza haematocheilus; assembly: GCA_005024645.1. Taxonomy (NCBI): domain Eukaryota; kingdom Metazoa; phylum Chordata; class Actinopteri; order Mugiliformes; family Mugilidae; genus Planiliza; species Planiliza haematocheilus. Next base: position 220,738 of record SRSE01000523.1, read on the forward strand.
AGAAGGATCTCTGCAAAGGTTCCATGTCCAAATACTGATGACTGACCTGGTCAGACCTGATCCAAAACTGCAGCTCTCATCCAGTGAGGTGGAAGCTGATCTTTGGTCCATGTTCCTCTGGGAGACCTTGGGTCCTTTGACTCGTAGCTTGTCCCTCAGCGTCATGTCCACCCTCTCATGGAGGCAGGATGATGCTCCCTGCTTTAAGGTGTTGACTGTGCCTCCATATCCAGTCTGATCCGTTGGACGTTCTAGACAAACCAAAGTCAGATCCATGGACTTAAAGGATCTGCTGCTGACGTCTCGGTGTCTGAAGCCACAGGACTCACTCTTAGAAGTCCACATAAGTTCATTCGTACAGGTCAGAGATGTTTGGCTGCATTAATTACGTCATTAGCAGATCTGGAAACATTCATTAGGTGTACTGGTAAAACAAAGTGTGATCCATCGAGGCCGCTCAGTCAAACGTCTGCTAACGTCTGGAGTCTCTGGACGTTAATGATTCATTAAGGAACCAATCAGATTGCTCCAGCCTCAGGTGAGAGATCAGACTGTTGCAGAGTCTACACTGCAAAAAAGCTTTTAAATGAGGGATATATAACATAAAATAATGCCAACACAGACATCTTCAAACAAGAGGATTTGATTTGATGGAAGGAAACGTCAGAGCTGTCAATAAAACAATGAACCACATGTGATAATTATCTATTTTTAATATGTTAGAGCTGCAAAGGATCAGACGCTTGAGACATTCTACTAAAACCTTTAGAACTATTTTAGTTAGACTTGAGTTTGTAGTCATGTGACCTTCAGGTGGACTCCACCAGCCACTCAGAGCTGAACACCTGAAGGAAACGTCTCCTTACCTGCGTTAAGGTGCGTCCCATGTCCAGCGTTTAGGACATTAATCCGTGGACGTCCTGTTTGTCCTGCTTCAGTCTGCCACGTCTCACGTCTCCAGCCCTGACTTCTCCCGTAGACGACTGTGTTTCACCTCTGTGACCGCCCACCTGGCTCCGTCCTGCAGGAGGCCTGGATTTACCAACCATTAAGCTATCAAGAGCCTTTGTTTGAAAAATATTTCTGTGGGCCTTTTTCCTAATTGCCTGTCAAAATCGACTTAACCATGGTCCGTGTGCAGAATGGAAGGGGCCGCGTTCGCCCGTTCATTAATTCATACCAGCTCTATTCAGACTGGATTTGGGTTTCACAACCCGCCGATAAAACACGCCAACATGTTCACATGAACGCTGAGTGATTTCAAAGAAAAAAAGAATCTGCTGTTTTAAGAAATCACCACACGACAGGTGATTTATTTCATTATTATTACACTCCAATCAATCACCTCTCACACCGTCGCTGGTTATGAAAACAGCTCATATGAGCGACGGAGGCTTTTTACTTAATCAAACCAAAAAATAAGCAGAAAAATAAGAAGGCTGGTTTGAACGGAGCGTCCAAACTAAACATATTTCCATGCGCAGTCTTCTCCGGGTTCTTATTTTTCTCGTTGACTCCTGACACCGTGGCAGCGTTGTAATAATGATGATAACGATTTGTCACCAGGCTGATTTAGAAACACATGTTGTGCTGAATTCAAAAGGTCCTTTTACACACGGGCTGGTCCGTGGTCGTCCAAGCATGACCGCCCCCCTCCGCTCGCTCGCTCTCTGTAAAATGATCAGCTGGAAATGAACCTCGCTCGACCTCCACTTAACACAGACGATGGGATCATGGGATAGCGCTCTCCTCTCTTTGTGTATAAAAGAAAACCATTAGCACACAGATGCTATCGGAAACCCAGCTGACATATCAAAGCAAGTCAAAGCTACAAGTCCACTGCCTTCTTCTCTATGTGTAAATTAAGATCTAATTAAGTTTCCTGTTTGTTTATTTTGGATCTTTAGGAATGTTCCCAAACACGTCTGCCTTCGCTGAACGCTTAGGACGTTTAACGAGTACAGTCTGTTACGGAGGAATAACACGTTTCTCTGATTAATGTTTCTTCTTCTTGCACAGTAATCTGTGTTTGTGTTGTACAGGAAAAATAAACTGGAGCATAAAGAGGAACCTACGGCTAACACAGGAGCGCGTCAAGTTCTTAATGAAATGGACATTAGCAAACAGCTAAAGCTAAAGTAGCTAAAGAAACATCAAATAGTAACGGGACATCCAAAGCCGACATGTGACATCAAGTAGCTGAAGTTAAAGAAGCTAAAAAAAAAAAAGAAAAAAGCTAAAGGTGTTAAAAATTAATAAAAATGAAGTGGTCAAAAATAGCTAAAGGACATCATGTTGCTAATCAACGCCAGTTAGATACAGGACGTCAAGTAGCTCAAAAATAAAGTGGTTGAAAACAGCTAAAGAACATCATGTCTCCAGTGAGATACAGGACACCAAGTAGCTAAAGCTAAAGTAGCTGCAACATGTCAAGCAACTCAAGATAAAATATTTCAAGCTAATGTTGTTAAAAACAGGTAGCATAGCATTATCCAGTCAGATACGTGCCATTAAGTAGCTCAAGCTAAAGTGACCGGAGCTAAAGTTAGCCAAAAGTTAAAATACCTAAGGAACATCATGAAGCTAATGCTAACATGGCTAAAATATGTCGAGCATATATGAAGCAGGAAAAACGAAAGTAACTGAAGCATATCATCTAGCTCAAGATAAAGTAGCTAAATCATAATTTGCCACAGAACGTTAGGTAGCTAAAGTTATTTGATAGCATAAAAGAGCTAAACATTTGAGCCACAGCTATGTTTAGTTTAACTAAACTAAAGGTGACTGGCATAGTTTGGACATTGGAATATTAAAATACATCAGGCAGCTAAAAGTAAAATGACTACAAGATTTTAATTAGCAAAAGCTCCAGCAGCTGAAGAGCATTGGGAAGCTAAAGCTAAAGAAAGCTAACAGGCGTTAGGTTCCTGAGCTAACGTGGCATAAGTAATGTAAGCGCACGAGCTATCTAATAAAGAGTAGCTAAATGTTTGACACCAGGGGCTAAAGTACACAGGGCACCAAATCTTAAAGTAGCTTAACAATATGGAGCAGGAAAAGCTAAATATGAGCTAAACATAATGTAGCCAAAGCTAAAGAAAACCAGGCTACAACTAAAGTAAAAGATTTGCAGTAGCTAGTGATATTCATTAGCTAAATAACAGAACAGAAACTGGCATGCTAAAGACATCCGATCTGAGGAAATCAGATCTATTTCATCTTAGATAAAGAAGGATTTCAGTTAGCTAAAGCTGCAGTAGCTAAAGGCCACTGGACCGCAAAAGCTAAAAGAAAAGCTAACAGACACCTGCTTCCAAAGCTAAAGTGGCGTAAGTAGTTTAAGGTTAACGTTGTCTTACTAATAGAGAGAAGCTAAATGTTTGCCACCCAGAGCTAAAGTAGATAAAGGACCAAAAATCCTAAAGCAGCTTAACAAAACTGAGCTGCGAAAGCTAAAGCAGCTAAAGGCTAAAGCTAGGACATGTTTCCAACAGAGATTTGAGGAAGCAGCAGCAGTTTTGCAGGTTTCCACGATGGTTAACTGGAGCTGAAAGAGGAGGCAGTATCAGTGTCACTTCAGCCCGGAGCGGCTCTCTTCATCCGGCCCCTGTGCTTTGACATACTGGGACGAGTGCCAGCGCTGGAGGACATGCTGCTTTTAGCAGCTGGAAGATGTCCTGACAAGTATGTACAGCAGCCTTGAAAGAAGTCGACAAGCTGACGGCCTGTCAGGCGGCGGGAGTTTAGAGGAGGGCGATGTAGAGTCTGAGGACTTGAGCAGAAATTCAGATAGAGCTTAGAAATATTTACTGGAGCAGAGGTAAAACACGTTCCTGTGCTCTGTGACTGGGACTGACGCTGGCTGTTGTGTGGTTGTAAATAAGAAGGATGGCAAACTGATCTCTGCTGTTTCCTCTCACCGCAGACTCACTAATGTAATAGAGAAGCAGAGATTCATGGCTGGGATTTTTCTTTCTGTTCACATCGACGCTTTAGATGTTTGTCAGCGGAAGAGAAGACATCACTGAAGCACCGTCGGCCATTTTAAAGCCACAGGAGGATCGATGCAGCCGTAGTTCACCGATACGACCTCAAACAGCTGAGATGATGAATAAACAAACACGTGGTCCGCTTCATCCGCTCTGGCCCTGGACGGTCTGGACGAGCTCTGCTTTCTGCTTTTACACCATCAAGTGTTTTATAACGTTTGCTGCAGAACGATCTGAAAGGCAACGACAAAAAGATGCAAAAAAAAACCCCAATGAGATGCAAGATTGAAAAATGCAAAATGATCAGAAAGACAACATGACGTCTCTCTGGTGTCTTGGTCCTGTGCGCCGTGTCTTTGTCTAATTTTTTTTGTCGGTTTGTAAAAAAGTAAGAAAAACAACATTGAGTTATAAATAAAGGTTGGGACCAGCTTGTTCCTGGTCTTTATGCTAAGCTAAGCTAAGCTAAGCAGCTGCTGTCTGTAGCTCCATGTTTTACTGTACAGACACGCGAGAGGCTTCAATCTGAACGTCTAACTCCCAGCAAGAAAGAGATTAAGCGTAATTTTCAAAATGTCAAACTGTTAAGAGCCTTAAAACTTTACTGTTGTGTTAATTCCAAAGTGGAGTGATGTGATTGATTCTGGTGAAGGAGCAGATTTGTGTATCAGCGGGGAGGAGGCTGTAACGTGTCTGAACAGAAAAGTCATTTACTGAACAATTGAGCAAATGTGTCACATAACACGCACACACCTGCAGCCCAGGTTACCGAGGAGCGGGGCTCGGCGTTAATTAATTGGAAATGAGGTGACTAATTATCCAAACCTGCTTTACCTCTCACTTACTGTTCAGATTTACTCCTCACCCTCCTCACCCTCCTCACCCTCCTCGTCTCTCTTTGATGCAGGGGAGCGGATTACTTTCCATGTCGGGGCAGAAATGAGGCATCATGACGGAGATTACGTCCAGAATAAACGCTGCTGCTGCTTTTATTGACTTTTTATTTTTAGATATGAAAGTCATGAAACATTTGGTTTGAATTATAAGAACATTATATATTTAATAATTACAGTAATAATTATTACTTTAATACAACAGAAAAAACAAGAGACACAACTCTGTTACAAATAGAATCAGAATCAGACTTTATTTACTTCAAGGAAATTGTTTTGTTGCCGTTGCAGAATAAAAGCTGTACAAAAATATATAAAAATACGGATCCAGGATCCATTTTAAAGTAAAAGAACAATATTGCACAAGTTTTCACAAAATAGAGGTAAGAGAGATTTAGTGTCTGAAATATAAAAAAGAAGTAACAACAAAAGCACACAATTACTACAAAGAGACACAAAATATTTACTGTAAAATAATCACAGACATATAAATGTCTACGGACTACACGGAGACATAGAAAGGCTACAAAGACACAAACGTTTTTACAAAGTGACGACAAGGACATTTATTGTCAAAGAAAATGATCCCAGAAACAAAATGAGCACAAAGAGACACACACAGTGTTACTAAAAAAAGATGCACAATAAGAGAAAGACATGAAAGAAACAGAAACGCCACAAAAAGACAGAATGAGTGAAAGTAAAAGTATGCACCAGATGTAAAGTGATTTAACAGGAGGCTGGATTAAAGCCGTGAACAGAAACACAGCCAGAGCGGAGGCCGACCTTCAGATGACGATGAGAGGAGCCTTCATCCGTCACGGCCTCGTCTTTAATCTCTGGCTCTGCTCTTCACTCTGTTTATCATTGTTTGTACATGTTGTGTTATTGTCAGTGTGTTTGCTTGGTCCTCGTCTCTTATCAGGATCCGGTTCTCTGCACCTGAACCGGTCTACTTTCCCTCAGGGATCATAAAAACTTCTTATCTAATCTTTTATTTTGGACTCGTGTTCATGACGGAGATGATCTTCTCTCTGTTACACTCTTCTTCTTCTTCTTCTCCTTCTCCTCCTCCTCTCTCCTTCCTTCTTTCCTTCCTGCCTGTCTGTCAGCCGACGGAGAGGCGACAGCAAGTCTCCACGCCGTAAACCGATCCGCCTCGGAGAGAGCGCGAGGCAGAGCGGGAGAGGATTCCTGATATGGATCTACCTCAGAAACTCAGCCAAACAAAGCCTCACCTGTTTTCACCACCCTGCCTTGTTCCTCCTCCACCACCTCCTCCTCCTCCACCACCTTCACCGCCGCCGCCGCCGTCGCTGCTGCACGACCAGACTCTGAAATCCTCCACTTTGTCAGTTTGTGCGTTTCCCTCTCTGGTTGTGTTTCCGTCGGGGATTGTGGAAGCTTTGATGCACACAAATACCTGTTAGTAGCTGGCGATCCTTTTTCCCAAATACCTCTACCCCACTCCCCCACCTCCTGGTCTCACCGGAACAGAAAATTACCCCTTTTACCCCCCCTCCACCTTCTCCTTCACCATTTTGGGTGTCCCAGATCGAGGCCCCCGGGGCAGATCCCAGACATAAAAGTTAGTATTGAGGAGCCGAGTGTCCGATATCAGTTAATGTGAGATACAACTAATTAGTCCATTATCGGGCCCCCGCTCTCACCGGCTCATAAATTGGAGCCACTCAAAGGTCGTTTATTATTTATCAGAGTGGGTGAGGGAGGGGGAGGAGGGGGAGGAGGGGTGGGGGTGTAGGAGATTACTGCTGCTGCTGTTGCTGCTTTGCTTGTTCAACATATCAAGATTAGTTTCAGCTCACCATGTTGGATGACTGCAGCCTGGAGACGCCACCCACAGACTCAGGCCTCGTTAGTAATGAGCTTCAGCTACAGGAGATGAACCCTAACCCTAATGATTACTAATTAATAAATGTTTATATGGTCGACCGTTTAGTTCAGACGTCCTGAAGATCTGAAGCTAAGCATCCTTGTCTGACTCCTCCTGACTCCTCCTGACTCCTGGAGTCTGTTCCTTCTTCAGAGCGTCTTGAATCTCATCCATCAGAAAGGTTTCAGTTCTTCCTGGAGTTCCTCAGGGTTCTGTGCTAGGACCGGTACTTTTCACATTATTCATGCCTCCCTGAGGAAATATTACTGGGAAACACTGAGGAAATGTCAGTCGCTATGCAGATGACACCCAGCTATATTTATCTACTGTTTAGAAACCAGCCTGTCAATCAAAGAGGCCACGCCCCCTTAATTGAGCTCATTTAAACAGGTGAGTTCTAGAAACATTCATCATGAACAGAGGAATTAGTCATAGACGGATCAAAACACGTTGAATGTTAGACTGTAGATTCAGTATTTAATCAATCGTATGGTTTCTATGATTAATGTGCAAATTAACTCTTTCTTTTAACTTTGTTCTAAATGCATCTTAAAGGTTATTTTATGTTACGTTTTTAATTCTCTTATCAACACGTTAGTGGACAAACATGCTGCTTTATGTAAATGTATGTTAATGTAACTGACAACAAATCCTGTCTAGATGTTTGATCCAGTGGTAATTTAATTTCCATCCACAGTAAATGCAGACAGTTCTTATACAGAAAGAGAAAAGTTTATTTTTTTCCATTTCTGTGTTTATTTTTACTTTGTTGTTTTCCTTCTACATGACGTACTACTGCTCAAATTATTTAATACAACCAGTAGATGCCGCTTGCTTTCCACCTGTTTTTTGTAACAAAAAAAAAATGTATTCATTAAAACATTAAACTTTAACTTTTTAATTATGTTTTTGTAAAGTCTTTAACATGGAGGTCTGCAGGGGTTGATTCACTGTTGGAGCATCTGCAGGTTGCTGCATTTAGGCATCAAGGGTGTAAAATATTTGATTATGACAAATTATTTCATATCCAAAAAAGGTTTCAAAAAAGGCAACTGGACTTGTAGATTTTGGAGAAGACGTTTCACCACTCATCCGAGTAGCTTCTTCAGTTCTGAGGGACTGGTGGGAAGTCTGAGGTTTAAATAGGAACTCTTCCTGAGGAACATTGCTTGTTATGCTAATAACCCGAAACTGGTGCAGCTATTCCCACTAACGACCGGGTACTTACCTTTTGTGAGGGGGGGACTGTTTTGGTCCTGTTTTGGTCTTACCTATGAATGGTTCTCCAACGACTCTTGTCCGTCTGGGGCTCCAGTGTCAAGGTGTGAAGGAGACTGAAACTTCTTGGGGACAGAAGTTAGCACTGTATTGTAAATAGATGGCAAATTGAATCTCAGTCCACCTCCTCTGTTTAGTGAAGGTTTTTCCAGTCTGACATAGATGGCTTCCTTAACTCCTCTTTCAAACCATCTGTCTTCTCTGGCTAAGATTTGGACGTTGTTATCCTCAAAAGAGTGTCCTTTGTCCTTCAAGTGTAGGTGGACTGCTGAATCGTTACCTGATGAGCTGGCTCTCCTGTGCTGGTACATGCGTTTGTGGATAGGTTGTTTAGTTTCCCCAATGTATAGGTCTGTACACTCCTCACTGCACTGAACGGCGTACACCACATTGCTCTGTTTCTGCCTGGGTGTTTTGTCCTTTGGGTGGACCAGTCTCTGCCTGAGTGTGTTCCCTGGTTTGAAGTACACTGGAATACGGTGGTTCCTGAAAATCCTCCTGAGTTTCTCGGACACTCCAGCCACGTAGGGGATGACGATGTTTTTCCTCCTGTCCTTCTCCTCCTCTCTGTCCCTTTTGGGGTATCTTTTTGAGCCTTTCACAAAGGCCCAATTAGGATACCCACATGTCTTGAGTGCCCGTTTTATGTGTTTCTGCTCCTTCTCCTGGCCATCCGGTCTTGTGGGTACCGTCTGTGCTCTGTGCTGGAGCGTTCTGATGACCCCTAGTTTGTGCTCCAGGGGGTGGTGGGAGTCAAATAATAAGTGCTGATCGGTGTGGGTGGGTTTCCTATATACTTCGATGTTGAGGCTTCTGTCTTCTTCCACCTAGGCCAGGTGGAAGAAGACAGAAGCCTCAACATCGAAGTATATAGGAAACCCACCCACACCGATCAGCACTTATTATTTGACTCCCACCACCCCCTGGAGCACAAACTAGGGGTCATCAGAACGCTCCAGCACAGAGCACAGACGGTACCCACAAGACCGGATGGCCAGGAGAAGGAGCAGAAACACATAAAACGGGCACTCAAGACATGTGGGTATCCTAATTGGGCCTTTGTGAAAGGCTCAAAAAGATACCCCAAAAGGGACAGAGAGGAGGAGAAGGACAGGAGGAAAAACATCGTCATCCCCTACGTGGCTGGAGTGTCCGAGAAACTCAGGAGGATTTTCAGGAACCACCGTATTCCAGTGTACTTCAAACCAGGGAACACACTCAGGCAGAGACTGGTCCACCCAAAGGACAAAACACCCAGGCAGAAACAGAGCAATGTGGTGTACGCCGTTCAGTGCAGTGAGGAGTGTACAGACCTATACATTGGGGAAACTAAACAACCTATCCACAAACGCATGTACCAGCACAGGAGAGCCAGCTCATCAGGTAACGATTCAGCAGTCCACCTACACTTGAAGGACAAAGGACACTCTTTTGAGGATAACAACGTCCAAATCTTAGCCAGAGAAGACAGATGGTTTGAAAGAGGAGTTAAGGAAGCCATCTATGTCAGACTGGAAAAACCTTCACTAAACAGAGGAGGTGGACTGAGATTCAATTTGCCATCTATTTACAATACAGTGCTAACTTCTGTCCCCAAGAAGTTTCAGTCTCCTTCACACCTTGACACTGGAGCCCCAGACGGACAAGAGTCGTTGGAGAACCATTCATAGGTAAGACCAAAACAGGACCAAAACAGTCCCCCCCTCACAAAAGGTAAGTACCCGGTCGTTAGTGGGAATAGCTGCACCAGTTTCGGGTTATTAGCATAACAAGCAATGTTCCTCAGGAAGAGTTCCTATTTAAACCTCAGACTTCCCACCAGTCCCTCAGAACTGAAGAAGCTACTCGGATGAGTGGTGAAACGTCTTCTCCAAAATCTACAAGTCCAGTTGCCTTTTTTGAAACCTTTTTTGGATTACCATGACCTGGATGACTGAGAACCTACACAGACAAATTATTTCATAGTTAACAGGAGATTAACTTTTTTTATATTATTATAAATGCACCAGTCACTTCATTTTTATTAAAACCAGGAGACATTTAAAAACTTTTTGTTTTCTTGTTTTTTTTTAAGGCAACTTGAGAAACAGTTTTCACCCATTTATAAATATATGTGTGTGTATAATATATAAAACATTAAACTGCTGAATAAAAGTTTCATACATTTAATTGTCCTCTTCACCTTTAAGCTACAAGTCATTCAATTAGTTCTGTGACATTTCTATACGTTACACTGAGGTTAATGTAAATCCTGAGGAGATAAACCTGATGGTTCAGTATGAGGTTAATATAAACCTGTTATTAATGATTTATTAATAATGTTGTAGAAGAAACTCCTGCTCTGCTCCGTGTTTGATCACTGACGTGTCTCTGAGCTTCAGGTTAAAGAGTCAGAAACTAAACAAATCAGAAAAACATGAAACTGCTTCAAAATGATTAAAAGATGTGATAAGATCAGATGAAAAATGTCCTAAAAATAACATTTAAGTCGTTATAATTGACTTTTATCAGAAGAAAATATATATATATATTTCTGGTTTTAATTTAATGTTTTAATTTAACATCTTGGAGACCTTTACATCTCAAATAATAAAACATAAATAATTAATTATATAAAATATAGCAGCTTTTTTCAGCTCTAATGTTCTGAAGAGAAGAAGTAAATTAAATGTTAAATCATATAAAATATTCATATAATATCAGAAATATTTAGGAATAATATACAAAATGAAAATCAAAACACTGCTGATTAAAAAGGTTCACACAAAATTACAATAATGATTTTTTTTAAATGAATCAATACATTTTATTTTTATTTTTCATAATAAATTGTTTTAAACTTAAAGTCTTAATGTAATCGTCTACTCGTAAATAAATTTAACAAAACTAAGAATAAAATGTATAAATGGTTTAATGACTAATTTTCTCCTGATCTCGTTGCTCAGTTTGTTTTTGTGATTTAAAATATTAAAATTAAAAATTAGATCCTTAAAAACAAACACAGCTGCATTAAATGTGAAGACGTGGACGTGTTATTATTCACCAGCACATTAACATAAAGTCATTATTATGATGTGATGCCACCTTCACATCTGTGTTCCTGCAAAAACCAGAAAGACACCAGGAGCCAGAGAGACCGCCTCGGCCTCCTACGACACGACCCCCCGACCAGAGCACAACTGTTACAGCTGAATGAAACCGTCAACGAGAGGCGACGAGTTCAAGTCAGAGGAACATCACTGGATGTCACCTGTTACTTTAAAATAATCTTCCAGAGAAATCATCTGACTCTTTTAAGCCTGACTTTTTTAAATGGAGCGTCTCTGTAGCGTCATTATTCGACCTAAAGCAGGCGGGTGGTCTCTAACAGACCTCTGTCTCTACACCAGCCTCAGTTTAGACTGAAGGAAGCTGTTCCAGCCTCCACGTTCATCCTGACCACAAACAAGAAATAAAAGGTAGGTTAGGAGCACGTGATGTGGAAGTTTAACTCTACAGCATACATGTATAAACATTAAATAAGAAATCAACACAAATATCTATGGACAACAAGCTAAAGAAAGATTGCAATAAGCATAAAATATATCATAAAATGTTCTCACTCGGTCAAAATGATCAAATAACGTAACACGAGCTACAACAAGTTAATGTAACACAGCCTGTAGAACCAGTGGACGCCATGACAGCTCCTCTACAGTGAAGCATGTGGAGCTCCCCCTGGTGGCTGGCTGCTGTATAGGTAACATAAGCCACACCCTCTCGTTGTTTGTGGGCGGGGCTTCAGCTGAACTAAAAACACTAAACTACACGTCAGATTGTCAAAGACGATTTCAGTAAGTTTAGGTAGTTTGATTTATTTGACGCTTAAAAAACAAAGAAAGTGACGTCATGATGATTGACAGTTGTAGCTGTGCAGTAAAGTTAAGGTTCAGTTCAGTGAAACTGTCATTAGCTAGCTAGCTAGCTACTTTAGCTATTACATGATGGAGCTGGATTTAAATGTTGTTAGTAACTGGTGGAGGAAGATGAGGAGGAGGAGGAGCATGTCAGCCGTTTCTTCTACAGTCTATGTACTGTTGGTTATTCTGATGTTAAATCTTCAGCAGCATTTAGCGGCGCTGTAACAGTCGTCTGCTTCAGAGACAGATTCTCCTCGTCTCTTTATTTCTGTGCAGACTGAACTGATTATATTTTGTGAGCCCCCCCCCCCCCCCCCACTACTCCACTCGAAGCTTTTAACAACATGTTTAACTTCCAACAGCATCAGCGTGTTTACCCACAAACCCTTGCTCCGCTAAAACAATCCCTCTGAGAGCGGCGTCCTCCAGATCCGTCATTGTCTTTGAGCTGAAACACTCACGCTGTGTATTTACCTCCGTAATCAGAGTCCATGCAACTGTTGTGTCTTTATGATGTGAAGGTGTTACGTCGCTTACGTTCACACACAGGAACACACACTCAGCGGGAGACAAGTGCAGGGAAACACTCGCTCACCGTCTGAGACGACATCATCTTCATGCATTTTCATTTTTACGCTTGGTTCGGTTGTCGTGACGACGCGTCGGCCTGAACAAACTCTGAGACGGCGACAAGTCTGAACTTCCACACGAGAGCACAAGATGAAACACGCAGGGAGAGTTTAACGCTCAGTCACTGCACTCTCACCGGCCACTTCATTAGGTACGCCAGTCAGCACGGTCCTGATCTAAATCTAGACTCTCTGGTGTTCAGCTTTAGTTTCTAACAGCTCACAGAGATGTTGTGAACCAAAGTGATGGACGATGTTTCCTTCAGGGAAACGTTTGAGGCTAACTCTGTGTTTGTGTCAATCAACTGGATCGGTGGCTCCCATTGGTCCAGATCAGTCCAGCTTCTTCCTCACCCGTAGCCTCCTACTCCAGGGTCAGCAGGGTGCATTCTGGGTAGTTTCGGAACACTGGACCTTGTTGCCGCCTTTAGAAGAACAAAAGGTTTGTCTGTTTTACCAGCGTGGACACTCTGTCCTCCAGAGACGATGGACGTCAGGTCGGTGAGCGTCCCTCTGGACTCGTCATCGCCCACGTATCAGTGAGAGCCAGTGTGTTTGAGGCTGTCTGTCATCGTCACAGTGTGAGAAATCTTCCTCCTGTTTGCGTCTAGGTGTCATTACAACAAGACAACGGCGCGTTAATAAAGAGAATGACTGCAGCCAGTGGGCTTTTGTTTTCCATGCTAATCAGCCAGCCGATGCTGCTGCTCTCCGCTTTGTTCGCCTGAAACAAACAGAGCAGCATCACTGTCAGCATCACGCTCAGCTCTGACATCTTTCCTCAAATCAATATTATTGTTTTCATTCCTTCTCCTTTGTTGACGGTGGAAAGGTTGAGCTTCGTTTGGAACCAGGAGAATCTGAGTCTGACTCAGATCGCTAACTTTCAGGTTAAATATTTGGCTTAAAATAACGTCCTGGGTTAACAAGTCTCCTACAGCATCAGCTCACTGAGTCAGACTGCTCCTGACCTGGTCTTCATTTCATTTATAACAACACACGTTTGTCCTCCACCAGGAAACGATGAGTCACTTATCAAATGATAAGAAGAATCAGTTTTCCTTCATGTAGGGACTTCTTTCTGTGCAGTGCTCAGGGAGTAGCAGCTTCTCTAACCACTAACTCTCCTTTAATTAAAGACTTTATAATGTTATAAATAAACAACCTTCCTGGTTGGATTCAAACCAACAAACACACAAAGAACTAGAACGATGAAGTTAGTCAGTTTATCTGGAGTCTCTCTGCTGAGAACTGATTCTGCTCCTGAAAAGATCTGCCGACCAATCAGGTCGTTTTGGGGCGGGGCTTTAAACCTGATTACGCCAGAGATTATTTATTTAAAGCTGCAGTTCCTCCACCGTCCACTAGAGGCTCCACCAGTGAGTCAGTCTCCATAGAGCTCCATGTTAAACCATCCTGATACTAGAACAGTTCTGGTCTCTAGAGATCATTCCTCTGTTCATGATGAATGTTTCTAGAACTCACCTGTTTAAATGAGATCAATTAAGGGGGCGTGGCCTCTTTGATTGACAGGTAGCTAGCCGTCTTTAGCCTCAGCTCCACCTCCTCCTCTTTGAGCATTGGATCAGCTGGGAGTCAGGAGGAGTCAGAACTTGAGGAAACGATGCAAAGTTAAACTACTGAACAAAAAGTTCCTGCATCAAGCGTCTGCGTTCTGCTTTCTTGTCCGTGTTATTTTCTTTCCTGGCGTTCCACGTGTTTTTTATTATTTCCCGTCGTGTCTGAGTGTCGGTCTGAGCTCTGGGCTTTCTGTTTTCCCAACAGCCTCCTGAGTTTACAGACACAAAGACTTGTGCAGTGAATCCCCTCAGCTCCTCCCGTCTCTGGGGTTTATCTCTGAGTCTGTAACTGGTATTAAACATCAGATCACTGTTTTCTTTGTGTGTGTTTGTGTGTTGTGCGTTAGCGCGTCGATGATCAGGGGAATTCAGCGACTCTCCAACAGTCTGTCACTGTTTATGTCTTTGTCTCTTTGTTTACTTACTCCTTCGTTCCTCCTTAGCTTCGTCTTTCTGTCTTTGACACCTATTTTTATTTTTTTAAACGTTCCTCCAAATGTTCAACAATAATACTTTCTGGTCGACTCTAAGTCTGGAGAATAAATCCATTGAAGTGTTGCTGAATCCACTTTTGATTTTTGTGTAATTGCTTTACTGACTGTTGAATTAGTATTTATCCAGGGGAACATGTCTCTTTGCTGAGGCCAATAAAACCCTTAGAATCAGAGCTGTTAGATGTTATACATGCACCATTTAAATGGAGTGATCCTAGATGCTCTAATAAGTCAAATGAACGTTGACGGAGAATCTTTAAAATGTGTAAAAAACCTGTACGATATATTTGTTTTGCTCCAAAAATGTGAACTAATGAACGTGTAAATGAGTTTATTTCTGAATGTATTGAGCTGAGAGGAATCAGTGATCAGCTTTTTGATGCTTCTCTATTAAATGTTGGGGAAAGAGGATGATGAAGGTCAGTTTTTATATTTCTAATCTCACTAAGAAGTTAAACATGAAGGTGTTTTTATTTTCAGAATTAAAGGATTATCTCAGCATTAGAAAACAGTAACAGAGAACACTGAAATAGTCACCTGATCATCTCTTGACCAAGATTAAATCTATAATTAAATATTCAACCAAACTCAGTTAAAAAACAGGATGAAGACCAGGACCAGGACCAGGACCAGGACTAGGACTAGAAGAGCTCCTAGACTATGGTTTAAACTCAAAACGGGACCAAACTAGGTGCTGAATTAGCAGAGAGTGCTAGCCTATAGCGGGCTAACGCTGTTGATACTGGACCAAACGTTTGTGTCTGATGTTTCTGTGCAGATAAATAAAGTTTATATTTAATAATGGTCATAAAGGCGGTTTAATAAACCATCGTCTGCGCCGTCACTGAAGAGGAAGAAGATTGTGTGTTAGTGTGTGTTAGCATGTTGTTAGCATGTGTTAGCGTGTGACGTTTGGCTGAATCATTGTGTCTTTGTGTTAACGTGTTAATCACCATCAGACCAGCATCAGGACAGGTGGTGTTGTCTTCAAACCCGAGTCCCAGCTGTACCTGCTCCACCTAATAACTCTGAGTGTGTGTGTGTGTGTGTGTGTGTGTGTGTGAGCATCCTGGGATGTGGTTGATGATCCAATTCACCGGAGGAGGTGGCGGCGGCGGCGGTGGCGTTTCCCACTCCCCCCAAATCACACCTCCACACCCTCAATACCCTCAACGCCGTATTAAATCTTGCCACTGTTGTTTGTGTGTGTAAGTGTGTGTGTGTGTGTGTGTGTGAATTTTCAGCGGACGCCGTCTCCCCCCACCAGCTCGTCTTTTCTTGCCTCATCCCTCCTTTTTGTCACTGTTGTTTTCCCATGATGCCTTGGGAGACAACAACACCACCACATACACAAACACACAAACAGCAGCAGTGTGTGTGTGTGTGCGTTTAGATAACACACTGTCATCACACAAAGACCCAGATAAGATAGATAGATAGATGGATGGATGGATGGATGGATAGATAGATAGATAGATAGATAGATAGATAGATAGATAGATAGATAGATAGATAGATAGATAGATAGATAGATAGATAGATAGATAGATAGATAGATAGATAGATAGATAGGTGGGTGGATGGATGGATGGATGGATGGATGGATGGATGGATGGATGGATGGATGGAGCGAGTGATGCTGAAGACAATGGGAAGTGAGAGACATAAAGAAAGAGAGTGAGTGATGCAGAGGGTGAGAGAGAGATGCTGTGTTTTCCTGCTGCAAATCAATCTGTGTCAGCGGTAAATGGAGATTATTAAACAGCAGGAGAGAGAGAGAGAGAGAGAGAGGGATGCCAATCAACTCCTGTCTCTCTCCCCTCTCCATCGTCGGTCCACGGTTTCCACGGTAACCGTCCCCAGGCCGACGGCAGCCAACGGATGTGGGGGTCACACACACGGAGGGAAATAAACCGACATTATCTGTACGACTGAGCTAAATAAACACAGACACATGTTTATGCTCCACGTCTGCACACAAACAAACACACATAGAGAAATACACAAATAAATAAACACACAAATAAATAAGCATCTAAATAAATAGACATAAATAATACACACCAGTGGAAACACAGGGACACGAGCTGGGGAACAAACACACAACGCTACACAAAGCTCAGTCTGACACACTGTGTAGTCACTACCTGCTCATTAGTGTGTGTTTCTGTGTGTGTGTGTGTGTGTGTGTGTGTGTGTGTGTTTGACGTGCTACAGCAGCAGACAGGGAGAAGCTGTCGCTGTCACTTCAGCTAAACAAAGAAAAGACTCAGATTCACTGATGGGACTCGACGGAGAGAAACCAGCTGAGCAGTCTCTGTGTGTGCGTGTGTGTGTGTTTGTTCAGGTAGGCCTCTAGGTGAAGACACTGGATGCAGGGCGGGAGGTGGTTGCCATGGTTACTGCCGTGCTGCAACCATGCTGATGCGGTGCAGGTGCAGGACGAGCGGCAGAGAGCTGTCACTCAAAGCTGCTGCTCAGGTTTGTGCTAGTTAGCTCCAGCTAGCTGCAGTTAGCTCCAACTAGCTCCAACTAGCTTCAGTTAGCTCCAGTTAGCTCCAGCTAGCTCCAACTAGCTTCAGTTAGCTCCAGTTAGCTCCAGTTACATTTTAAAGATTTAATCCAGACTAACTGCATCGTTTATGCAGCTGATGTCAGTTAGCTCTGGTAGAGAATCATCTAACAAGACGATGAAGAAAGTTTCTTCATCTTTTCTACTCGTTTGTTTCTTCTTCTTCTTTTGGGGTTTTTCTGATGGAGACAATCAAACAAACAGCATCAGCTACAGAAACAACACAAACAACAACAGAAGGATGAACAGAGGACTGAAGACGTGATGAAGAGGCTCAGAGTAAAGGCGTCTGAGGGAATATGTGATCAGGACGTTGTTTTCTAACCAACACTGACCAGCAGAAAACATCAACAGGAGCCCCAGCATGACCTCTGACCTCTGACCTCTGCAGATCATCAAGAGTTGAGACGTGGATTCATTCAGCTTCACCTTGATAGTGACATCACCTGATGAGGAATCAAAGCATCAGTGAATGTTGTCACAGACGTTCAGGTGGTTGTTAGATCTTGGCTCTTTGACTAATATGACCTGGATTAATGGGAGCTGACAGAAAAACACCTTTAATGTGGATACAAGGTAAATGAGTTTAAAGGTGGAAACACTGTACAGTCAGTCTGGATCGTTTCATCAGTATTTAGATCATTTAGACCTGGATTAATACTGATCGACTCTCTCTAGACTTTTCTCTGATTTCTGCAGATCTGTCTTAATCGTCCATTTACGATCAGATCAGTTTTTGCCTCAAACATTTTTCTGACCTCTGTAGATCTGTTCATCTAGGTGAGACGTAGACGAGTTAAATTTGCTCATTTGATGGTAAAACATCATTTATGTGGCTACAAACGAGTCAAGGAGCCAAAGTGTGATCGTGTCTCAGTGACATGGATCAGTCTCAGATGGATCAGACTCTAACAATAAGCTCGGGTCCTTCCTTCCTGTGCCGCCGCCCCGCCACAATAAAACTCCCCTTTTGTTTTCCCTCAAGCTTTTCTCTCAGCGGCGACACAAACTGTTTGTGTGGCAGCAAAAACGGCGTCCCATCAAGACCAAATAGCTGCACTTTCATCATCATCGCCGCCATCATCATCATCATCATCATCATGCTGCTATCACTATCACATGACGCCTACTTAGGATGCACTTCTGGGCTTTGGATGTGTCTCTGTCTGGCACCCATCTCCCCTCCCGTCTGAAGGCACTGACACCTGGGGAGATTGAACATCTCGTCACACTGAAGCCTCTTTTGTCGGGATGAATATGTTTCGCTATTTGCCGGCGCCATTAGAGAGCGTTTTTTTTTCCTTTTTTCTTTTTCAGCATTGTTATTCTGAGAGGATTCATATCGCTCTGCCTTTTTCTTTCTGTCGGCTGCAGCAAGGTGGAGAGGTAGAGGGATGGGGGGGGCAGCAGCTTAGGCATTAGCTGCATTTTAGATGCGACCAGGTTGACGGCTGATATCAGTGGAGGGGCGGGGGGTGTTTTTTTGTCAGGGAGCTGTCAGTCTGTCAGCTCAGTGAAGTTCTGCAGGCTGTTAACTGGGTTTGCTGAGATCTGAGATTTAGGACAATAGCAACAGCAACGGGGACGGATGGACGGATGGATGGATGGATGGATGGATGGATGGATGGATGGATGGATGGACGGATGGACGGATGGACGGATGGATGGACGGATGGATGGACGGATGGACGGATGGATGGATGGACGGATGGATGGATGGATGGATGGACGGATGGATGGACGGATGGATGGACGGATGGATGGACGGATGGATGGATGGATGGATGGATGGATGGATGGATGGATGGATGGATGGATGGACGGACGGATGGAGACAGAGTGAGGGAGGGAGGGGGAGTAGGACTGGATAGGGTGAGTTAAGTGTTATAAGGATTTCAGTCTGATCTGCATCAGTCTCAAATCTTCAGGTACAATGAAGAAGAAGAAGAAGAAGAAGAAGAAGACGTTCCTCAGTTCAGTCCTTCGTCCACAAACATGTCCCCCATCAGAGAGTGAATCTGAAAACGTTGTCGTACTGAGAAAACAGATAAAAGCAGCGGAGCAACATCTTCCTGATCATCAACCATGGAGCAAGAAGAGAAGAAGAAACTAAACAACAACAACAACAGCCTCAGCAACAGCAATGACAACTGCAACAGTAAGAAGAAGAGCAACAAACAGCAGCAGCAGCTTCATTTCCTGGTCTGGATCTCCACAAAGACATGAAACAGGAAGTGAAGAATGAATCGTCTGAACACTAAAATGTTTCTGTTCAAGTTTCTTCTTCTTCTAAAACATTTCATGCATCGTGGAGCGAGACGATCTTCAGCTGAACAGACCGGAGCCGTGTTGCTGCTGCAGACGCTGATATCTGGTGAAAGTTTGCTTTCCCAGTTTTCTGTCCCCTGCTTGTGAACTTCCTGACGTGTTGGGAGGAGAGCGGAGTCAGAGAGAGGAGGGAGGTCAGCGCTGATGTATGATCCTCTAATGAGCCGAGCGATTGGCCGCTGACGGAGACGAGGGATCTGGTGGACTCTCGCTCTCCGTCCCCGGTGTGTGATCCATTGAGCGTCCGCTGAGTGAGGAGCTGAAGGTTCGGTCCTAAACACTCGACCGATGAATCAGACGGAGCTGAAGTCTGACTCCAAACACTCAGGGATCAGCTGGAGGTCGAGACAACTGAGGCAACGACGGAGTCTCATTTAGATGATTAAAGTTCATCAGTAAATATTAAGACTCGTCTCTGAGCCGGGACCTTCACCGTCGCTACGACAACGACAACATGTGTGTCCTCCAGCAACGAGAGACTGAAAACTCTGACCTGACGTCTGTCTGTGAGCTAACACGCTGCAGAACAACGACAAGCAACAGCAACAACAAGAGCAACTACAACAACAACTACAACAACAACTACAACAACTACAGAAGAAACAACAACAGCAACAACAAGAGCAACTACAACAACAACTACAACAACAACTACAACAACAACTACAACAACTACAGAAGAAACAACAACAGCAACAACAAGAGCAACTACAACAACAACTACAACAACTACAGAAGAAACAACAACAGCAACAACAAGAGCAACTACAACAACAACTACAACAACAACTACAACAACTACAGAAGAAACAACAATGAAAACAACAGCAACAATGACAATAGCAGCTGAAACAACAACAACAGTAGAAACATCAATAACAACAATGAAAACAACACTAGCAACGACAGAAGCAGCTGCAACAGCAACTACAACAACGATAACAACAGCAACACAAACAGGAACAGAAGAAACAACAACAATGGAGACGACACAGAACAGCAGCAGCAACAACAAAAGCAACTGCAATGACAACAGCAACAACAGGAGAAACAACAATAGTAGCAACACAGAACAGTAGCAGCAACAGCAACCACAATGAACAGAACCGAAGACAACACAAGAATCAACAACAGGAACAACAACACAATGACAAGAACAACAGCAGTAGAAACAACAACAATAAGCAACAGCTGCAATAGAGGCAACAGCAACTACAACAATAACAACAGCAACAAGAGTGAAAACCAGACTCTGGTCCTCGTGTTTTCAACCAATCACTGAACAGAAACAGTTGAAACCAGGAAGTGTCGTCAACTGTTCGTCACATCTTCACAGGACAAACGTCTCCGTAGACGTTTTAACTTCTTCATCGTTGCCGTTGCCGTTTGCCGTTGCCGCTGCCGTTGCCTTGTGCTGATCTGTCGTTGCCTTGAACCCAGAGCGACTCAGAGGGAACAGGAAGTGGAGCTGCTAAATTAAAAGCTTTGTGTTTGTATCTGTGATCATGAACACGTCGACTCTGCTCAGCGACTGATAAATGAATGTGTGAATGTGTCAAAGCGTGGACTCACTACATCTACAGGACGTCTGTGTTGTTACGCTGCATGTGATCAGGAAGGACTCACGTCTTCTGGTTTCATCTCCTGTCGTGTCTCTGGAGCAGAGATCAGGACAGAGACCGGAGCTTTACACGATGCTGCATCAGACTGACGGACTCAGTTTCCCACAATCCCTCTGCACGCTGACAGGAAACACAAACAGGGAGGAGGAGGTCAAATACCAGATCTGAGAAGACCAGACAAGACAAGACCAAGACCAGACCAGACCAGACCAGACCAGACCAGACAAGATCAGACAAGATCAGACAAGATCAGACAAGATCAAGACCAAGACCAGACCAAACCAGACCAGACCAGACCAGACAAGACAAGACAAGACAAGACAAGACAATATCACACCAGATCAGACAAGACCAAGACCAAGACCAGACTAGACAAGACAAGATCTGACCAGACAAGACCAGACAAGACCAAGACCAAGACTACACCAGACCAGACCAGACCAGACCAGACCAGACAAGACCAAGACCAAGACTCATCCAGACCAGACCAGACCAGACCAGACCAGACCAGACCAGACCAGACCAGAGCAGACACTAAGATCAAACTTTAAATAAGTACTATAAGATGTAAGCTCCTAAAACATGAATGTAAATAAAAGTAATAAATTAGAACGTCTCCACTCGTTCATTCCTGCAGACATCTCGTGGTGTCCTCCAGAGACTCGTCTCTCTGGATCTAAACTCTAAAACCTGATGGAGGACTCTGACACCAGTAAAACAAACATATACATTTAATAATAATACATTTAAATCAGACGGCGTGTCCGTGGAAAGCAGCCAATTATTGACGTCTGAAGGTGAGACGGACGCGTCCCGTGGCGTGGATGTGTGGTAAAGACGGCCTCATTATCCGGCTGAAAAGACGCCGACTCGCTCCGAGAAATCGGCAGAAAGGAGAGTTAATTTGCACTCCTAATTCATCCTCCTTCCAGTTTTGTCTCCTTCTCTCTTTTCGGGTGAGAAAGTGAGCCAGGGGTCCGGGGCCCCTCAATACGTGACCGTGATTGTGTCCATGGCCTCTCTCTTTCAGCCATTTCCACCGGCATTAATTGGCGCTGCTGGTGAATCGGGCCTATTCTCCGTCTGAGAGTGTGTCCCAGAGGTAATTGCTGTGAGCTTTAGAGGGCCAAAGTGTTGGTTTAAGGGCCCCTGACCCTTGACCTCATGGCTAAAAGTCCCCCCCCCCCATCCCACTCCTGCTTTCTTTCTGTGGGTGAATGTCTTTCCACTGGCTTGTTCTCCACAGTGAGTGTGTGTTTTGTCTGCTTTGTTGGACGATGAGGACGTAAAGAAAGATGAAGAGGAAGCTCGACAGAAGACAAACAATGAGTTCAGTCCGTCCGGGACGCATTCCTGCAGTAAATGCTCCCGACCAGAAGCATGTGGACGAAGACAGCGAGGAAGAAGAAGACGACTGAAAAACAAACAGAGTGAGTCCGTCCAGATTAAAGCAAACAGACTAAACAGAGACACCCGCGCTGAAGCAAAGGACAGGGACGGAGTTTCTACTTCAAACAGAGACACCTGAGTGTTAATCTGCTCAGTCCTTTATGTGTTTCCACCTGACGTCCTGATTTATTGTTTCATTTAGGATGTCAGGTTTTATTAAGATAAGGCTGGTTTAATGTTAGACCGGATACGTTTGGTTTAGGCCAGGCTTAAATTAGTCTTAGGTTAGATTAATGTTAGATTAAAACAGGATTTGGTTTAGATTAGGATGGGTTAAGATAAATTCTGATTAAAGTAAATTTGGATTAAGATAAGGATGGGATCAGGTTAAATTAATGTTAGTATAGGACAAGATTTAATTTATACTAGATTAATATTATTTTGGGTTGAAGTTAATCTGGGTTAAAATATAGCTGGGATTAGGTTAGATTAAAGTTTGGTTATATTATGTTGAGACAGAGTTAAGATAAAGTTGATGTTAGGTAGGATAAGGTTTAGTTTGACCTGGTTTAGGTTAGTATTAGATTATTTAAACGTTAGATTAAGGTTAATTTAAAACAGGGTTTAGTTTAGATTAGGCTAGACTAAGATGCATTACGGATGTTTGGATAAGATAAGGATGGGATTAGGTTCGGTTTAAATTAGGTTAGTATAGGACAAGGTTTAATTTATACTGGGTTAGGATTAATTTGGATTGATGTTAGATTAATCCAGGTTAAGGTCAGATTGGATTAGGTTAGATTAAGACAGATTAAAGCAGACACATAAAACTGTTCTGAAGCAGCAGTAGAGATCTATTAGAGACAGTGACAGTAAATGATGCTGGAGTTTAACTGAGAGACAAACTGAGATCAGATCTTTGATGCCAGGTGTGAAGACATGAAGCTGGTCACTGATGATCAGACTGGTTCTGGGTCACTGACAGTAACCGAAGTAATCTGGACCGAGTTAAAACTAAATCTGATGCTGAGGTCCACAGCCGTCACAACAGCGATGTCAGCAGACCCCGTACTGGTCCTGGGACAGTCCTGCAGACCCCGTGCTGGTCCTGGGACAGTCCTGCAGACCCCGTGCTGGTCCTGGGACAGTCCTGCAGACACCGTGCTGGTCCTGGGACAGTCCTGCAGACCCCGTGCTGGTCCTGGGACAGTCCTGCAGACACCGTGCTGGTCCTGGGACAGTCCTGCAGACACCGTGCTGGTCCTGGGACAGTCCTGCAGACACTGTGAGGATGTTTTTGATCAGAGTCTAAAATCTCCCAGAGCTGGTTTACATGATAACACGGGACGCTCCGTGTTAAAACGTCCCGGCTCCTGGCTGCAGCTTTAATCGTCTGTTTTTGTTCGTCTCCTGTTCTGGAGGCGCCGGCTGCTCTTCAAGGTACACGGAGTTTAGCGATACTAATCCTCAGCACCTGGCTGATCTGACGCCAACGTGACCCACACACAAACACCTGAAGGTTCACGCTGAGCCGGGGCCAGCTGCAGGGAAAAGCTGGAAAAACGGGATCAAACGAGCTCATCAGGACCAGGACCAGACCAGACCAGACCAGGACCAGGACCAGGACCAGGACCAGGCCAGGACCAGGTCAGGACCAGGGCAGGACCAGGACCAGGTCAGGACTAGGACCAGAACCAGACCAGGGCCACACCAGGACCAGAACCAGAACCAGAACAAGGACCAGACCAGGACCAGGACCAGGACCAGGTCTCAGAGCCAGGCCATTAGCATGTAGCTTGTTAGCATGTAGCCTGATGTCTTTCAGCTGCTGTCGATGTTAAACCTGTTAATAAAACAGAAGAAACACAAACAAACACTAACTCATGTTTACATT
>SRSE01000524.1:0-109003 GCA_005024645.1 Planiliza haematocheilus
CTTTAATCGATCAGTGTAAGCTAGCAGCTCATGATCGTCATTCATTTCATTTTTCTCTGTCTTTAGCATGAGTTAGCGTAGCTAGCTAGGGCCTTGCTAACCTCTAGAATCACCTCTACCTGCAGATGCATGGGTGAAGCGTCGTTTAAAAGACCTGCAGGTTCATTTATCTAAAACAATGTTTCTTTGATGGTTAACATTTAGCATTTATGCATTTAGCATAGCTAGCAGAGCAGCATGTTGTCCCAGGGCCTCATTAGACTCCAGATTGGTCTGCTTATAGCTGCCACATGTTTTTAGTTTTATCATGAACTTCTTTAAGGTTCTCTTTCTTATCTTAAACTTATTTTCCCGCCATAATCCTGATGGTTAAAGTGAACCGTCCATCTGTAGATTTAATCTGATTAAACTGTGATTAACACACGTTGACCTATATTCAGTTAAACCTCCAGTCCAGATCTGCTTCCTGTGGTTTTGGTCAGTGTTCTGACATTAGTGGTGTCTACAGGGAGGTGGTCTATCTACACCAGAACCACTAGAACCACAAGAACTATCAGTGCAGACACAGACTCATCCTGTAGTTAATGTCCGTTAGGATCTACTCTGTCTACAGCTGCTGCTACATTATACAGTGAGACCACGACGGCTTCTCAAAGAATAAAGGTTTCACAAGGAAATGTGAAACATCTTGTTCCAATAAGATCCGTCTCAGATTAGTTCTCAGCGTCTGCACCGAGGTTTTTAAACTAGAAACTGAATCTGACAGAAGAAGAAGAAAAGAGGAGTCATTCAGATTAAAGAAGAAAAATACAGAAACAAGAACAAAGTGTATTTGTTTGGTTCCTTAAAGACGCTAGACGTAGACTAGACCAGATTTTATTGACCCACATGGTACATTTCTTATTCCTTTTTTATATAATTAATATAATTAATTCATATTATGTATTTATATAATAAAAATAAAAACACACTAGTAAAAATAAATAAATAAATGTAAGATAGTTAAACAAAAATAAAATAAATAAACAAATAAATTAAATAAATAAAAATAAAAACTAAATATAAAAATACATAAAAATAAAATAAAATAAGTAAAATCAAAAATAAAATTAATAAACAAATAAATTAAATAAATAAAAATAAATATAAAAATTCATAAAAATAAAATAAAATAACTAAAATAAGTAAAATCAAAAATAAGATAAATATAAAATAAAATAAGCATAAATATACAAGATTCAGCAAATGTACAAATCTACAAGAAACAGAAATAAAAAATGTTATTATATTATTATCTTCAGTCCTAATAGTTTAGTGGGGGGTTTATAATAGACACATCTGTGAGAGGTGTCCACCTGACCCTCACCTGTTAATGTCTGTTAACGACCAGATGCTCACCTGGAATTAAAAGGAATCTGTTTAAATCGTTTGTTCTGGTTCCATCTTAGTTTTTTTTTCGACATCAGATTTAAGCTGAGGCGTCTGCAGACAGGACATGATTCAGATTATATTCCAGACTTTTATTAAGCTACGTGTCCAGATGCTCTCCAATCAGACCAGGACACGTTGGTGAGCGGCGGCGTGTTCCTGTGACCGTGGCGTTCATGTAACCGGGGGAATAAAAATAGAGGAAGGAGCTGAAAGGGCGGCTCTGAAGTGGTGGAATCACGCGGCGAGGGGATCCATCTTGACGGGAGTCAGGCTGTGACGGGAGATGAGATGTGACTCAGCTGTTCCTCCACCCTATTAAGTGGCGGACTCACCCCCCCTGCACCCCCCCACCCCGTCTATGTGTCCTCAGGTTGAGGAGAAACAGCGAGCGTCCGTCGCCTTCACCAAGCTGCTGACTGCCATGGAAACGCTGGGCTTCTCAGCCGGGGAGCAGAAGGCGATATGGCATGTTCTGGCTGGTATTTACCATCTGGGAGCCGCCGGGGCCTGTAAAGGTGACACTGATTCATCATCTTCATCATCATCTTCATCATCGTCAGTCACACAGTGTTACTAAACCCTCAGCAGACAAACACACACTAGCCTTTCTACACTAAAGAGGACCTAACGAGGCAGAGTTTAACCTTGAAGACGACACTTAACCTTCAGACGTCACATGAGTCAGTAAATGTTAAACTACAGCAGTGGCAACGTGTTAAATATTCAGAGACCTGCCTAAGGGGGGCACAAGCTTTAAACTATGCAGCAGCAGCAATATGCTAAGGAGCAACCACCTGATACGATCATTTTCAAACTACAGCAGTGATAATGCGCCAAGTTTTCAATGATAGTAAAGGATGCCCCGCCCACAACTGACAAACAAACTATAAACTACAGTAGTGGCAATATGCTGAGCTTTGAAAGACAGTAAGGGTCCCCCATCTGACAAACGTTAGACTACAGCAGTAGCAATGTACTAAAATTACAGCGACAATTGGTCCCCTCCCTAAGTGGCTTTAAACTACAGCAGTGGCAACGTGTTAAATGGGACACAAGCTTTAAACTATGCAGCAGTAACAACATGCTAAGGGGCAACCGCCTCACACAACAATTTTCAAACTACAGCAGTGGTAATGTACCTCATGTTTTCAATGACAGTAAAGGATGCCCCACCCACAACTGACAGGACAAACTATAAACTACAGTAGTGGCAATATGCTAAGCTTTCATTGACAGTGAGGGGCCCCCATCCTACAAACTTTAGACTGTAGTACTAAAATTCAGTGACACTGGGATATCTCCCAAAGAGGCTTTAAACTACGGCAGTGACAATGTGCTGAGTTTTCATTTATTGCAGGAGACCTCCCCCACCTGAAAAACATGTAATTTAAATTTAAGTTTTCGATGACAGTAGCAGACATCCCTAATGGCCCCATCAGCACACATCACTGAAACTATGGAGCTTGTTTTTACTGAAGGACTGTAGTGACCTCTTCCTGTGACTTTCTTCTTCTTCTGCTGCTGCATTGACCTCCTCACAGTCACTGGCTGCCGTTGTAACGCTGCCCTCCCTCCGTTTTCCTCTGCACAGTGGGCAGGAGGCAGTTCGTGAGCTTCGACAGCGCTCAGGTGGCCAGCAGCGTCCTCGGATGTGAGGGAGAGGATCTGCACACTGCCGTCTTCAAGCATCACCTCAGACAGTTGCTGCAGAAAGCCACCGGGGGCAGCAGAGAGAGAAACGCCACCACTGAGGCAGAGGAGGGTGAGACAGACGCCAGACCAGACCAGGGCACGGTTATAAGGACGGAGATGTATAGGATGTACAAAAATACATATGAGTATACAATATATGTGATAAATATGAGTTATATGGGCTGTAAATGCAGATATATGGAAGGTAAGGATAAAGAAATATGCAAGAAACATAAATTCAGTATAGAATACAGTAATTAAACCAGTTAATAGTAAATCAATATTAATTCTTGTGAAGAAATGTTAAAACATGTTGGTTCAGCTGCTGTGGGTCATGAATGAACCAGTTTTATTTTATTTATTAAAGTTAACACGTCCTAATCTCCCTCCTTTCTCTGATGCGTTCAGGTCCCAGGTTAACGGCTGCTCAGTGTGTCGATGGGATGGCGGCTGGACTCTACGAGGAACTCTTCACCGTCATCGTGTCGCTCATCAACAGGTACGAAGCATAGTCTGTATATAAACATGGACACCACGTCTCCTCTTCCTCTCATTGGTCAAACTGACTCTATCTTCCCGGGGATACGGGCGGCGCCATCTTGTGAGTCTGATCAGTATGGTCTGAGGGGGCGGGGCCATGTGGGAGCTGAAATATTGATGCCCCGCCCACTCTTCCTCCAGACTCGTAGTTCCAGGTGGAGAGAGACTCCAAAACAGCTCTACTGCTACTAAATATATACAGACGATGTTAAACTTACACATTTTAGATGATTTAGTTTTACATCCAGAACAATTAATTGTGTTTTTACAGTGTAGTATCCTCAGAGGCTTCATGTGAAGCTTCAGTCAGTAGAATCTGGATTTAATGCAAAAACATGAGGCTGAAAAAGTTTGTAGAAAAATGTCTTATGAATGAAAACTGTGGAGAAAGTTTAAACATCTTCCTTCAGCCGCGTGGATGAACGGTTCTATGTGCTCGATGTCTTCATGACTTTATCTAATCTTATTTCCTCGCTGTCATTAAGTCTGATTTATGCATCTGCATCAAATCTATGCCGCAGTCCGACGTTCACCTTCCCAGAAATGTCACTCCACGCCTCGGTGACGCTGATCACAGCATCTGTGATTGGTCATTTCCTCCTCCACATCATCGTCTCTGTTTTCTGTTCAACATTTATCAGCGTCATTAATTAAAGAAGGTTTGCATTCACACGTGAGCAAAGACACTTTCTGCTTGAATTTTCTACATTTCTGCATAAAAATGACTCAAAACAAAAGTAGAAAGTAGAAAACGAGAACCCAGTCAAACACATGAGGATGGAATATTAAACTTATGTTTGTTTATTTGGGAAAACGAGCCAATATTTTAGCCCATTCCTCAGAACAGAACCACTTCAGTTCTGAGATGTTGGTGGGTTTCCTCACATCAACGGCTGCTTTAGGTCCATCTGGTTCTTCTTTAACCGTTCTCTTGTAGAACCACTTGTGTTCTTGGTTCTCCTTGTCTTGCTGCATGACCCAGTTTCTCTTCATCACTGTGTACCTACACCGTTCATGTTTTTGTGCTCAGGGCTCTGAGCAGTCAGCAGCTGACGTTAGCGTCCGTGATGGTGGTGGACACGCCGGGCCTGAGGAACCCGAGACACTTGTCGGAGGAACGAGGAGCCAACTGGTCTGAACTCTGCCACAACTACTTACAGGAGAGGCTGCTGGAGCACTACCACTCTCACACATTCAGTCACACACTGGACAGATACGCTCAGGTAACATGGAGTCTGCCACAGTCAGTTTTATCTGCAGTTCACGTCAAAGCTAGCCTAGCTTACACTTTATCCTCTGCTAACTCCAAACAATTTAACTGACCCCGACAGATCTTTGCTGAAGTAAAAGTTATTGTGTGCAGGAAAAGGTTTTGCTAGTTGGGCTAAAATCTAAAGAAAGTATCATAAAGTCAAACGTTCATGGTCCTCAGAGGATGAACCTGAATGAACTAGCACTAGTTTCATTTCCTGCATACTGATTGGTGCTAACGTCCAGCGGTGTGGGGGCGTGGCTTGGCCGGAAGCTGACCAATCAGAGAAGAATGGTCGATTTCTTGTTGTATTTTATTCATATCATGATATTCTCCTCTTTAATTTAAATCACCGTCTGACTGACATGAAGCCAAACTCACTCAGATTCTTAGTCCCTTTTATCTTCTCACTTAAATTATTTGGAAATATCCCAGATCTTTACATTTCACCAACAACCCTTGCGTTGTCTGTTGCAGGAGAAGATCCACGTGGACTTTGAGTGTCCAGAGAGCAGCCCGGCAGAGGTTGTATCCGCCATCGACCAGCCGCCTCCGCAGGTACCCAGCAAACATGAAAAGAGTTTTAACAGCACTGAGATGTCTGCCGTTAATCTCAAAGGTCAGCGTCACCCAGAACTGTCAAAAGTCCGTCTGTGTCAGTCAGAGTCTGGAGGAAATAAACCTTAGACGCGTCTGATCGGGTGGAGATGGATATAATTAATTATTATAATTATTCTGCTTCTCCACTTCTTCTATAAGGAACAAGGAACCCTTTCCTTAAATGAACTTTTCCTGAATGAGACGTTGTGTTTTATATTTCTCTGAAGGTTCTCAGTCGTTTAGAACAGTGGTTTTTAAAATGGGGGCCGCCAGGGGGCGCTATGGGGGGGGCTCAGACAATTGGAGGGAAGATGAGAAAAAAATATAATCAATTTATTTTTAACCATTATTATAAAGTATAATCTAATTATTTTTTAAATCATTATAATAAAACATAATTATTAATAATATATCTACATGTTATTTGCCATGCTCCTCTTTCTGATTCGCTGCCAATCAAAACATGGTTCATAATCTGTGTAAACCTGGCAGTTTGCACCATTTATCAAGCTTTTGCTCCTAGCACGTAGCTAGCATGTAGCTAGCATGTAGCTAGCGCAAAAATGGACAGGTTTTTGACAAGAAAGAGACCAAAGGCTCCTGGCGAACTAAAATCAGAGAATATGAGGCAGCACTTATGCTAAACTAATGTAATAGTTATTGAATAGTGAATAAAAGTAATAAAAGATGACATTTCTTTAGATATTTTGTAGTATTGTCTGTAGGTTTGCAAATATGGTCCCTGGTCAGAAGCTAATGGTGTCTGGGGGCCTTGGTCTAGATGACAGTAGATCCAAAAACAACCTGAAACATCTGGACTTCTCAAAGACGTTTCATCCAAGCCTTCACTTCTACCAGACTGGTGGGGGGTCAGGGTTGAGGTGTCCACCTCAAACTACCGTCCAGATCTTCACCTGCAACTGATGGAAAACTGTTTTGACGTCTAAAGAGCGTCTCTTGTCCTTCAGGTGTAGGTGGACGACTGAATCCAGACCTGAAGAGCTGGATCTGCTGTGTTGAATCTCGTTTTTGTGAATGAATTGTTGAGTTTTTCTTTCCTCTTTTCACTCCATCCATCTTCTGACAGTCTCAGAAGTCCTTGAAGCTTCAGACCCAGTATTTTCTTGTCTTGTGGTCTTTCAGGTCCGGGCTGGAGACGCAGACCCCAGAGGTCTGCTGTGGGTTCTGGATGAGGAGATGGTGACGCCGTCCTCCAGTGAGACCAGCGCCCTGGAGAGAGTCTGCCAGTACTACAGCAGCACGGGTAACATAAACCCCTCAGACTCGCTCTGCCGGCGTACGCGGCCCACGCCGAGCGTCTCAACATGTCCCTGTCTCTGCAGTGCGTCAGTGCGAGCAGCCGCTGCAGTGTGAGGTCAACCACCTGATGGGACAGGACCCGGTCCGCTACGACCTGAGCGGCTGGTTCAGCCTGATCCAGAACAACCCGTCTGCGCTCAACGCCACCTGTCTGCTCCAGAACTCCAGCATGTGAGTGTGTCCACCCATCAGCCACAACATTACGACCACTGACATTTAAAGCATCATGTGACGGTTCAGTGTTCTGCTGGGAAACGTCTGGACCTGCCATTCATTGGTGTGGATCTTTGCTTCAAGAGAGTTTTAGTGACATGCTCTGGTAATTTGATGAATTGCTGCGTAAAAAGTCTTTGTTTCCGTGGCTGCTGCAGTAGAAGGATCTTATACCAACACTTGATCCCAGCCGTGTTTCAGTGAGCCGTGATGTGACGATCATCTTCTCGTTACCTTCCTCAGAGCGGAGGTGAAGGCCGTGTTCAGCCCCACCATCTCCCTGCCGCCTATGTGCCGAGGCCTGGGGGGTCTGGAGGGGGGCAGCCAGCGCTCGCTGCAGAGGAACGGCACCATCAGGAAAACGTTCAGCGGCGGCATGGCGGCGATACGCAGACACTCGCAGTGCATCGCCGTGAAGCTGCAGGCGGTGAGTACATCCCAGCACGGGCACCGTCTGAGCCTCGTGAGCCTGCTTCACCGTCTCTTTTCGTCTTCGTCCGCTCTGCAGGACGCTCTGGTCAATCTGATTCGGCGAGCCCGCCCGGTGTTCCTGCAGTGCGTCAGCGCCAAGACGGACGCTGGAGGTTTTGACGTCCCGGCTCTCAGAGTGCAGCTACACTCCACCCAGATCCTGTCAGCGCTGCAGCTGTACCGCACAGGTCCATGCACTCACAGCGTGAACGCATTCACTGAGGATCAGCTCTGATTCATGGAGATGATTAAAAGACAGCTTTATAACTGTTAGATCTTTATTAGTTTGGAAATGTGGGGTTCTTATGTTTAAGTTCTTCTACATTTCTGCATGAAAATGACTCAAAACATCCTGAAAGTAGACAAAGAGAATCCAATCAAACACCTGAAGCAGAAATGTTAGACTTGTGTGTTTGTTTATTTAGGAAAATGAGCCAATATTACATATCAGGGAGCCGTAAAAGTAAATGAACCATTGTACCACATATCTGTTCTGCAGCTAAACATTTACACTTATGGTATTTCTGAGCTACAGACACTTCTGAACTTTATTTTGACCTTGAGATTAACTCGTAATCCTAGAAGTGGCCCTCTCTGATATGTAATATTGGCTCATTCTCCTGATTAGACTGCTCTAATATTTCAGTTTCAGGTCTGCTTCGTTTCTTTCGGGGCTCGTGTGGAAACTTTCTGCATCATTTTTATGCAGAAATGTAGAAAACTCTGAAGGACAAACATTTCTAAGCATCATTCTGAATAAGCAGCTCATGTGTCCCCCCGTCCGTCTGTCCGTCCTCAGGTTATCCAGAGCACATGACCCTGAGCGACTTCAGGTGTCACTTCCAGGCGCTGTGTCCTCCCATTATGAAGCGTTACGCGTCGATGTTCGTCAGCCACGATGAGAGAAAGGTCAGTCTGTCGGCCGGTCGGCCGGTCACAGCACCTCGTGATCCTCGTCTCAGAATAAACCGGTACATGTGTCTGTGTGTCTCAGGCGGTGGAGGAGCTGCTGGTGGAGCTGGACGTGGACAAGAAGAGCATTGTCGTGGGAGCCAGCAGAGTGAGGACAAGTCTGAAAACCAAGAAAACAAAGAACGGCACAGGCAGTTCACACATCTTCTTCTTCTTCTTCTTCTTCTCTGCTGTGTGTCAGGTGTTCATGAAGAGAGGCGTGCTGCGTTACCTGGAGCAGCAGAGGGACCAGCAGGTCACCGGCTGGCTGGTCTACCTCCAGGCCGCCTGCATGGGACACCTGGCCCGTCAGAAGTATCGCAAACTCAAGGTGAGCGTCACTGTTTCACTTTAATCAGGAGAGAGGTTAGATTTTGTTTGCAGGACTTGAATTTAGCTCCTTCAAAATAAAAGCACGAGAAAAGTTTAATCTTCTTAAAGACGCAAAAAAACATTTATTTGCAAACTGATTCTGATTCTTTCTGCAGACTTCCACAAAACGATAAACCGCTTGTTTGTCTTTGTAGTTGTTCTGCTTCTCTTTCAGGTGTTTCTGCATCACATCAATGTCTCTTGTTTTGTCTCCTGGACCAATTCATCAAGAAAAACATTTATTAATACTGGACGGGCTTTGATTTAAGTTATGACTCATAATGAGAGTATAACTGAATCTCTAAATTCTTCCTAAAGACAAATAAAACAAACTTTTCCTGGTATCGT
Source organism: Planiliza haematocheilus (assembly GCA_005024645.1). Classification (NCBI taxonomy): domain Eukaryota; kingdom Metazoa; phylum Chordata; class Actinopteri; order Mugiliformes; family Mugilidae; genus Planiliza; species Planiliza haematocheilus. Next base: position 9,191 of record SRSE01000524.1, read on the forward strand.
TCCAGTAAACGGTGAACGCAGACACTCGCTGACGGTTTAAATCCAGCGCTCACTCTTAATCTCCTTTGACGGTGCGTTCAGGTGCAGCAGATGGCCGTCCGCTGTCTGCAGAGGAACCTTCGGGCTCTGAGGTTCGTGTCCAAGTGGAGCTGGTGGAAACTTTTCTGCAGAGTTCGTCCTCTGCTCGACGTCAACATGGACAACGAGCGGCTCAGGGCTAAAGAGGTGCAAACAAACACAAACACACAAAGACAAAAACGTTTCCAGCTGTTGTTTAAACGAAGCTTCATCACCGTTTCACTTTGTCAGGATGAGATATCGGCTCTGAGGCGACGCCTGGAGAAGTCAGAGAAGGAGAGGAACGAGCTGAGGCAGACGGCAGACGGCCTGGAGACCAAGGTCTGAGACGGGACAACAACAACACAACACAACAAGACAACCAGACACTGTGCTCATGCTCCATGTGTGCAGGTTACAGCCGTGACATCGGAGCTGAGCGACGAGCGTTTCCGTGGCGATGCCGTGGGTCAGGCTCTGGACGTGGAGAGGGCAGAGAGACTTCGACTCAGCCGGGACAACAGAGACCTGCAGGTGGGATCCCGACCAGTAATCTGTTACTTCACCTCCTCAGATGATCTCATCCATGTCTCCGTCTTCGTCTTCGTCCACAGGCTCGCTTAGACCAGTGCAAAGTCACCATGGAAACCCTGGAGAAGCAGCTGGAGGAGGAGAAGCAGCGAGCTCAGCTGGTGGAGAGTCAGAGAGGAGCAGGGACCGGTAAAGAACCAGGAGGAATACGTGTTTTAGTTTAGTCTAGTTGACTGGACCTGGATCAGTTCAACGTTAAAACTCTCTTTATCTGAACTCGTTACTCAGGACCATCTGATGGCATCACATGAAGCCCTCTGCTGGTTAATGTGAGGATTATTCGTTGGTGTAATCAATGAGTCGTCTGTTTAAGGACGTTTCATTTACAAAATGGAAACTCAAGGGTTACGATACGATACGATACGATGTGATACGATATCATACGATACCATACGATATCATAGCACACAATAGATGTGACAGCAGAGATAGATCCAATTTTTTATAGATTCTATGGATCCCAAAGAGAAAACTTAACAATATGACACAGTTTTATTGATCGCCACGGGAAAATGTAAAGATAACATTCAATACGACACAGTAAATTTTAGGTGGGCGGGTAACACAGTGAGAAAATACAAATCAGACAAAATATAGAAATACAGTAAGGTAAAAAATAATGAAAGAAAGAAGGATAAAAAAAAAAAAAAGCAAAGCAGTTTATGGACACGGGAGATCCAGGTCCATCTTCACCTGAAGGACAAAGGACTCTTTAGAGGACAACAACGTCCACAAATTAGCCAGAGATGGTTGATTACGTCAGTTTGGAGACTTAAAACTCTTCTCTGAACATGGGAGTGGACTGAGATAGAAGTCTGTGGACATTAATGATTCATTTGAGAAAGAAACAGGATCAAAACTGATTCCTGTTAATTACAGGTGAGTGTCTGGTTGTTGTTTCTGACGTCTTCAGTAAAGTTAACTGTAACTGTATCCTCAGGACAAACATTTAGCTGCAGTAAGAACCAGATCAACACTGAGTCCAGTTTGTACAGTTCAGTATGACTGAGAAGTTGAATCAGTCAGACTGAAGTTTGCTTTTAAAGGTGCCTCCTTCTGCTTCTCCAGAGTTTGTCTCCTGAACTTTGGGACAAATCAAAGAGAGAGACAGATTTAAAGTGACCCTGACATTCACCTCCTGACAAAGTCACATCCGTCTCCTCCCGTCTCACAGACAGTGAGCTGGCCATGCAGCTGGAGTGCTGCCAGACAGAGGTGGAGTTTGTCCGCAGACGGCTGAAGCAGACGGAGGAAAAGCTGGAGACAGAGAAACAGACACGACAACAGCTCGATAGCAAGGTGAGGTGGGACACGGCGACGTGCACAGCAACGCTGATGGGAGATTAAATGTCTGCAGACGCTAATGCTCTGTGTGTGTGTGTGTGTGTGTGTGTGTGTGTGTGAAGGTGGTGGAGCTGCAGGCCCAGCTGGATCAGTCCAGGAAGAACGTGACTGAACTAAAACGTCACTGTCGCCGCGTGACCTCTGACCTCCAGGACGCCCGAGTCCTCACCGACAGTCTGCAGAGCCGCATGCACGAACTGGAGCGCAAACAGAGGAGGTCAGAGTTCACAGAGGACTTCATTAGGGTTGTTTGTAGGATCTAACATCATTGCTTTAAACAAATACTAAAGTACTCTACAACCAGAGGGCGACTGCGGATCAGTAGGTAGAACGAGAGGGTTAGAGGTTCGATCCCCAGAATGTGAAACAAGACACTGAACCTCCAGTTGTTCCCAGTGTGTGGTACTGGTGTGTGAATAAGTTACCATTTATACTATACGCTACTGTACGATATAATACCACATGTTATGATACCGTACAATACGATACGAAACTGTACAATATCATACGATACAATACGAAACTGTACAATGCTGTACGATACGATACAAAACCGTGTGATACGTTACAGAATTATACGATATGTTACAAAACTGTACGATACGTTACAAAACTGTACGATACGTTACAAAACTGTACGATATGTTACAAAACTGTACGATACGTTACAAACCTGTGCGATACGTTACAAAATGATACGATATGTTACAAAATTATACGATACGTTACAAAATTGTACGATACGTTACAAAATTATACGATACGTTACAAAACTGTACGATACGTTACAAAACTATACGATACGTTACAAAACTATACGATACGTTACAAAATTATACGATACGTTACAAAACTGTACGATACGTTACAAAATTGTACGATACGTTACAAAACTGTACGATACGTTACAAAATTATACGATACGTTACAAAATTGTACGATACGTTACAAAATTATACGATACGTTACAAAACTGTACGATACGTTACAAAATTATACGATACGTTACAAAACTGTACGATACGTTACAAAATTATACGATACGTTACAAAATTATACGATACGTTACAAAACTGTACGATACGTTACAAAATTATACGATACGTTACAAAACTATACGATATGTTACAAAACTGTACGATACGTTACAAATTATACGATACGTTACAAAACTATACGATACGTTACAAAACTATACGATATGTTACAAAACTGTACGATACGTTACAAATTATACGATACGTTACAAAACTGTACGATACGTTACAAAATTATACGATACAATATCATACAAAACGATATATGATACAATGTGAAACTGTACAATACAAAACCACATGATATGATACTAAATGATACTGTACCATACGATATGATATGATATGACACAATATGATACCACACAACACGACACATGACTATAATAAATAATCATTATTCTGCACATAATTGTAAATGTAGGTTTTATTGTTGTTGTCATGTTGTTATGGACCAGTGTCGCTTCCCAGAGGGTCAGAGGTCAACAGGTGGTTATCATCAAGGGTTTTAGCTCTTGAGATCTGCCACATCATGGAGAGAGTGATTAATGGTTTAAACTGAAAGAGACGCTGGCATTCATGGAAATGATCCAGGCAGCCAATCAAAGCTCCTTCTGAATGATAAGAAGCCGTTTCATCCTGGTGTTTGTTTCATCTGTGCTTCATCCAGGTTTGATAGTGAACTGACTCAGGCTCTGGAGGAAGCCGACAACGAGCGGGAGCTGAAGGACAAAGCTTTCCATGAAAACACAGCTCTGGGGGCGGAAATATTCACCCTGCGCCGCAGCCTCCAGGTCGGTTTGGTGTTTTTATATGATGCATGTTAATGGAGCCAGACTGACCGGTGCAGGATGAGTCATCAGTTTAAACACACTGACTTTGATTTCATGGAGCCTTTAACTCTTTAACTGGTTTGGCCTCCGTAATGACTCGAGGCAGCTCTGACTCTGAGCTTCAGTAGAATCACCTGTGATGATAAAGGAATGAGCTTTAAGGTGAAGCCTCAGCGTTCACCGTTCATCATGTGAACCTGGAGAGGAAACTGTTGGAATCACAGCTGTCACATGTGATTCATGAAGTCGCGTCGCTGCAGTAAAATGAAACGAATCTGAACCAGATGGATGAATCAGAGGCAGAGTCTGACATGTGGCTAAACAGAAACAGCATTTATTTAATCGTAGTCAAAAAACTAAAACGTCACATTTAACAGTTTTAATCGACCGTGTTTTATCTTTTAATGATTAGATAGTTTTATACGTCACCTTTAGACTCATTTAATGAAGCAGCTTCAGTCTGCTGCTGTCCTTCATCATAAAAGTCTAGTCTTGGTAGCTAATGCTAATGCTAATGCTAACTGAGATCAGGTAAGCTCTTAGCCAATCACATGACTGGGACGCACACTTTCTGTTTCTTCTTCTTCCTCCTCTTCTTCATCTTCTCCTTCCTGTTCTTTGTTCTCCTTTTTCTGTTTCTTCATCTTCAAGTTCCTCTTCTTTGTCTTCTACCTGTTCTTCTTCTTTTCCTGTTTCTTCTATTTTGTTTTCTTCCTCTTTTTCATCTTAATTTTCATCTTCCTCTCCTTTTTCTTCCTCTTCCTCTTTGTCTTCTTCCTGTTCTTCTTTTTTTCCTCTTACCTCATCTTCATCTTCCTCTTCTTTGTCTTCTACTGTTTTTCTTTTCCTGTTTCTTCTACTACTTCTTCATTTTCACCCTCCTCTCCTTTTTCTTTTTCTTCCTCTTCTCCTTTCTCTACTTTGTCTTCTTCCTGCTCCTCGTCTTCTTCTTCTCTTTTTCTCCCTCCTCTTCCTCTTCTTCTGTCCACTCTTTAAACATGTGTCAGTAAAGCAGGTAATAACTTCATGTGGTGTTTAACAGCAGCTAAAGGTTGTAGCTCATGTGACTGTTTCATCTGATCTCAGTATGATCAGGGTGATGGTTGTAGATTTGACGATGCTGATGCATCCAGAGACACTTTAGCGTCTTTAGCCTGGACCTCGTCCAGAGACACTTTAGCGTCTTTAGCCTGAACCTCGTCCAGAGACACTTTAGCGTCTTTAGCCTGGACCTCGTCCAGAGACAGAGTCTGAGAGCAGGAATGATCTGACGGGTGCGTGGGCGTCTGCAGGAGAGCCAGGCGGAGGCGGGACGTCTGCAGAAGCAGAAGGAGGAGCTGTGCGCTCAGATCCGTGACCTCAGCCTGCCCGTCGACCTCGCCGCCGAGTCGCTGCCCGACCTCAAGAAGCAGCTCCGCCTCCTGGAGAGCCAGGCCAGCGAGAGGGCGGAGGAGGTGTCCACGCTGACGGCCAGGATCCAGCAGCAGCAGCAGGTGGCAACGTCAGGACGTCCCGACACCTTCAGGTACTCTAACGTCCCCCCGTCCTTCTGACCCGCGCCCTGTCCTCGTCCTGACAGGTCCACATGAGGTTTGAGATGGAGATGGAGCGGATGAAGCAGATGCACCAGAAGGAGCTGGAGGACAAAGAGGAGGAGCTAGAGGACGTCCACAAGTCCTCACAGAGACGAGTGAGTTGAACACAGCGAGGTCTCTACTGTCTTTGGTCCAACATGTCTTTAGATTAACAAACAGCCAAGGAGACTGCCATTAAAATATGACCAGGAGATCAGTGACAATGATCCAGGACAGAACTCATGGGACAGGGATGCAGCTTCTTCTTCTTCTTCTGTTCTGCTTCATCTGACTTTTTCTTCAGATAAAACTGAACATATTCTATTTGTCAGCCGTTATATTTCTATCTTATGTGTTTTTCTACAGGAGGATAATGTTTTAATGTTTTCCTACAGCGACATTAAACCGTGATCTAAAGCACTTCTTACATCTATAGCTGTTATAAATCCATGTTAGTGCACATACAGTTCATCTACATCACAGTGAGGATCACTTTTATTCATCTGTTGTCAAACACAATCCAACTCGTCTTGCTTTAATAAACCCAGAGCCTGAAACCTTCAGAGCAGAGAACTCAGGAGATGGAAAGAAAGACTGAAAGCTGAGAGCAGAGCTTTTATCGTGACTCCTTTATGCAGCATCATTCATGCATCGATCATCAGAACGTCCTAAGAATCAAACCGGGTAAATATTCAGTCTGTCTCTGTGCAGATCCAGTTAATGGTCCACTTAGCTCATTTTATTATTACTATTATTTATTTATTTGTCTCAGTCTTATGCAACCAAACAGCAGTTACATCACATCTCTGCAGTTCCATCAATAACAAGCAACAAGCAGCAGCTCCACAGGTTTCCACATCGTCAGACAATCGTGTCATTGATTCAGCTTCTGTGGAGCGTGAGACCCTCAGCACTGCCTGCAGGAAACAGCCGCAACAATATGATGAGAAGAACGTCACAGAGATGTGAAATTAAAAATGCAATCCTTTATCCTGTCTTTAAAACATCTGGAAGTAAAGGACGACGTGTTGAAATACGGTCATAGCTATTCAAAGACATCTCCGTTTGTTTCTACACATGTTAAAGACAAAGGTTTGTGTTGAATCTAGTTTTTTGATGTTTCATCAGCTGCTTCCTCTCTGGTTGTTAAGAAGTAGTTCACACAGCAGAACGCGTGGTAATGACTTTAAACATTTAAAAACAACTTTACAACTTTCTAAAAGTGTTGGTTTGTCACTAATTTGCATATTTTAGTTAAAGAACAACCGCTCCATAAATAGTAGAACCCACAATCCACTCTGCTGGGTGTTATTTTAAACCAGAGAAGCGTCTCTTTCCAACGATTGAAATTGGATTAAACGAAGGCTAACTAAAATGTCCAAAGGTTGAATTGTGTGGACATTGTCTCCTGTAGTGGAGCCAGATTCACTTTCAAGAAGTAAGAACCCAACGTGGAACACTTTGGGTTCTTTGGTTCTCCACATGTCCAGATGGAGATTGGGCCTGGTTCTAATCAAGGAGCTGTTTGTGATTTATTTTGTCTTCATGTTTCTGTAGGTGAGCTTCATCTCAAAGCGTTTAAAGTAAATCATTTTTCTCCACCTCTTCCATCCACCTGTGGGCTCTGGCTTTAAATCCTGACAAACTTCCCGACTCGTTCAGCAGAAGACGGAAACGTTTGCCGTCAGTGCGACAGTAAGAGCTTGTTGTTTCTGTGTGTTCAGCTGAGGCAGCTGGAGATGCAGTTGGAGCAGGAGTACGAGGAGAAGCAGATGGTGATTCACGAGAAGCACGACCTGGAAGGACTCATCGCGACGCTGTGTGACCAGGTGAGCCCACGCAGAGAGTCGTGTTTCTGTCCTAGCCTATTACAAAAATCACCGGGTCTCGACTGGTTTTGACAAAAAATCCAGAGTCCAGCTCGACCGAGACCGAGACAAAACCAAGACCTTGAAAATGCGGCCTTGAGACTAAGAACGGTCTCGGGTACTACAACACTAGAATATGAGTTAGGTAACTCTGGGTTTCATTAGGGGTTCATTCCGTGTAGAGAAGTGAAGAAGATGCACAGATGAGAGGCCAAACGTCTTAAAGAAACTGGTTTTCATCTTTCAAAGTCAAACGTCTCTCTAGCAGTGAAGTGTGAGGTAAAGGTTCATGCCGCCTCTTATCAGCCGCTGCATCACATGTGATGGTCTGAGCGTTAGCTGGAGCCAGAGGGCGTTTCATTCCTACTCTCTAAATGTCAGACGGCGTTCTGAGGCGTTTACCCAGATAACAGCTGATCTTTGAGGGGGAGGATTAATGCAGCTGTGTGATCCTGCAGGTGGGACACCGAGACTTTGACGTGGAGAAGAAGCTGAGGAGGGATCTGAAGAGGACTCACGCTCTGCTGGCCGACACACAGCTGCTCCTCGCCACCATGGACAGCTCGGGGCAGAGCGTCCCCAACGGCAGCAAGGACCAGATCGAGCGTCTGCACTGTCAGGTACGCTCACCTTCACCTTCACCGTCCCCCAGCGATGTCCTCCCCACTAACGCTCAGAGACAATCGTCTTTTACTCGTCTTAGCTGGAGGAGAGCGAGGCGAGGCGACTGGAGGCCGAGGGCGTCCAGGCGACCCTGGCCCAGGAGCTGGACAACACTCAGATAGAGCTGGAGAATATCTGCAAGCAGAAGAGTGTGGTGAGTGTCTCTGCAGAGTGTCCACGCCGTCTCACGACCCACAACCTTTTAAATGTGATAATAAATGATGCACGGCGATGAAACTGGTGACAAACGTCTACAAGATGTGATCAACATCTGATCGACTAACTCCAGGCTGTATGTTAGCGGCTAACCCTGACCTTTCATCCTGACCCCCCCGTCTCGTCGTGTCAGGCGGACGAGCAGTTAGCGCTGCTGCAGCACGAGAAGGTGGACCTGCTGAAGAGGCTGGAGGAGGACCAGGAAGACCTCAACGAGCTCATGAAGAAGCACAAAGCGCTCATCGCACAGGTGCTCGCTCAGCTTCCACACCAACGTTCATGATCTCCTTAAAAAAAGACACTAATCCCAACCTCTGTCCCACCGCTCTGTCCCCCCCAGTCCTCCAGTGACATCTCCCAGATCAGAGAGCTGCAAGCGGAGCTGGAGGAGGTGAAGAAGCAGAGGCACTCTCTCCAGGAGGAGGTAACCTTTGTTGCTCTGTCAGGAAACAAACGCAGCTCTGAGGTTAAACTGGCCGTTAATGGGTTTATGGATCATTTAACCTCCTTGTTGCAGACCTGCACGCTCGCTGATATATCTGTGCATAATTTGGACGCTTTGTGCTCAGCTCCAGCAGTGCGTGTCCAAGGTGCAGTTCCTGGAGTCGTCCACCGTGGGGCGCAGCATCGTCAGTAAACAGGAGGCTCGGGTGTGTGACCTGGAGAACAAGCTGGAGTTTCAGAGAGGTCAAGTCAAGAGGTTTGAGGTGAGAGGACGTGGATGTTTTTCCCCGTTCCTGCAGACGCGTGGTGTGGCGATGATCTGATCCATGCGCTCGTGTTTGCAGGTGCTGGTGCTGCGTTTGAGGGACAGCGTGGTCCGTCTGGGGGAGGAGCTGGAGCAGAGCGCCCAGGCCGAGGCTCGGGAGAAGGAGAACGCCCGCTACTACCAGCAGCGCCTGCAGGACATGAGGCTGGAGATGGAGGAGCTGAGCCAGAGGGAGCAGGACAGCAGCCGCAGACGCATGGAGCTGGTAACTAACACAGCTCAGGGGGCTGCAGATACGCCCCACCCAGACACCTCCACAAACCCCAAAACCTCTGCAACACTGCACCTCAGATAATATAATAACACCCTGAGTGATTGAGCATCTCACAGCCGACTTTACATCTTATTCTCTCGTCTCATATTTGTTAAATAAAGAGAGTCTTTATTGCGTCACACTCTTCAGCTTCCTGCCCAAAAATGGAGACAGCTGCAGAGGCGGAACAGTTGCTCATTTTTCTCTGGCTTCCCTGCCTCCTGCAGACGGATCACCACCACTCTACCTGGATCAGAACCTAAATATAAACCCCTGCAGGCGCTACGAGCATCCGAGCCGAGCGAGACGGACTGGCAGCAGCGGCTTCCTCCAGGCTGCCACTCGCTTCCAGAGCCGTCACTTCTCTGCCGCTCTCATTAAGGGAAACAACAGCTGCTCTATTATCCGGAACATTTGGAAAACATCTCTTTCATTAGAGGATGCTCTGATCGTGGCGGCGCTAACAGCGTGAGGGAGGGTTTCTGCGCTGGCGGGGAGGGCGACGTGTAAACATTTTCACAGCAACGGCAGTTTTTGGAGAAATTCTCAATCTGGGAAGTTTTCAGTGATTCTCATGAAACCTGTTTGATGCGGTCGGTCACATTCATGATGGATTTATTTATAAAAATCTGTTCTTATTGAGCCATTAAAGGTAAATTGGAACATTTCGTACTTTCAAGCAGGAAGAGGCTATTCAGGCCTGATAAAACTGTTTTTCAACCATCACAGTTTTTCTACATTTCTGCATAAAAATCACACAAGTTGTGAAAGTAGACAAAGAGAACCCAAAGCAAACACATTAAACACAAATATTACACCTGTGTGTTTGTTTATTTGGCAAACTGAGCTAATGTGACATATCAATGAGATGTAAAGCTAAGTGAAGCCTAGCTTTTAGTATCCGGTTTACGGGTACCAGCTGATCAGTGTTCTCCAGCAGCTTGAACCCCTTCAGTTCTGAGATGTTGGTGGGTTTCCTCACATCAACTGCTGCTTCAGGTCCAACAACAACATTTCTCTTGGATTAAGGTCAGGACTTTGATTTGTTCCTAAACATTCATCTGGTTCTTCTTTAACCGTTCTGACGTAGAACCACTTGTGTTCTTGGTTCTCCTTGTCTTGCTGCATGACCCAGTTTCTCTTCACATGAACTAAAACACGTTCAAACAATAACTGGGCTCGTCCGGGATTTGAACCCGGGACCTCTCGCACCCTAAGCGAGAATCATACCCCTAGACCAACGAGCCACGTCTTAGATGTTTGTAGATGCTGTTCCAGATCCTGGTCTTTCTATTCTTGAGGTCTTCTGACGTCTTTTGTTCATGGTAGACTTAGATACTGATGTTCTTACCTTCCATACAGAGTTCTTCACTTGTCTGAGATCATTCACCAGTAGTCTCCTGTAGAAAAGCAGCTTCCAGATTGAAATACGACCCTTTAAAACATCTACAGACCCTGTTACCTGCTGAACTCATGAAGAACATCCAACAATTCACTTTTTCTGCATGAAAAATCATCAGCGGATTTTCATGTTTTATCCAAGAAAAATATTTGAGTTGAAAAAGTCTTTGACCTCCTGGTACCATCTGATCAGTGTTCTCCAGCAGCTTGAACCACTTCAGTTCTGAGATGTTGGTGGGTTTCTTCACATTCATCTCACAGATACACAAGTTTAATATTTCATTTATTTAGTGGATTCTCTTTGTCAGACAGAAAGTGTGATTTTGTTTTATCCACATTATGAGCACTTAGTTTTCACAGATCTTGTACATCCTGAGCATTAGTTAGCGTCGAGCTTTTCTTTCTACACAAACAGGTCTGTGCATTTTTTAGATCAAATCAAAGCAGCGTTGATGGTTTGTGGATTTATCCTGTGCCTGATGTAATGCTCCCGTCCTAAAGGATCATTTCCTGACTCTGATCTTGTCGCTGGGTTTAATTTCTTGCAGTAACAACAGCTCGTTGATAACAGAGATGTGCTCAAGATGCAGGGATCTGCAGGTGGCCTCCAGGGAAAGCTTCACGTTCTAACAGGGGCCCTTCAGCTCTGGCAGAAATACTGAATGCAGAAGGAAAAGCAGAAGCCTTCAGCTGTATCTCTGGCCCTCGTTCACGTCGGCTCGCCCTTCTTTGGAGACAGATAAATCATCGCTGTGCAGAAATGTTTTGGGATGATTCTGTAACTCCTGGCGACTGTCTGTCAGTCAGAGCGTCAGGGTGCACGTCTGCTCCGAGCAGCAAACTGAAAAAGTGTTATTTTTAGAAGCTGCTCGACACCAGGCCATCGATCGGACTCCGGTTAGCTTCATTAGCCTCGAGGTCCGTTTCTACACTGTGAAGGCCTGAGGGGAACGTTTTTAGGAACATGTTTGCTTACTTCAGTGTATGCACGAGGAAATGAGCTGGATTCTCTTAGTGTTGAGTCTCCTCGCCTCCATGGGATCCAGCCGTTAATCGTGAGCATGTGAAGGGATTCCCATGGTTTCTCTGGAGCCTGCTTTCAGTCCTTTCTAGCTCTGCTGCTGTAGTTATTCTAAACGAAGGTTGTTGCTGCTGCTTTTCTTTCATCCCATGGATGAAGACTCTAAAGAGGCGTTTGAGGGTTAATAAGAAGAAGTCCCGCCGCCGTCCTCGCTCGCGCCAGATTTCTTCGTGACCTCTGAGCTGAGCCGAGAAAAAGGAGGAAGGAGCTCCGATAATTATTCAGTTATTAGCGCAAAGCAAACGCACAAGGATGCCCTTTAACAGCCTACCAACAGACACACACACATGAACAGACATATTCATACATCCTCCTCCTCATCTCTCCCTCATCCTGCTTTCTCCCTCTGACTGTGATTAATCCTCATTGTCTCTTCAAGGTTACGGGCACACACACACACATGCTTATGCGTCTCTATGACAACCGCTGCAACCCACACCCGTCTCCTCAAAGCCAACAAAGCCAATAACTTTGAAAGCCTACGAGCTTTTTGCAGGCTCGTGTGACAGGATGCTAGAGAGACGACAGAAACGCCGCCACCGCCGCTCCCTCACACGCGGCCCATTAATAAATCACTTTATTCTCTCAATGTCAGGTGCGTGTGTCATAATTCCCTCTAAATAAGCCGAGCAGAGCACTGCAGACATCAGGTCACAGCGACGGAGAGAGGGCGGACATGCCACCGGGATATTAAGAGTTTGACTGATGAGGTAATATAGGCTCAAATGAAGGTAATTGCTGTGGCAGGATTGGGCCCCCGGGGTCTTCACACGTCGCCGGGAGGCAGGGAGGGGGCACGTGTTCGCCCTCAGGCTAGCTAACCCGATGGCGTCCGTTCACAGGAGATGCAGGTGGAGGAGCTGAGCGCCGTCAGGCAGACGCTGCAGGCCGACCTGGAGACGTCCATCCGCCGCATCGTGGATCTGCAGGCCGCCCTGGAGGAGGTGGAGTCCAGCGACGAGAGCGACTCTGAGAGGTACGGTCGATTAGCGCCGAGGCACGCCGCCTCTGCTTCAGTGTCCGGATGTTTTCAACTCAACCTTTTCACCGCTCTGCCCTCCCATGCAGCGTTCAGACCGCCGTGGAGTCCTTTACTCGAAAGAGAGACCTGTAAGAAGCACAGAGTGTGGTTGTGGTTGTGACCAGTGTCTTCATCAGACACTCAGCCTGTTAAAGGATGATTCTTCTCAGCATCTTCTAGTTTCTGGCCATATTTACCAACCTTTATCAAATCATTCTGGTCACCACAGTTACAGAGCTCATTAACCCTCTGAGGTCGACGGTATAATCGGGCGTTTTTTACTACGTTTGGTTTTACCTTTATATTTCATCTTAAAAACAGTTCACCTTGCCTTGTTGGGTCTCATTCTTTTCAGCACTCACTTGCAAATTTTCTAAACTTCTGTATTTCTAAAAGTTATATCAAGTGTCTCTGATTCCTAAAATTTAAGATAGTTCATTTTGACCTTAAATTTGTTAATCTGTTGGAGTGTAGAGCAGAAATTACAAAAATATTCTCTTAAGGAGCCTGAAGCGACGTTCGGTTGTGTTCATATTAATAATAATAATCTTTATTTGCATATCAAAGCAACATTAGAAATAATCAGCTATGCTTTTTTAAATTAGAAACAGCAAAAAATACAATTAAAAACTTAATTAAAATCTCAACTAAAACCCTCTGCTGCGGGATGTGTAATTAATTCAAGTTATTTTTTTAGTTCTCACTTATTGAAACTTGATTAGTTTAGTTAATTTAACATGGAAACTGATAACCAGACACTTAACAATCAACTTCTGCAAAGCGCCGACATGAACGTTCAGGTTCTAACAGAACCTGTTTAAAACAAGGTGACCTGAAAATCCCACAAACCTCAAGATATCTAAACCCAAACTTATTTCAAACATTAATAAACTCTACTCCTTAATCTCATCTATGAAGTTGACGTATGTCGTATTCTAATCTATAGCAATCATGGTCAAAACAACCTCAGTAAAATAACCAGAATTATCCTTTAAGCTGAGCCTGTCTGAGAAGGCTGCGTGCATGGCGTCAACATGCATGGCATCAGTCCATGGGCCGCCGCCGCTGCTGCTGCTGCTGCTGCAACACAGCTGCATAAAACCTTTATATTGGTCTGTTTCATACAGTATATTTTCACTAAAGCCCTGTAATTAGCATATTTGTTTCTTCTTTTTAATCACTAGTCTCCAACACATTCTTCTCCCACGCAGCTGAGATGTACTTGAGATGGATATAAATAACACGTTTGCCATTGGATTAAGTTTACTGTGCGAGTCTCTAGTGTATTTATGTCGATGTAATCAAACGGACTGAAATCCCCCTGTGAATGGTTGAGGGTGTGTTTTCCTCTTGCAGCGTCCTCGGGGAGAACATCAGAGTGAATCTAAAGATTCTTTGAGGTCGGCTTCCACCTGCGTTATTTGGTTAAAAACAATGAAAGAGAATGAACATTTAACTGAGATTAAAAGCTCCAGTTATTACATGAGTCCTGGCTGTGATCCTACCCTGGCTTGCAGTGCAATCATCAACCGCTCTGTAACGTGCCTGCATGCTTAATGCAGCTTATAACGGATTCAGAGCTGCCTACAGAAGTTTCTGCATTTCTGCAAAAAAAGACTCAAAACTTTAGAGGAAGAAAACCCAATCTAAGACATGACATGAAGCATATTATACTTGTGTTATCAGGATCCAACCAGAGTCCATGTGTTCATATGTGTCTCCATCAGAGTAATGAGACTCAGGTGTGGTTCAGGTCCTGGTTTAGTTTCATTGTCTCAGTCTGATGTTTGTGGACAAAGGAGCTTTGTCTCAGAGCTCAGAGAAAGAGTTGTTGTTGCTCATCAGGCTGGAAAAGGTTCCAGAAGCATCTCTAAAGAGTTTGGAAGCCACAAATAATCCACAGTCAGACAGATTGAAGACGACAGGAGTGGTCCACCAACAAAGATCACTCCATGATAGTCTGAGAGGAACCAGAGGAACCAGAGGAACTTCTAAGCAGCTAAAGGCCTCTCTCTCATTGGCTGATGGTAATGTTGATGAATCCACTGAACAACCATGGTGTGATGGACAAAGACACTGCTCTCCAAGAAGAACATTTCTAAACATCATGTGGACAAGACAGAAGACTACTGGGACAATGTTTAGTGGACAGATGAGACCAAAGTAGAATAGTTTGGTTTAAATGAGATGAAGCATCAGAACCTCATCCCTCCATCAAACATGGGGGTGAAGCTAATGTCCTGGTTTGGGCCTGTTCTGCTGCATCTGGACCAGGACGCCTTGTCCTCATTGATGGACCAATGAATGTGAATTCTACCAGAATTGGAAGCGAAAGATCTTCCTACGAGCTTTGCACATGTGGCTCGTTGGTCTAGGGGTATGATTCTCGCTTTGGGTGCGAGAGGTCCCGGGTTCAAATCCCGGACGAGCCCTTATGTTGGGACTTTATTCAGACATGCTTTAGTTTGTCTGAAGAGAAACTGGGTCATACAGCAAACCAACGAGCCCAAAGAACGGTTAAAGAAGAACCAGATGAATGTTTAGGAACGGCCAAGTCAAAGTCCTGACCTTAATCCAAGAGAAATGTTGTTGTTGGACCTGAAGCAGCAGTTGATGTGAGGAAACCCACCAACATCTCAGAACTGAAGTGGTTCAAGCTGCTGGAGAACACTGATCAGCTGTTACCACAAACATTTAGAAACGCACAAGTATGATATTTCTGTTTTGTTTGTTTGATTGGATCCTTTTTATCTGCTTTCAGGAAAATGTTTTAAATCATTTTTATGCAGAAATGTAGAAGCGTCTAAAGGCTGCAGCAGTAGATGTGCCAGCCTAAGGACAGAGGACGTGTCTTCTCTTGTAGCTTTCATTTGATTCTTGTGGTGTGATTCTGTCCTGCAGTGACTCTGTGTCCAGTGTTGGGACTGAGGACGTAGGTGAGGGGATCCGTAACTGGTTGGGTGTTCCTAGAGGAGGGTCCCGTGCTGGCTCCGTCTACAGCGGCCGTCAGTCTGTCGCTGACACCATGAGCACCTACAGCTTCCGGTAAGTCTGTTCCTCCAAGACTGGAAGAGGAGCCAGATGCATGCTTCAGTTTAAAGCGTTTCTCTTATCCCTCCAAAGTTCTTGCGTGGATCCCGATGATGAGGGCTCTGAGGCTGGAGGAGTCGGCGCCAGAAGTCCGTCCCGAGCTCCGTCCTCCTCTGCGCTGTCTGAGCTGCTGGAAGGACTTCGTAAGCGCAGGGCGGGCGGTGATGCAGCAGACGGAGCTGGTAGCACCATCTCTCTGCCCGTCTACCAAACCACCGCAGCCTCAACCCTCAGACGGAGAGCCTCGGCCCTCTCTCTCGGCCCAGAAGACATCCAGGAGCCCCGACCTGGTCCCAGCATCCTCAAACCTTCCTCCCCGCTCCTGCCACGCGCCGCCAGCTCTCGCTCCATCACCGACTCTGCAGGAGCGTCCACAGCCGGAGCCAAACTGTCTCGCTTCAACTCCAGCGAGTCCATCACTTCTCTTCCCTCGTTGCCACGTCTCTCCTCTTTGTCGTCCTCCCTCGCTGCTCGGCATCGCCCGCCCTCCCTGGCCATCCCAGAGGAGGATCCGGAGGTGGCGCCCCGCTCCCCCATGCAGCGCTCCCCTCAGGCACCACGGCGCTGCATGCTGGGGAGTTTAGCCCCAGAGGACGGAGGTGAAGGCACTCTAGGTTCAGAACCGATGGTCTTCCAGAACCGGCGCCTGGCCGGGGACCGTGACGACGCAGCCTCTGACATCCTGCCCGCCATCCGGAGAGCTCAGTCCACCAGCAGCCTGGCCAGCTCCGTCAGGGGAGGCAGGAGGGCGCTGAGCGTCCACTTCGGAGAGCTGCCTCCGTCGACCCGCAGCAGGAAAGGCTCTGACACCGAGTCCTCCAGCTCAGGTGGATCAGGAGGAAGTTCCCAGGGAGGCGGAACAAGACGCAAGTTTGAAAGGCCGCAAGGAGAAAGACTGGAGGCGGAGGGCAGTGAGGGCGGAGACGTGGCCTCGGTCATGAAGAGATACCTGAAGAAGGAGGCTGACTGAAGAAGATGAGGTGAGTAGAGACACACAAACATAAACCACTATCAGATGAAGTCGTGCAGACATTCATGGTCAACACAGCATGTCCCTCAGTAAATCCTGTGGCTTGTGGTTTTCCTTTTGTGGCTTTGAGCGCCGTTTGCCTCTCAGTCATTAATCTGGATGAATGATTAACTACTGTTTATCTCCAAAAACCTGCAAAAATAACGACATTCCCTTCAACCCTTGTCCTGAGATGATGAAAACACCAGCATGTCAGACATGTCGTTAGGAGCATTGCAGATGTAAGCACTTAGCTCACTCAGAGCAGCTATAATCAATATTATGTGTCAGATGATGGCTCATCAGCTGAAACTGATGCTCCCTCAGGATTTAAGGAGACTAGCAGCGAGTTTCAGCTCCTTATTTAACTGCTGATGCATCTGGACCAGGACAAACCTCCAGAATAGAAAGACCAGAATCTGGAGCAGCAACTACAAATGTCTCATGCGTGGCTCGTTGGTCTACGTTGTAGGGGTTTGATTCTCGCTTAGGGTGCGAGAGGTCCTGGGTTCAAATCTTGGACAAGCCCACTTATTGGAAGTAGTTTCACTTTGTTTAGATGTGCTTTAGTTCATGTGAAGAGAAACTGGGTCATGCAGCAAGACAACGAGCCCAAGAACCTGGTTTAAGGAGCTCAGAGAAAGAGTTGTTGTTGCTCATCAGGCTGGAAAAGGTTCCAGAAGCATCTCTAAAGAGTTTGGAAGCCACAAATAATCCACAGTCAGACAGATTGAAGACGACAGGAGTGGTCCACCAACAAAGATCACTCCATGATAGTCTGAGAGGAACCAGAGGAACCCAGGGGAACTTCTAAGCAGCTAAAGGCCTCTCTCTCATTGGCTGATGGTAATGTTGATGAATCCACTGAACAACCATGGTGTGATGGACAAAGACACTGCTCTCCAAGAAGAACATTTCTAAACATCATGTGGACAAGACACAAGACTACTGGGACAATGTTTAGTGGACAGATGAGACCAAAGTAGAATAGTTTGGTTTAAATGAGATGAAGCATCAGAACCTCATCCCTCCATCAAACATGGGGGTGAAGCTAATGTCCTGGTTTGGGCCTGTTCTGCTGCATCTGGACCAGGACGCCTTGTCCTCATTGATGGACCAATGAATGTGAATTCTACCAGAACTGGAAGAGAAAGATCTTCCTACGAGATTGGCACATGTGGCTCGTTGGTCTAGGGGTATGATTCTCGCTTTGGGTGCGAGAGGTCCCGGGTTCAAATCCCGGACGAGCCCTTATGTTGGGACTTTATTCAGACATGCTTTAGTTTGTCTGAAGAGAAACTGGGTCATACAGCAAACCAACGAGCCCAAAGAACGGTTAAAGAAGAACCAGATGAATGTTTAGGAACAAGTCAAAGTCCTGACCTTAATCCAAGAGAAATGTTGTTGTTGGACCTGAAGCAGCAGTTGATGTGAGGAAACCCACCAACATCTCAGAACTGAAGTGGTTCAAGCTGCTGGAGAACACTGATCAGATGTTAGTTAATGTTATATGTCTTGAACAGATAAATGCAC
This sequence comes from Planiliza haematocheilus, assembly GCA_005024645.1. NCBI lineage: Eukaryota > Metazoa > Chordata > Actinopteri > Mugiliformes > Mugilidae > Planiliza > Planiliza haematocheilus. The sequence goes on from SRSE01000524.1 coordinate 27,531, forward strand.
AAGTTAAAAAGTTGAGTTAGACTCAAATCCAGTGTCTTAAATATCAGCTCTGTGCACTCACAGTCGTGATGTTGCGCACTAGGTGCAGCATGACTCAGACTTCTAATCCAGCTTTGTGAAGCTCTTAACAGCTTCTGCAGACACGTCCTCGTAGTAATTGCTGCCTTAAGCGTCAAAGCTGTGACAGAGATTAAAAGCTCTTAACTTCCGAGATGATGACCAGGAAACAATGGTCTTTACGTTTTCTTTCATTCCAGCAGCACCAGGAAGGAGAAACATTGTGTGTGATTTTATGGATCTCTGCTCTAACGTCATCGTCTCCCTCTGGGAGTAGGTGTAGCATGACTCATAAATATCTGAGCTGTTAGTATTTTTAGTGATGGAGGGCTGGTTGATGAATGCAGGCTCAGATCTGCACATGCACACATATAACACCTCGTTTCTCTCTGTTCTGACCATCTGAACCTTGTTTTATTTCTTTTTTTTTACATATCAGCAGCCTCTTCATGCGTCCAGCTGTGACCTTCAGAGGACGGACGTCGACCCACAGGAGGCTGAACAGAAAGTCACTGGAAATACATTTGTTCAGTTCTCAGGCTCAGTCAGGTGTGTTTCCATATAAGGCCTGTAAGTTTGTATATGAATAAAAACTTGAAAAGAACGATGTTGTGGTGCATTTATCTGAGATCAGTCTGAGCATTACTTGAGTTTCTGCAAAAATGTGACGTTATAATCGTCATGAATTTAATCAGCGCTGCCTTGGATGGTCTCCAGGTCCTGCCACCGTCTACATGATGATAACTTATAGATATGAAGGATATTTTTATCTTTTACTGGCAGATAGACTCATTCTTGGAGTAATTAACCTTTACTCTGTGTAGGCAAAGTGGCTCAAACCGGCTCCTTCTCAACCATCTGTGACTTTAAAATGCTGCTGCAGTAAGAATTTATCTTTATATCTCAAACAGGAGGAAGAGTTTACTGTTTAATATCCACGTTTTATAAAGATCGTACAAGAATGAAACGTTCAGAATCTTTTCTGTTCAGATGACAAATAACAATCTGTTGGTTCGACCCGATCCTAACTCAGCGTTCATGACGTTAAAATAAATGCAGGTCAATGATGACAGATGTGAATTTAAAAAGAGAGGAGGCTGCAGATAAATCCAGACTGACAGCAGCAGGTCTACATGGCGGTCTACGCTCAGTGAGCCGGAGTAGATGATCCTCAAACAGACCAGGGTCGATTTGATGTGTGGCAGAGATTCAGTCTGAAGATTCACAGCTTCCAGATGTTATCTACCCAGTGATTTAAAACTTTCTGCAGCATCATGAAGAAAAACAACAAGCTGACGCAAAACTGGACTGGACTTGTTGGGTTTCTGGAAGACGTTTCATGCAGGTCTTCATTCCTAATGGGCTGGTACGGGGGGTGGAGGTTTAATTAGCAAGCTACGACTACAGCTGACGACCAGACCTGGAACTGGAAGAATCTGATTTGATATTATTTGCTTTTTCTAATGAATAGCTCTCCATCGACACATTAATGTCCAGAGACTCTAAACTTCTAGAGGACATACACTGTTTGGACCAAAAAACAAAATGTCTCCACCTGGTTTCAACTAATCAATCAAGTAGGAGCCTCCTGTTGGATAATTACTGCATGGGTGATTCTCTTTGGTTATTTAAGGCCAACTGATGCAATGAGTAGCTTGTCATTTCTTCAACAACCATGTCTAAAGACACCTGATCCTGTGGTGGTCTGTTTGAGAAGGGTCAAATCATTGGCATCAAGCAGAGAAAACATCTAAGGAGATTGAAGAAACTACTAAAACTGGGTTAAGAACTGTCCAAGACATTATTAGAAACTGGAAGGAGAGTGGAGAAGCATCAGGGGAAGAAGAGAGGCAGATGAAGTGATGCAGCCATCATGCCTAGTGTCTACTGTACAAGCCTGTGCTATGAGGCAGTGCTATGAGGCTTCTTCTGAACCCTATTAGAACCAAAGCCTTCCATAAATCATCTTCTATACGTCCAGCTGTCTTTGTCTCAGTTTGTGTTTTTTAGATATACCAGTTTTTTGTCGTGTCTTGAGTTTAGTCCAGTGATTTCATCAGCGATGCTCCTTCTTCTTCTTCTTCTTCATCCCGTCTGTTTGCTCTGCAGGAGCTGAGCCAGACTTCACCTCAGGGTAAAACACTTACTGCGAGGACGTCCACTTCAAACCATCTGCATCAGCTCTGCATCACATCTATCCCCTGACATATTCTGTTAGCTACCACTACACTCTAAAGCTGCTTTAGCTCAGAGCTGATTACTTAATGTGCACATATCTGCAGACAGGTCGCTGTAGCTCTGCTGTGTTTTCTCCACAATTACTTCTCCTTTAATCAGCGTTGTACATGATGTCAAAGTGAATGAAAGGTTTCAGCTAAATGTTGCACGTCGCTGCATTTTATGTTGATTAAACACGAAAACAAGACGGAACTGATGTGGAGTTTATGATCCATTCACTCAGTCAGGTTTTAGAAAGATTCAACCTTGTTTTTAGAGACAGATTAAGATCCATCCATCCATCCATCCATCCATCCCTCCATCCATCCATCCATCCATCCATCCATCCATCCATCCATCCATCCATCCATCCATCCATCCATCCATCCATTGATGGATCAGGCAACACTTTGAGGGAGAGAAATTAACCGATAATGATTATTTTTAGTCATTTTCTGAAAACAATGACTTTGATTCCAGATTTGAATAAACAGAAGCAGAACTTTGGTTGGTTGCTCCTCAGCGATGGACATGGAGCAGATGTAAACCTGTGACCTCATGATCTCAAAGCTACTTCTCTACTAAAAACCTGAAGCATTTCTTCTTCTTCTTCTTTAAGGGAAACAACATTTCATATTTTTAATGAATGTCAGAGGCTCACAGCGTTTTTTATTCTTTTAATGTAGTTTTTGCCGCCACCCTATTTATTTATGGATCAAGCCACGGGAAGAAAGACAAGAGAATGTGGCAGCCTTTGAACTTAATCACTGGAGAAGTGAAGATGGTCATTTATACACTACCGTTCAAAAGTTTGGGGTCACTTAGAAATGTCCTTATTTTTGAAAGAAAAGTGCTGTTTTTAAACTAATACTGTACTTTAAACTAATCAGAAACACGCTCAATACATTGTTAATGTGGTAAATGACTATTTCAGCTGCAAATGTCTGGTTTTTAATGCAATGTCTACATAGGCGTATAGAGGCCCATTTCCAGCAACCATCACTCCAGGGCTCTAATGGTCCATTGTGTTTGCTAATTGTGTTAGAGGGCTAATGGATGATTAGAAACACCTTGTGCAATTATGTTAGCACACTTGAAAACAGTTTAGCTGGTTAGGTAAGCTATAAAACTGACCTTCCTTTGAGCTAGTTGAGTATCTGGAGCATCACATTTGTAGGTTTGATTTAACTCTCCAAATGGCCAGAAAAAGAGAACTTTCACATGAAACTCGACAGTCTATTCTTGTTCTCAGAAATGAAGGCTATTCCATGCGACAAATTGCCAAGAAACTGAAGATATCCTACAACGGTGTGTACTACTCCCTTCAGAGGACAGCGCAAACAGGCTCCAACCAGAGTAGAAGAAGAAGTGGGAGGCCCCGCTGCACAACTAAACAAGAAGACAAGTACATCAGTCTCTAGTTTGAGAAATCGACGCCTCACAGGTCCTCAACTGGCAGCTTCATTAAATAGTACCCGCAAAATGCCAGTATCCACATCTACAGTGAAGAGGCGGCTGCGGGATGCTGGCCTTCAGGGCAGAGTGGCAAAGAAAAAGCCATATCTGAGAGTGGCCAATAAAAGGAAACGATTAATGTGGGCAAAAGAACACAGACATTGGACAGAGGAAGATTGGAAAAAAGTGTTGTGGACAGATGAATCGAAGTTTGAGGTGTTTGGATCACACAGAAGAACGTTTGTGAGACGCAGAACAAATGAAAAGATGTTGGAAGAATGCCTGACGCCATCTGTCAAGCATGGTGGAGGTAATGTGATGGTCTGGGGTTGCTTTGGTGCAGGTAAAGTGGGAGATTTGCACAAGGTAAAAGGGATTTTGAATAAGGAAGGCTATCACTCCATTTTGCAACGCCATGCCATACCCTGTGGACAGCGCTTAATTGGAGCCAATTTCATCCTACAACAGGACAATGACCCAAAGCACACCTCCAAATTATGCAAGAACTATTTAGGGAAGAAGCAAGCAGCTGGTATTCTATCTGTAATGGAGTGGCCAGCGCAGTCACCAGATCTCAACCCCATTGAGCTGTTGTGGGAGCAGCTTGACCGCATGGTACGCAAGAAGTGCCCAACAAGCCAATCCAGTTTATGGGAAGGGCTTCTGGAAGCATGGGGTGAAATTTCTCCTGATTACCTCAATAAATTAACAGCAAGAATGCCAAAGGTCTGCAAAGCTGTGATTGCTGCAAATGGAGCGTTCTTTGATGAAAGCAAAGTTTGAAGAAGAAAATTATTATTTCAAATAAAAATCATTATTTCTAACCTTATCAATGCCTTGACTATATTTTCAATTCATTTTTCAACTCATTTGATAAATAAAAGTGTGGCTTTTCACGTAAAACACAAAATTGTCTGGGCGACCCCAAACTTTTGAACGGTAGTGTATATCGAGAAAGAACAAACTAGAAGGAACAAAGAGTGATGCAGCCTCAGTGTGGCGCTGTGACTAGCGCTGCAGACTGAGGCTGGAGTTTAACTTTTATAGATCAATGAACGACGTAAAAGGCTTCAGGGATGTGTGGTGTCACATCTCTGGAAATATCCTGAGAGATTAAATGCTTTGTCTTTGGTTTATTTTGTTTATTTATTTCTTATGTACACATTAATATAAACGAGAATCATCTCAGTTTGTGAACATTTTGTCAAACATCTGAATAAACGGTGGCTGTAAAAATAAAAATAAAAACTCTACCTCTGAACAAATATCATCAAACAAATCCACTCTTAATAAGACGCATGTATTAAATAGAAGCCATTCCAGGTAAATTAAAACATGTTCTGGTTTGTTGAACCTTTTTTTTTCTCAGCTACTTGTTCCTTCATTGTTTTAGTTCCTTCAGCTTTAATCTAGAAAACGTTTAAAATAAAGAAACAGCAGCTTCTGTATGATCAGTAATTCTAAAAACATGAATCTTTATGAGCCATACTTTCTTTTTTGTTTTCAACATTAAATCAAAGGTATAGAGCTGAGTCTGGAAGCAGCTTCTAACGATCCAACATCATTAATTACAGACGCTGGACTATTATTATTATTATTAATGTCTTTGTCCTTTGCTTCAGAGCATTAGATGAAACCGTATTTTAGACTCAGATAAGGATTTAAAAAGCTGCTATATCAACTGTTTTGGATCATCTTCAGTCCAACACGTGTCCTGACCTCTGCTCTGCTCTTTAAATGAGTTCAGACTAACTGGAGGCTCACTCCAACACCTCCGTGTGATGAAGTGCCTTCGCTGATTGGCTCCATGCTCCCGCCTCGACCCAATTATCTCAAGTGGCTTTTCTCAATTGGCCGACCCCTTTGCTGCGATCTAATTTAAAAAGGATGCGGATGCTTTTTTACCAAACAGCTGGAGTCCAGGACGCCTCGCCGGGGTTTCGTCTGATCTGAAGCAAATATGAGAATTATGTTTAATTAGATTCTCAGTGTCACGACGCACAAAGGCAATTATTCATTTTATGATTTACATTCTTCAGACAACAAGAGATTTAAACACTCGTGATTGTTGAAGAACTAACTTTAGGTGTTAAGGAACAAGAATAACTTATTTTCAGACAGATTGACATCCTCCACTTCAACTGAACATTTAAATAAACTGACTCGTCACATACATCCTTATACATCCAGCGCTTTCTCACTCTAATTATTATTCTTTATACCTTTAGAGTTTGGGGTTTATTAACTTCCTGATAAAATAAACCAATTAAATTAAACCATTAAAAGAAAACAAAATATCCAGATGTTTTTGTAGGTTAAAGGACCAGTGTGTAGGATTTAAGGCCCCCTACTGGTGACTTTGCAGATTGCACCTTTTTCACACTGTGCATCATTTATTGCTGCTGTAATGGTAAATGGCCTTGCTTTTATATAGCGCTTTTCTACCTATTGGTACTCAAAGCGCTTTTACAGTCAGAGACACATCTACCCATTCACTCACACAAGCACGCACACAATCACACACCAGTGCCACGCACTGGGAGCAACTGGGGGTTCAGTGTCTTGCTCAAGGACACTTCGACATGTGGCACATTCCGGGGATCGAACCGCTAACCCTCTGGTTCGTGGACAACCCGCTCTACCTACTGAGCCACAGTCGCTGTCATGTACAAGGAATTACAATAAGTTTCAGCTCACTGTTTTTTGTTGCTCTGCCTTTGTCTCACTCTTTTTTTGATGGGTGCTTGATGACGCTAGTAAAATGCATTCTGGGATGCCTGGTTAAGCTAATTGTTCTTGCATAGATGGTACTTTAAACTGGAACAGATCCATGTAATTTATTCAAAACTAATTGCAAAAAAAAGTTGCAAAAAGAATAAATTAAGTTTTCTCCACTGTTAGTTTTAGCGTTCTCTGAATTTCTTCAGTCTCTGTTTGGTTCATTAGCTCTTAAACTCTTAACTCTAGAAGAAAGTATAAAAACTTTTCTGTAAACGACTTTAATGCACATCCAAATAAGCTGACTCAGCCTTTAAGCAGAGTTTTGCACAGAGGAACCAGAGGAGGTCAGGGCTCTGGCTAAAAGGAGTCAATATTGGATTTCCTGCTGCAAATCGTACCTGAAATGACCTCTGGTTCATAAATGACCTCTGGTTGGTTCATCGTCTGTAAAGCATCGTAGACGTGAACCCAGCGCTCATTAGACGCTGGAGAGCAGCTGCACGTCAGCCATGCCTCTACGGTGAGGAGACCTTCCTCCGTGATCACATCCTCACAGCTTCATCGTGTCCTGACGTGTAATTGCGGTATGATTTACAGTAACGGCCGTGCGACGCTGCGTTTGTTGTTCCTCCTTTTCTGATCCTCCTCGGGTGGAGTGTACACACTGTCAGCGGCTAACGGCTCCAGATAAATCCGGTTTATGTTCCCCGAGTCGTCTTAATGAAACAGATGAGGGGAGGCAAATAAAATTAAAACCAAGCAGTTAATAATTGATGCCCTTCTCCAGCTGAAACAGTCCATAGATCAGTGAGCTGCTGCAGAGAAATCTGGCCAGTGGAGGCTCCTATTGTGTCTTATCTGAGCGCCGCAGGCCGCTGTAGTCAAACGCGTCTTGTTAAGGAGTCACAACAATGGAGGAGCTATACAGGATCCTCCACTTTAGCAAATCTCCACCGCCTCAGGGCGACTTCCTCTGAGAGCAGCCTGTGTGTGTGCAGGCATTAAACAGCATTGTGTTTCGGTCCTGGAGCTAATAGAGGACGGGCTGTCGGTTTCATTTTTTGCGTGGCAGGGCTCTGTCCTGCTCAGTGACCTATAATAGTTTTGGTGGACACGTCATTGTGCGGCAGAGAGCGGGAGCGTGATGGCGTTCATCTGTTCTCGCCGTTTGTCTGTCGTCAGCAGTTATTCCTGTTAAGCTCAGCGTTGTCGCTTCGTCGTCCCAGAAAATGATCTTCATGTGTCGCTTGTTGTTGTTTTGTTTTGGAAATTGCATTTTGTGTAAATCCGTCTCAGCTCTGAGGCGGCGGTCGCTGAAGTCATCAAACAGAATCAACCTGAATCAGAAACGCCTCCAACTGCTGATTGCTGTGATTTCTCCTGACTGGCTTCTGGAGTGCAGAGAATATTTTCTCCATGTGCTTTTAGCTGCAGCCTGTCAGCCGGTACCGCAGAGTGGAGGACTGAAGACGTTTCGTTTTTTTGGGGGACAACAATGGAGCTCTATTTCACAGCGGGAATGGGACGTGTCAGGCTTTGTGTCTTTTTACGACCCAGCTCCAGGGACTCGACTAAACTGGAGACATGGTGACAAAGTAAAGAGTTTATGTCATGATCAGGGGCTGGAGACTATCCCAGCTAGAGGGGGGTCCACCCTGGACAGGTCTCCAGTCTATCACAGAGAGACACTCAAACCTACGGACAAGAATCACTAGTGAACCTAAGCAGCATGTCTTTGGACGGTGGGAGGAAGCTGGAGAACCTGGAGAGAACCCAGCTGGTTGGTGGTCTTTGAGGGGAGGGGCCTCTGTGGATCATCCCACAGATACTTGATCAGTTTTGGATCTAGTGAATGTGGAGGCCAGGTCAACACCTTGAGATGTTCTTCTTCCTAAAGTGTTTTTGTGGCTGCATCCTGCTGGGGATGGCTGCTGCCATCAAGGAGTGTCATTGCTATGGGGTGGGGGTGCCTGGTCTGGTCTAGGTGGGTGCTACATGTCTAAGTAACATCCACACCAATGAATGAAGCCAGGTCCACAAGTTTCCCAGCAGAACACTGAACTGGAGCAAGATGGTTTAAATGTTATTCACTTCTCCTGTCAGTGGTCATAATGTTGTGGCTGATCATATTTCTGGTCCATGTCACCCACTGAGCCTCCTCCAGTCGGATTTATTTCATTCCTCTTCCTCAGACTAAACAGAATCTCTGTCCACATGAATGAACTCCCTGATTTCAGCGTTTCTGTGCCGAGGAAGGATGAGAGTGTGTCTGCCAGGAGAGCAGAGAATGAAATGATGAGACAACGAAGAAGAAGAAGAAGAAGAAGAAGAAGAGATATTATTCCTGTGAAAGATCAGCTCCCTCCTCCTCCTCCTCCTCTTCCTCCTGCTGCTGGCTCGCCGTGTCATCCATCCTCATCCCATCTCGTCCTCCCTCCATAATCCCTCCCTCCTCTTCCATCTTACCCTCAATCTCATCTCTTTTATCTCTCCACTTTACTGCCATCCCTCCCGGTTCTCACGCTGCTGCTGCTGTTGTGTTTTCTCCAGATACACCGATGGGATGGGATGAGGGGGGGTGTGGGGTGGGGGTGTAAGCCTCCGCATTGAGCCGAGCTCAGCGACAGTCGGATCAGTGCCTCAACAGTATACATACACCAACCCCTCCTCTCTCCTCTCTCACATCCCGATGCACAGCAGAGGAGGTGCAGGGGTCACATTGAAAAGGAGAGGGAGGCGCAAACAGAACGGCGTTGGGACAGAACAGAAAACACTTTGCACAAACGTGTAGAGACATGAAGGGATGGGTGGGGGGGGGACTGTCATTACAGCACAGACTGACTGAGGAGGATGGAGGCGAGATGTGCAAAAGCAAAGACCTGCAATGAACGGATGAATAAATATCTCCTCATGGACGGTAGATGTGACGGTTCATGAGCTAGACCACGCCCCACGTCACTCTGCTTCCTAGAGGTCGTGTCCTAACCCAGAGAGGTACAACAAGCTGCCACCCCTCCCTCTCATCCCTCCATCCACCACCTAGAAACGTCTTTGCATCAGCTGAGACGTGGTCTTCATCAGTGAACTCCATCCAGACGCTGGAGTGAGCGTCGTGAGCTAGAATTATCCTGTAACCAGAGGAGACGGTTGACATTAAGAGAGCTCAACCCCCGTTTACCCAGCGCTGGGTGGAGGACTAATGGTCTAAAAATTACAACCTGTCCTTTGACTCCCTTCGTGAGTTCAGTCAGAATCGTGAGCAAGTTGAACCTCCCACAATGCATTGCGTTTTATGAGGAGTGAAAAGGCTGATGATGCAGTTAAGTGTCTGCATTAAGACTGAGAGAGAGTGGTGCTGTCAGGGATTAACGGTGGTTAGCTGTGTTTCTAGAGGAAAAGCAAGAAGCTGGTTGAAAGGTTCTGGTTTTACTTGCTAGAAGACCAGAAGAATTAAAGTATTATTTAATAAAAGTCAGAAGATGAGTACGTAAAAATGGACTTTAGCTTGGTGAACGTTAGCAGAAGAGGAAGCAGCTCAGCATCTCTAGTGATCGCTGGTCGACATTATTTAACTTCTCCTTGTGTTTGAATTCTGTTTATTTAGAGCAGCATCCATCACCAGCTACAGCTCATCTTTTTGTTATACACCAAACAGCCACAACATTATGACCAGGAGAAGTAATACAACATATAACATCTGAACCATCTTGCTCCAGTTCAGTGTTCTGCTGGGAAACTTCTGGACCTGGCTTCATTGATTGGTGTGGATGTTACTTAGACATGTAGCACCCACCTAGACCAGACCAGGCACCCCCACCCCATAGCAATGACACTCCTCCAGCAGGATGCAGCCACAAAAACACTTTAGGAACAGCTAAACAAAACTCTTCTTGTCACCGCTTTTATTGAACCTTTAGGTTTTTTTCTGATGCTCGAAGGCAGTGTGAGCTCACGTGAAGCTCCGTCATTAATTACCCTCCTGTCCTCTTATAAATCTGTCTCTAAATGCTCCACCATGTGCAGCAGCATGTCTCTGTCTGCTTGTTGGTCGTGGCTTTTAGTCGCACTGAAACAATAAAGTCTCGAGCCCTAAAACTAAAAACCAGAAGCTGATTAAATCCGCTCTGACTCTGATCTTCTCCAGCTCCCGTCACTTTACAAAGACCTATCTGAGCTTCAGACCTGGATCAGTCAGACCCTCCTCTCTCAGCCTGTACGGTGTATAATGCATGTCAAAAGGTTATCAATGATTCAGCGATATCACTTTAAAGACGGGGAACCAGAGGACTTCCCTCCATCTGCGCGTCTGTCTGGGTCTTAAAGATCGGCTTCACGTCGTAAGAAGGAAATAAGACTCGCTGCTCATTAGCTGCTTCTACAGCAGCTGCCTCCGTCCTTCTGGGGGATTTTTCACTTCTGGTTTTGAGCTGCCGACAAATCTACAGGCTGAAAACAGAGCTCGTACAAGACTGGTGGACAAAGACGTGAGACCTTTCTCTGGTGGTCCCGAAGTAAACTAACGAGTCCAGCTGTCCTTGTCTCAGCTTGTTTGAGGATGGACCAAGACCTGCATGACTGAGAACATTCAGGATTTTAATTTATTCCTCAAATTAGGTTTGAACTGAAGAAACTACGTGAATCAAAAGTTGTCAAGAAAGTCCAGTTACTCTAGTTTGACCCTTTTGGACCTGATGGCTGAGAACCTTCATGGAGAACTGTTTCCTTAGAAGTTTTAGATTTAATTCCTCAAATTGGGACAAAACTGGAGAAACTATTTGGTTGAAACGTCTTGAAGAAAAGTCCCCTTGTCCTTGTCTCGCCTTGTTTTTTTATATTCCTGTATTTTAGGATCTTTATACAGTAAAAACACAACGACTCGTACAATGAGCTCCAGTGGAGGCTGCTGCATTAATGTGCTGCTTTCAAGTGATTGCATCAGTTCCTCTAATCCAATAATAACACAACACAGAGGCCGTTCTGCCTGCGCGGGGAACAATGAGCACATTTACATAGATTTAGTGGAAACTGTGCATTTATTGCAGGTTTATTTTTAAAGTGGTTCCCTTGGCAGTGGTCAGCAGTTCCCTCAGACGGTCGGACGGACGGACGGACAGACGGCGGCAGGTTGTTAAATACAGCTACTTATACAGATTAACAGATCAGGCTGAGATGAGACATACAACCCTCTGAAGCCCCCGTCCATGCGTCCGTCCATGCGTCCATCCATGCGTCCATCCATGCGTCCATCCATGCGTCCGTCCATGCGTCCATGCTTTACGCTCATGCAATCTTCTCACATGGAGATCATTCCATCAGGTCTTCAATAAGTCATGCAGGCAAAATGTTTTGTTTTCATCGGACAGAAAAACCAGAACTGAGAGGAAACGAGGACAAGAAAGAGAGATGAGCCATCCCTCCATCCCTCCATCCCTCCATCCCTCCATCCATCCTTTACCCTCATGCAACCAGTAAATGTGCACCTCCACCTCCACCTCCACCTCCACTTCTTCTCCCCCATCTTATGTAAGTGTGATCCTGCTGCAGCCCACAACTGTCACCCTGACACATATACACTCCCCCTCTCTGGGCAAAAGTTTCATTATCATTAAGGTCAGGTTGTGTGGGGAAGAGGGGGGTGGGCGGGAGAGAGAGAGAGAGAGAGAGAGAGAGAGAGAGAGGAGTCCGCGGAGGAGAGCAGGAGGAGGAGGAGGAGGAGGAGGAGGAGGACAGATCGGAGGCAGTTGAGAGGATGCTGCGCTGACATGCGGACCATCCCCGCATCCTGACCGCGACGGGTTTTATTTCATCCTCCTTCTCAGCGACTTGACCGCACATCGCGCATCCAGGAGCTTTTCCCGTCACCTCTTCCTCTTCCTCTCCTCCTCTGCTCTCCTCTCCTCTGCTCCGGACCGGACCGGACCGGGGCTTCCGTCGCCATGCCACCGGCCGCCCGCTCCGTCGGGTACCGACTCCGCAACACCTTTCCCGCGGTGCTGTGGCTCGGGCTGCTGTGGAGCAGCGTCTCTGCAGAAGGTACAGTCTCAGCGCTGCATGAGGCGGCTCTAAAAACCCCGCGCAGCTTTTATTTGATTCTTTTAAACTCCTCTGAATCCTCTCTCGTCTTGGCTCGGGGAGTTCAGCGTTTATCTGCTGCAGTAACATCTCTCTGGGCTTCCCTGTCTTGTTTGGAGACATCTCGTAGGAGGAGATGGAGAATGAGAAAATGAGAAAGAGAAAGAGAGAAGCAGAATCTGAGCTCTTAGAATAAACACTGCTGCAGGCTGGACTCTCTCCGAGTCCCTGCGACCAGTTTGGGCACCACCACGGGTCCGGGGCTGGAGGATTCAGCCCCCGGACCCGTGGTGGTGCCCACTCATGTTGCGTGGGAGCCTCGGTCAGGATGCAGAGAGGGAGCTCACCTGTCAACAAGCTCTGCAGTTAAGACGGTTTTCCACGCAGAGTGGAGGGAGACAGGAGGGGGATTCCTCCAGTCTGAGGTGATGAGGCAGGAGACAGGGAGGGAGGGAAGTTGAGGCATCTTCTGAAAAACACTCGTCCAAACACAGAGGTGACTTGTGTTTGTTAGAAAACGACCTTGGCCATGTCTCCAGGTTCAAACCATGAGTGTTGCAGGATGCAATGAAAACCAAACAAACGCGACAAATCTTCACCTCAGACCTGTAAATGTTTCCTGATGAGCAGTTAAAAATGCTCGTGGAGGTAGTTGCTGATGTCAAAACGTGTTGTTTGTTATTGGAGAGAAAAATCAGGATCTGGGCTCAGAAGTTAAAACCTTTCAGATTTTATAAAACATTCCTATTTTGTGTCTTTCGTTATATTTGAACATCGCTTCCAGTGGTTTTATTGAGCAAAGAAGGAAAGGGAGGAGGTCTGGGTGGATGGATGGGTCAGCAAAACATCCCCTGAGAAATTATTGCTCTGCAGCTTTAATGAAGTTCATCTAATTTAGCTCAAACCCAGAGTTTTCCCTGATGAGATAATTTACAGGACACTGGTGAAGTATGTCTGCTGGACTTCCTCCTGTCTCTAGGGGGCGCTAACTAAGACCACTGACTGTTAGTTGAATTCAGATTGGGCGATTTTGTTGTTGGTGGTGAGGTTTCTGAGACTTTAGTTGGCCTGGAGCATAGACTGTGAAAAAATATGGATGACGCGTCTCCACTTCCTCCCATTGGCTAAACTGACGCTAGTATCCCGGGATACCGGCGGCACCATCTTGTGAAATCGGGTCCAGAGTCAGTTCTGTCTGAAGGTGGAGCCATGTTACAGATGCCCCGCCCACACTTCCTCTAGACTCACTGGTGATTGGTTAATACCACTCTCTGTTGGATTATACACTCTCAAATTCCTCACAATCCTACGGGACTGTTTCACTTAGTGGTAGTCAATGGCAACTGTCAATCATCATGATGTCACATACTGTTTTAAAGTGTCAAGTAGCTAAAATGAATGTTCATGTGCATATGAAGTTGTTTATATTCATATATATGTTTTAGTTTGACCTATACTGCAGCCGGCCACCAGGGGGAGCTAGACATGCTCTGGCTACACTTTAATATTACACAATAATCCAGTGTTTATCATTTAAGCTGACTGACCAGGTTTCTATGAGGTCATTACAAATGTCCTGAACACCTGGTGGTGGCGCTGATGCTCCAGTCAGTGCAGGTAAACCACAGCAGAGGAAGAAAAACAAGATGGCGGCAGTCAAAATGTTGGTTAAACATCATGGTGGATGTGTTTGCTTGGTGTAGTAACACGAGGAAGGCTCTGGTTTCCTCTGGGCTCCACAGATCCGACGTTTTCATCTCCTCTCTGGAAGCCTGAGATTCACGTACGCCATCATTTATTCATCAGGTCTGTTTTTATTGCACTTTGTTGTTGATTTCTGATGTGGTCAGTCAGTGCGTCTCGAGAAACAGAGTCCACAACGCTTGAATTATTAAACGCTCATTCAATCTTAATGTTACACTAACTTTTTATACAAACAGTATGTTCTAGCCTTCAGCAATTACTGCTTCGTGTTCACTGCAAAGATTCAGAATCACCAGAATCCTTGAACGCTGCAGAAACTGACACTGACGCCATTCAAGGAGGAAATGTTCTTAATATTCATCATCAAATCAGTTAAATGAGTCGTTACCTGCAGCGCTAATCACTTGTCAGTAAGCTATTATTCATGTGAGCTGGTTGTACACTGTAAAACTGTAAAACATAATTATTTAAAGGGTTTGATGTTTGTCACAGCCTCACTTAGTGAGGGAGATTTAACTGCTTCCACTCTTTGATTTTATTTTGAAAATCCAAACCAACAGCTCATACAACCCGTTTATGTATTTCCTGGTGTTGTTGTATTTTCTGTATTTGTTAGTGTAGTGGGTATTTGTAGATGTTGTCAATAGTTGTACATGCTGTGAGTATTTATTGGTGTTAGGGTTTGCGTATTTCTTTGTGTTTTCTTGCGTTGCATAGTGTTGAGCTCGAGTGACGCCAAACAATCATGAACCATCACAACTTTAATGTAATAATAACAATAATGATGTCGTACAAACACACAAACACACACTCAGCATCCATGTCTCCTCAGCAGGCTCCAGTCTTCCTGCTAATCCTCCCGTCCTTCCCTGCGCTCATGTACAAATGTTCGATCTGTTAATGCAGCAACACACACTCTGTGTCATGTACCGCATCACTGGTTTCATCTCACCGTCGGTATCTGTGGTTAATGAGGCCCCCCCCCACAGCAGAGATGTAATATCACAGCACAGGCTTAGCTTGCTTGTGCGTTAGCGTTGTCTGTATGTGTGTGTGTGTTCATGTCAGCATTGGCTTTGTTACCATTGCCTGTATGTGTTTGTGTTGGCGCTGCCTATATGTGTGCGTTTGTGTGTTAATGTTGCCTCTTTATGTGTTAGTATTGGCTGTTTGTGTGTGTTTGTGTGTTAGCGTTGCCTGTATGTGTGTGTGTGTTAGCTTTGCCTGTATGTGTGTGTTTGTGTGTTAGCTTTGCCTGTATGTGTGTTAGCGTTGGCTGTTTGTGTGTTAGCGTTGCCTGTATGTGTTTGTGTGTTAGTGTTGCCTGTATGTGTGTTTGTGTGTTAGCGTTGCCTGTATGTGTTTGTGTTGGCGCTGCCTATATGTGTGCATTTGTGTGTTAATGTTGCCTCTTTATGTGTTAGTATTGGCTGTTTGTGTGTGTTTGTGTGTTAGCGTTGCCTGTATGTGTGTGTGTGTTAGCTTTGCCTGTATGTGTGTGTTTGTGTGTTAGCTTTGCCTGTATGTGTGTTAGCGTTGGCTGTTTGTGTGTTAGCGTTGCCTGTATGTGTTTGTGTGTTAGTGTTGCCTGTATGTGTGTTTGTGTGTTAGCGTTGCCTGTATGTGTGTTTGTGTGTTAGTGTTGCCTGTATGTGTGTTTGTGTGTTAGCGTTGCCTGTTTGTGTGTTTGTGTGTTAGCGTTGCCTGTTTGTGTGTTTGTGTGTTAGCGTTGCCTGTATGTGTGTTTGTGTGTTAGCGTTGCCTGTATGTGTGTTTGTGTGTTAGCGTTGCCTGTATGTGTGTTTGTGTGTTAGCGTTGCCTGTTTGTGTGTTTGTGTGTTAGCGTTGCCTGTATGTGTGTTTGTGTGTTAGCGTTGGCTGTATGTGTGTTTATGTGTTAGCGTTGCCTGTATGTGTGTTTATGTGTTAGCGTTGCCTGTATGTGCACAGATTGTGGCTGTGTATGAAGACGGGTTGCATCGCTGCGTGGTCTGGTTTCTCGGGGTGAGAGCAATAATCTGGTAGAAAGACAGCTTGACAGCTGAGTAGAGAATCAGGAGCTCCAGCTGGGAGGAGAAGACGACTGCAGTTTGAATCCAGAGAGCGACGCCGAGGCTTTTCATCGACCCACACCGGCTTTGTTTCTGCTGTACAAATATCAATGAGGCATGTCTTCTTAATTTAAAAAAAAGATATATAGCTCTCTTCTCTCCTCATCCATCCTGTAACCCGCCTCTCTCCTCTCATCACATCACCTAACTTCCTTCCTCCCGGTCGCCTCCTCCTCTTTCTCTTTCCTCTCCCCTTCCTATTACTTGTGAGTGAGAGGACAGAAAATGGAACTGAGGGGGAGACAGAGGAGATTGTTTCTTCTGCTTGAATAACCCCGGCCTTATTATACAACTGGATCCTCGGGCTCCAAACTTTGGAGAACATCGAGCTGAGTGAGCATCAGAAAGAGACGATGAATGAGGAGAAGTTTGAGAAAGGAGAGCGGGGAAGATCAAGGAGTAACACAAAACTACTAACGGCCTCTGTGCAGCATAGCCAACGTTTTCTAAAGACTCTTCAAATCAGTCACAGTTATGTTCTCTGTAAGTCGGTCGTCCCTTTGTAGGCGTTCTGAGCTCTCGCTGTTGTTATGATGTTTTTAAATCACATTCAGAATCTCCTGCAGGTTAAACTGAGCTCATCAAACACTCTCTGAGAAGGTGGTGACACCCTTTGGAGCCAGCGTTGGGTCGAGGAGTTTAGAGAGAAACAGGAAGTGATGCATGTTAACAAAACGTCAAACTGAGATCTGATCTCACGTGCTGGCTAGGGACGAATGTGGACCAGGTGTGAACACAGGAACTTAAAGATGGACAGATGTCCAGTCCGTCACAAGGGCAGCCAAACCCTGGAGGCCTCAACAATCAGCTGTTTCCCTGCACTAGTTGGACGTATAATGTTTTCACCTGATTCATTTTGTTGGATCTGCAGCAGAAGGAGTTCGTCATAAAGACATTGCTCTGATTGGCTGATCAGATTAGAGAACCAGAGCAAGAGAAGAGAAACAGGAAGTGATGAAGGTAAACGAACAAATTCAAATGTCGGCAAGAAAGTCTCGTCTTAACGTTCAAATCCACAAATATTTCCACAGCAACACGATGATGTAGAACAACTAGTCACCTGATTCAGGAGAGGACAGGGCTTCCTAGCCTCCCAGCTAATACTAGCTTCCCAGCATTCCAGTTAATGGTAGCTCTTCCTAGTTTCCTGGCTAGTACTAGCTTCCTAGCCTTCCAGCCAATCGTACCTCGTTGGCTTTAGTCTTTGTGGTGAAGAGCAACTTTTTCAGTGAGGCAGCAACACAACTATCCTTCCTTACCGTTAATTCTTTAATATCAGATCGGGGTGTCTGAACGTTAATCCGTTTAGCAAAATATCAGAACCAGGTGGCTAACTTCTGTGCAACATAATCTGGATTGTGAACGTTCAATAGTTTGGCGCGTCTGTACCAAATGACTTTCTAAAAACGCACTGAAATCACCCGGTACCCTCCAAAAACCCCATTTATTGACCATATCATGTTATATTATCTCATTTTAAAGCATGCTTTAGGTTATATCCTCATGTCGTGGTCCAAATGAAGACATTCAGCAGGACAGATTTAAACTGAAGCATTCTGGATGATTTTTCATTAAAAGTGAAGCGTTTATTGGAGAAGGTCAAAGTGAAGTTGGTTTGAAGTAGAAGCAGATGCTCGACTCCAGCCCACAGCCGGTGACCTGCTGCAGAGACGATTTAGTGACATTCAGTGAATTAAGTGCAGTTATTTAGTGGACGTCTGCTGAAGGCTGTCATTGTCCCTCTCAGCTGAAGGTAAAATGGGCTGCAGAGCGGCGTTAGAACATGAGGTGAGACCCTTTCTGCTGGGGGTGAGTGACATAAAAGTTCTTTTAAACACAGGCGTCTTTGCTTCTCATCAGTCATGCTGCTCAGAAATCAATAGAGAATTTCAGAGGAATGGATTGAAGAGGAAAATCTGGAGACGGACCCAGGGTCGATAAAGTTCCATCAAACCATAGAGCAATTTTACTTCAGACTAACGTCCTCACTGCTTCCAGAGGTATGCGCCGTCTCCTCCGTCTTTGTCCAGCTCTTCTCTATCTGTCCTCAGATGTTTTAAATCCTGAGCTCAGAGTTGGACCTTCAAACGTGGACATGTGCTTCTTGCACGGTTTCAGAAATCTGTTAAGTTTCATGAGGTTTTGTGTCGAGTCATTCTCTGAAGGAGCGGTGACGCCCCTAAACGTTCACGTATGGACTGATTTGATCATAATTGATGGTGGGATCCAGCCTTATTGCAGGAGGACGACAGGCAGAATTAAAGAGGCACTTGTAAGATAAAAGAAGGCAGGAATGAGATGAGACAGAAACTAATAGAAAGTTGGAGGTGACCCTGTTTTAATCAGCGACTCTTGGCCCAGCAGCAGCAGGGAACAGGTGGCCTCAGACGGGTTTAACCTCTCATTTCCAGGAGAGCTCCCCAGAATGCGAGCCGCTGATTAACACGATTACACACATGACCGTGCTCTTAATGAAGAGCTAATGCTGCGCTTCTCTGATGAGGAGCAATGCAGCAGAGAGGAGCAGCTCTAAAAGGCTGCAGCTGCGTCTTAGCATGCTTCAGCCTGTTACCTGCTAATTGTCTCCGTGTTGCATTGATTCAGACCCATTTCATGAATCATAACTGAGCCTTTTTTTTTTAAATTGATTTCCTTCAGTGGAGACAGCTGCTGGTTAGAGATCATTAAACATTCATTACAGCTTTAAAAGAAACCTTCACATGTTCATTTGACTGACCCGATTGGAAATAAGGAGAGTTTTGAAGGGTTAGCTGCTGAAGAACACTGGGAAATGTGAATATTGTCGAATATTGTTCTGGTGAGATGCTCCTTCAGAACCACAAACAGCTTACAAACCTGTACAAGCCATATCGCCCAGCCCTATGTCGACCCAATAAAATGACATAAAATAACGTAACAGATGTAAATATAATTCATTTTATCACCAGAGTTTTAGAAACTATTCTCCTCAGAGCCTGTCAACCAAGGCTAGCGCTCATAGCTGCTGACCTGAGAGCGGTCAGGCTAGCTAGCTCCAGGGTTGGGCGGCCTTTCCTCACAATATCCAGCTTCAAAAATGTCTACCTAAGAAGATCTGCAACCAAATGGACAGCCTGTCTGTTGACTTGGAGACATGATCCAGATTTAGGAACCAGATGGAAAGACTCTCTCTTGAGGGTCCTGGTTGTGTTCACACCTGAAAGCCGGATACTTGTGCTCAGATCTAAGTTCTGAAAGCTTTTCTATTTCTAATCTAAAAGCCAAATATACCCCCAGTTCTTCTTGTGCAGCAGCAGCAGTGAAAGGCTGGTGAGTGGGTGGTGAGTCTTTGCCTATATTTTCACTTTGCATTTAGTGTGTATCCTTGTTTGTGTTTCCTGCAGCTGGAGGAGTTTAGCCGTGCCACAAGCTGCCTTCTCAATTAGTCCCTGCACTCATTAGAAAGAGAAACAGGAGCTGCAGCTTCTTGGGCTCGCACACAGTTTGACATATGGTCCGAGCTTCTGCAACCAACTTAGCAGAGACGACAACATCGCAGTGAATTATTCAGAGTTGCTGCAGAGTTGATGAGGCTGGTTGCAGGGAGGGTGGGGGGGATTATGCGCCTCCTATTTTCTGCTAACCTTCCTCGGTGCTCGGTGTTGACACCTAAAGGGGGGGCGCCTGCAGGAGCAGCGGGTCTAGCTTCCGGTGACGTGTCCTCAGACCTTTGTGCAGCTTTTCTTAAGGAGGCGTTTGTGTGTGTGTGTGTCGTCGTGGCTCAGTGTGAGTTGCCAGCGCCTGCCTCAGTATCCAGGATTATCCTCTCTGGGATGGCTGCAGGATTGCACAGATGCTGCTGACACTTCTCTACAATAGAAGCAATTAACTGAAGCTTAACTTTGTGTATGTCTGTTTTAAGCCCTGGATGTTCGTGTGTGTGCTGGAAACGAAACCCTTTTTTTTTCTGTTATCTTAATTCCAGAGCCCTCATTTATCAAAGCGTGTGTGGAACTAGTTCTAAAGCGCGCATGAAAAGTGAAGATAGAAGAAGAAGAAGAAAGTTGGTATTTAACTCGGACACAGAAATAGACGAACGCATTCAGCATTTTTAAGGACAATACCGTCACTCAGCGCCGTCTCCTGCTAATATGCAAACATGTTTCTCAGCTGTGACTGGATTACACACTATTAATGTAGGAGAGACGCTGTTAATGAAGGTTTACGGCTGGAGAAGTGAAGTGACTCCATCTTGAGATAAAGCTCAGAATGTAACGGAAACACAAAGATTTACTCGTCTGATGATGTGGCTGAGAGTTGGTCTGGAGTCTCTCTGTTGGGAACTGATTATACTTCTGCAAAGATCTGCTGGACCAATCAGATTATTTGGGGCGGGGCTTAATGTGATGATGTGCCATAGACTGTATATAAATAAATATAGATAGTGGAACAGCTGCTCTACAGTGAAGCCAAAGTAACTAGAGCTCCCCCTGGTGTCTGGCTGCAGTATAGGTCCTATAAGCTCCACCCCCTCCATGTTAGTGGGCGGGGCTTGGGACAAAATAGAATACACGCTAAATACATTTCTTTTTTAGGTAGTTAATAAAATGTTGATGAACGTTCAAGTGTCAATTTTCTGAATAAGTTTCGTTTTAGTTATTTGACGCTATAGAAACAGGATGTGATCACCAGTTGCCATGCCAACCGCTCCGTAAAGCAGCCCCCTGGGAACATGAGAACTTTAAAAACAAGAAAAAATTTAAAATCAGTCCAGTGTCTAATCATCATGTCCTTGTAGCAGGTGGAGGTAGAGCAGAGCGTAGTATTAATTAAACTAAAACATGAGTGAGTCTGGAGGAAGAGTGGGCGGGGCATCAGGATCACATGGCTCCACGTGGCTCCGCCCCCTCAGACCGTACTGATCAGACTCTGGATCCAAACTCACAAGATGGCGCCGCCCGTATCCCCGGGAACATAGAGTCAGTTTGACCAATGAGAGGAAGAGGAGACGTGGTGTCCATGTTTATATACAGACTATGTGATGGACAGAACAGTAACATGTCTCTGATTGGTTGGAGGACTATCAGTTGATGCAGAGTTCATCTTTTATGTCTTTTTTATGTTTCATAACTTTGATCTGATAATATCTACACTAAGTTATCTTGGGCTGATGTATCTGCCTCGTAGATTAATCTGCATATCTGACACAAACGAGTATGAAATGAGCCCAGACACGTTTCTCCTCTTCTTACATGAAGCTGCTTTCAGATCCATGTTTCATTCAGATTCAGGGAGAAATTACAGATGCAGTTTATTCTGATGTTTGTTTGCAGTTTGAGTCTGATTTCCTGAAATCAGAGAGTCTAGTGTTGAGGGCGAGTCCAAAACTTTGCCCTGATAGTTAACTGACTAGTTGTTGAGTCCTCTATTGTCCTTTGCTGGTCAAACAAAAGATGCATATTTATCTCTATAAACACTTTGACTCCAGCAGGTGAAACAAACCTGGAAGAATCCGCTCAGTTCATAATCAGTGATAGCGTCATTGTTCTCCTCAGCACCATCCAGATGACCATCGTCAAATTAATTAAAGATATATTAATTAAATGAATGTACGTAGCCTCAGTACTGATCTGAAAACATCTCGTGAGAAAGCTCCACTCTCATCGATGTGTCCCTGCATTGTTCCTGGTCTTATTGTTCCTTACGGCGTGTTCTACAACATTTCCCCCGGTTCCACACCTCATTAGCTGTAAAGAGCTGCAGCAGTTCCACTGTGAGCGTGATGTCGCTTAACTGCAGAGAAACACAAACCGTCTTCCCTCCGTCGGGTCAAACACACTCAGATGAAACGTAGCGTCTGTTACGTAAAGGAGCGGTGGATTCAGTTAAGCTAAGCTAAGCTAAGCTAAGCTAACAATCCCCAGGCTGCTTCATGTTTAATGTATCTGCAGCAGGAGTGATGTGAAGCTTTTCTCTGCAAGAAGGGGAATAAGCGTTTTCCTCAAAATGTCAAAACACTCCTTTAAACACACAGCGAGGTCCCTGCTTGGATGAATTCAAACCCTCTGAGGACTAAAGAGAAAACCAAACAACGAAGCTCTCGAAGAAAAAGAAGAAAACACTTCCTCTCTCTCTCCAAGACAAATCTATATTTAATACGTTCTACCACAGCGGAGGTAGTCAGAGAGGGCGCTGGGAATGTTTGCTGAATTATGATCCAAAGAGAGATTTGACACGGTTGTCTGGGATTAGAGTGACAATTTGGATTTTCAGTCTTGAGTTGAGCACAGTGCCTGACACGTCGCCTTGTCCAAGTCACTCAAGGCAGATTGGCACAATCGAGTGTGTCTGCAGCCGAGCCTTTTAAAAGGTTAATATTTCAGTTCCCATTTGCCTCAAAGCTTCCGCTAAGCCAGCGCTCTATCTGCCTTTGATACGGGAATCCCACTGAAGTAGGTCTGTCGGCGCCTTCGACAAAACCTCGTCTGTGCCTGCGATAATCCACGCTGCTCTGAGCGCCGCTGATGTCACGCTCGCCAAGTCAGTGCGTCTGTCTTCGTTAAACCTTGAACGGGCTGCAGAGCATTGTGGGATGACGGCCATTTATGATTTAGTTCTCAGACTAAACTGTTTATTAGTCTTGGTCACGTTATAGATGAAAAGTCATTCCTGCATTTGGTAGATTTAGTGAATGTGCCTCGTCTTTAGACTGAATATGGACAAACTTGTCCTGTAGAGTTTGGTGGACATTGTTCATGATGGACCAGACGTTGTTTTAGGTCCTTCCATCTACCACTGACTCCAGCTCTGTCCATACCACAGAGTCCTCCTTCTGGACCATCTTGTCCAGCTATGAGGTGACCATCTTCTTAGTGCTGTCTCCCCAGGACACCACAGCGTAGAAGAGGACACTGGCAGCGATAGTCTGGTAGAACATGTCCAGCAGCTTCCTGCAGATATTAAACCACCTGAGCCTCCTGAGGACATAGAGACTGAGTCTATGTTAGTCCACCAGTCCAGTCTGTGATCCATATGTAGACCCAGGTGCTTCTAGGTCTGAACCACCTCTACACACTCCCTATTGATGGTTCCAGGCTGCATCAAAATCCAGGCAAAACACATTTAGAGGCCCTACCAAACCTACAGTCATGTGATATAACAATTAACCTATATTCTACATAAACTAAGTAAACGCTGCTGGCTTGTAATCCCACTGAGCAGCAGAGGATACTTCAAACATTGTAAAACATACCAAACTAAACACTGCTGGCTTGTATGGCCCGCTCAGCAGCTAACCATGGCTACCAAGCAACATGAGAACAACAGGAACCTGAACTGAACAACGACACCTCGAGAAGGCTTAACAGTGATTTCCAGCGTCCTGGAGTCACCTTAAAAAACCTTAAAACGAACGTTAAAAACAATCAATTTAGTAAAATAAAATAAAAGAGAGAGAGAGGGGAGATGACAGAGGCCTTCCACCGCTCCAGGTGCTGGTTTAACAATAAAAAAACACAAGTAAAATACACTTTTCTGTCCTGCAGCAGTTACAGATAAAAGAGGAAGCATACACAAGAAGGATTCATTCCAGGAACTACATGTATGGAGAGTTTTAGCTAGATGCTAAATGCTAATCCATCTACTCTAAAAAGTCAGAAGGCAAAAACTTCATGTCATGGAAAACAGAAAGTAGTAAAGTCTCATCAAAGTACTTTTTCTAGTTGCTGTTTTCTGTCCATATTATGTTACTGACCATAAATATTGATGGATGCTCCTGTAGATGTCTCGTTTGTAGCCTCAGGCCTTGAGCAGCTTCTCGTCTTGCTAACTGATATCAGGTCACACGACACGGACCATGTGTTATGAATGTCTGGTATTTTATCATCAGATATTGGTTTGAGCTCGTCAGCATCGTGTCTGGGTGTCTCCTTTCACCGTGACCGGCTCCGGTCTGAGCCGAGGAGTTCAGATGTATCAGCTCCGCTCTGCCGCCCGGTCCAGGATTAATTGATTGAGGCCTGTCACTGGGGTGCACGGAGCTCTCACACCAGCAAAAACCCCTCTGAGCATTTCAGAGAATTTATGGTCCGACGGTTCTGAAGCGTGATGTTGGGAGAATTTAAAAGCTGAGCCTCCAACGCCCAGACCTCAGCTTCCTGCAGGACGCGGGATGCTCTGCCAGCCGCTCTCTGAAGATACGTCCGACCGTTTATGTCCGCCTGTGCCACAGCTACGTATACAACCTCCTCTTATGTTTGACATTTCACAAACTCTTAAAAGGAAACCGTATGAGCAGACTGAGAATGCTGCAGCTCAGTTGATCTCGAGGCAAACTGGAATAAGCGTCAGCTGCTGGTGTGAAGGCAGAAAGCTGCTTGTGTGTGTGCTCAAGGGTGCAGACGTGCCTCTGCTTGCTCCTGCTGCTTGCCTGTATATTTGCTTTTTAATCAGTATATTTGCTTTTTTAATCACTATATTTTTACCCATATGTATTGGATGTGGTTTTATTCACTTTTTAAGTCAACCAAGATCTTTTTTAAATCTTTTTTCTGACGGGTCAGCGGCAAAAATCCTCTCAACATGTCAATGGGACAAACAAAACCTCCCTGTGAAAGCTGTCGGAAATATCAACAACAAATTCTCTTGCTACAAGACAAGATTTTTGCCTTGGAAATGGAAAAAGGACTTCATGAAACACTCCCAGTGGAATCCAGTGGTAAGAAGTCCACATTTACTCACAAAAGAAAAGGTGAACAAACTGCTACTCACAACTTACAGCTGAATGATACAGTATGTTTCCCAAGACTTTTTAACAACAACTATGATCGTCTTGGTGCTGAGCCGAAACAACAGCGGCCAACTACTGGTGTCAACAGAAGATATAACGCATCACCTGAAATAAAGCTAAAAAACAGATTTTTGCCACTGTCAGAACTAAATGACACTGAAAATAACACAGAGAGACAAAACCATAACAGGCAGCAAATGAAGAAAACTGTGCCAAGTGTCAAGGACAAAGACATTCTTTTGCTTGGAGACGGAGCTATATCTAACATAAACATGAACAAAATAATAACTAACAGCTTTCCAAGTGCTACCGTCTCTGATATTACAAAACTACTACCAGAGCAACTGGCAAAAAATCAAGGGGTGAAACAGCTGATCCTGCACGTCGGTGCAGTGGACACCAGAAAGGAACAGTCTGAAATCTTAAAAAAGGACTTTAATGAACTGTTTAAGAGCCTTGATAATCTGGAGAGAGGGGCAATACAAGTATTCATTAGTGGGCCTCTTCCAAACATCGACAGGAGGATCAACAAATTCAGCCGGCTGCTTCAGCTGAACACATGGCTGTCCAAAGAATGTGCAGTCAGGGGACTGCATTTCATTGAGAACTTTAATCTTTTCTGGCAACGTGATGATCTCTATAAAGGAAAAGGCCCACATCTGAACAGAGGTGGAGTGAGACGACTGATGGACAATCTCCTCCACGCTCTGAGGGACAAGAAAAGGCCTGATCAAGTTTATGAGAGAAAAAACAGTAAAGAGAGGAGTGAGAACAGGAGAAGAACTCCTCCTCCAACACCCAAGGGCCCAACCAAGGACTTGGTCAAAACTACACCACCAACAGCCCCAGCAAAGAATCCAGCTGCTGCAGCACTTCCATCACCTCCACCAGCTGCAACAGCACCTCCATCACCTCCATCACCTCCACCACGGCTCTCACCACAGGAGTGGAAGCCCCCGGCTACATCTACACCCTCCAAGGACTCTTCACTATCTTTTGCATCTCCACCGTCACCCATGGGATTTCCGAAACATCTGGAGAGTTTAGTACAATCTGGGATTAAAATGGTTCCCCTGACTCCGGACATGGCAAGATCGAGGATGCTATCTCAAAAGAAACGTGCCCCCCTCCCCCCTCAGTGGGTTTCACCAACCACGGCCCCCCCAGCTAGGCCTCTACCACCAGTGCCTGATGCTGTTAATACTACTACTCCCCAGCTTGGTTCAACAACCAAGGCCTCCCCAGCTCGGCCTCCACCACCGGCGCCTGCAGCTGTTATCTCCAACAGCGTCACTGCTGCTATCTAGGATGCTAAAGGCCTCTGCGTTGCTACCACCCAAACCAAAGCCCATTTCAACCAGGGGTCCAGGGAGGGAACGTTCCCTCCCAGAACAATCACTACTGTCAAACCACATAGATTAGATAGGAGAAAGACAGTCAGACCATCCTCTCAGAGAAATCTTATCCATATCCCTTGCAAAAAATTCACATCCAGTCACACACAGATACACCTTAAACATGCTGTACTCAATGTTAGATCTTTAAATAACAAATCATTTTTAATCAATAATCTTATTTCCTCTTATAATCTTGATTTTATGTTTTTAACAGAGACGTGGCTTGACAAAATCACTGGCAATGCAGTTCTGATTGAGAGTAGTCCACCCAGCTTCAATTTTGTGTCTGCCTCACGCCAAAACCAGAGGGGTGGGGGTGTTTGTGCGATTTTCAAGGAGAACATAGTCACACAGTCATTGTCTTTTGGGTTTTTTTCATCATTTGAGTATGTGTCATTGAAAATGGAGATGAAACAATCCCCCATACTTTATATAGTTATTTACAAGCCACCACTGAAATGTTTTATTGATGATTTTACTGAGTTCCTTTCAGTTTTGTGCACAGAATTTGATTGCTTGGTGATCACAGGTGACTTTAATGTGCATGTGGATGTAGACAATGACAAGCACGCAAAAGAACTTGGTGCTGTCCTTGAAATGTTTGGTCTAATTCAACATGTAAGAGAGCCTACTCATGACAAAGGCCACACTCTAGACTTAGTCATTACAAAAGGTGTTGCTGTCTCAAACTTAAATGTTATTGATGTTGCTGTATCTGATCATTTCTGTGTCCTCTTTGAACTTTCTGTTGCACCCAAACCAGTCGTTGGGCCTGCAGTTATTCAAAGAAGGAACATAAATGACACAACAAAAACACAGTTTGTAGAAATGATCCGGTTTGAAAACACTCCATGTTTTAATGTTGATGATCTGTTGAACTGTTATACATCAAGAGTTTCAAATGTCTTGGACACCATTGCTCCTGTTAAGGTTAGAATGGTTAAAAATAGGCAAAAGGCGCCTTGGAGAAACGAAGACTCAGTCAAGGCACAGAAAAGGGAGTGCCGTAAAGCTGAACGGAAATGGCGCAAGTCAAAGCTCCAGATTCATTATGAAGTATACAAAGAAAAGTTAACTGTTTTCAATCAAACCTTACGCGGTGCAAGGGAGAGATATTTTTCTGAAATCATCAAAAACAGCAACAACTCTCGTGTCCTGTTCAGCACAATCAACAGATTAACAAACCCTCCAGTTTCATTGCCCCTAGAACTAATTTCTACTTCAAAATGCAATGAATTTGCAACATTCTTTAATGATAAAGTCCAAGGTATTAAAAATGCAATAATTTCTACAACACAAATACCAAACCTGCAGCCAGTCAGTCACCTAAAGATGACACATTTTGCACCTGCTACTGACAAAACAATCGAGGATGTTATCTCTGGTCTGAATTCATGTACATGCTGTCTTGACGAATTACCCACTAGATTTCTGAAGTCTGTGCTGAGCAGCTTGTTATCACAACTTACTCAATTAGTCAACATCTCACTTCAGACTGGAACTTTTCCAAAAGCCTTGAAAACTGCTGTCATTAAGCCTCTTCTTAAGAAGAGCAGTCTTGATGCTACAGTACTGAACAACTACCGACCAATATCAAACCTCCCATTCTTAGGTAAAGTCCTGGAGAAAGTTGTATACCAACAACTTACTGACTTCCTCCAGTCTAATAATGCCTTTGACACCTTTCAGTCGGGTTTCAGGCCTCATCACAGCACTGAAACAGCACTGGTCAAGGTAACAAACGATATCCGCCTGAACACTGACGCAGGAAAAGTCTCAGTCCTGGTTCTGCTGGACCTAAGTGCTGCCTTTGACACAGTGGACCATGTGATATTATTACAGAGGTTAGAAAACTGGGTGGGAATCTCTGGTGCTGCACTAAACTGGTTTAAGTCCTATCTTGAGGACAGGACATACTTTGTTGAAATTGGTAACTGTGTCTCTGACAAAGTGTTCATGACTTGTGGAGTTCCCCAAGGGTCAATCTTAGGACCCCTCCTTTTCAACCTATACATGCTTCCATTGGGTCAGATAATACGTAGAAACAATGTGTCTTATCATAACTATGCAGATGACACTCAGGTCTATGTGTCACTGACAGCAGGTGAACATGGGCCTATAGATTCTCTCTGTCGCTGCATCGAACAGATCAGTGCGTGGATGCAAAACAACTTTCTCCAGTTAAACTCTGACAAAACTGAAATCATTGTCTTTGGCCCAAAGAAACAAAGAGAAAGTGTTATCAGTCACCTTGAGTCGCTCACTCTAAAACCTAAAAATCAGGTTAGAAATCTGGGGGTAATAATGGACTCGGACCTGAACTTTAACAGCCACATCAAAACAATAACATCAACAGCTTTTTACCATCTGAAAAACATTGCAAAGATCAGAGATATGGTGTCTAAACCAGACTTAGAGAGGCTCATCCATGCATTTGTCTCCAGCAGATTAGACTACTGCAACGGCCTGCTCACTGGCCTCTCTAAACGAGCCGTCAAACAGCTGCAGTACATCCAGAACGCTGCTGCTCGAGTCCTGACCAGAACCAGGAAATACGACCACATTAGTCCAGTTCTTAGGTCTCTGCACTGGCTTCCTGTCACTCAGAGAATAGACTTCAAAACCGCTCTGCTAGTCTACAAGTCTCTTCATGGACTAGCACCAAAGTACATCTCTGACATGATAGAGACATATGAACCAGCTCGAGTTCTGAGAACCTCAGGAACTGGTCTCCTGATCCAGACCAGAGTCAGGACTAAACACGGTGAGGCTGCCTTTCAGTTCTCAGCAGCCAAAATCTGGAACAGGCTTCCAGACAGTGTGAGACAGGCCCCAACTCTGACAATGCTCAAATCCAGGCTGAAAACATTCCTTTTTACCTGTGCATACTGAAAGTATTTTAACTGATCTTTTGCTTTTAAGTAATTTATTGATGATATTCTATGTGTTGATTTTATCTGCCCCTCTTTTTATGTAATTTTATGTAACTGTGAAGCACTTTGAATTGCCTTGTGTATGAATTGTGCTATATAAATAAACTTGCCTTGCCTTGCCTTGCCTTGCCTTGCCTTAGCGGCACTTTTACACGTTTTATTCCGCTTTTTTTTTCTGATTGATTTGCTGCCCTCCAGGCAATCACTGCTCCCCATTAATTTCTGTGCAGAGTCAAAATCTAGTTGCAGAGACTTGCCTGTAATAGCCAATCCATCACAGCCGCGATTTATTTTGTCAAAGTTACAATGTCTTTGAGGGGTCTGCTTTTAATACGAGTCAACAGACTGAGTAATGGCATCGACGCACTCTCCTCCTTTCTATCTCACTCTTCTGTTTTCTTGTGGATGTTATATAATCAGGACACAATAATAACAAGTCCATGTTGTTTCTAATCTGTTTTTAATGTTCCATTTCGGCTCCTGTGGCGTCTAACGGCGTCTAAAGAACCATCGTGTTTGTCTCTAATGTGAGACGGCATCATTTTCTGGAAATTCTGTAAAAAAACAACTGAGCTGCTTTTAGATTTGAGGACTAGGTAACTGCATTTTATAAAACATCAGACGTTAAGAGAGAAGCTTTGGGAGCGAATGTTTTCATGTTGTTTACAGAGTCTGTGGGCGCTAAAAATGTTCAACACAACTTTGTCTCTCGATGCCTTGACAGCAGAAACGTAGCAGAGATATAAATGTGTCTCCACATGCGTCCCCAGCCAGCTCTGCAGATGTGATCTCAGTGTGTGTGTCTGTAAATGAGCAGCATTGCCATCATGTGGTCAGTAGAATATTAATGGATCTCTACCTACCACTGGATCAGAACCATCAACAGCTGCTTGGTGACTTGGAGACATGATCCACATTTAGGAACCAGATGGAAACACTCTCACATGAGAACATCTGATTTATTTAGGATGGAAGGAAGGAAGGAAGGAAGGAAGGAAGGAAGGAAGGAAGGAAAGGAGGAAGGAAGGAAGGAAGGAAGGAAGGAAAGGAAGGAAGGAAGGAAGGAAGGAAGGAAGGAAAGGAGGAAGGAAATAAGGAAGGAAGGAAGGAAGGAAGGAGGAAGGAAGGAAAGGAGGAAGGAAGGAAGGAAGAAGGAAGGAAGGAGGAAAGAAGGAAGGAAGGAAGGAAGAAGGAAGGAAGGAAGAAGGAAGAAAGGAAGAAGGAAGGAAGGAAGGAGGAAGGAAGAAGGAAGGAGAAGGAAGGAGGAAGAGCGAAGGAAGAAGGAAGTAAAGAAGGAGGGAAGAAGAAGGCGGAATGAAGGAAGGGAGGAAGGAAGGAGGATGAAGGAGGGAGGATGAAGGAGGGATGAAGGACGTACGAAGGAAGTTAAGTGAGATGAAGGAAGGAGGAAGGAAGGAATAGGGAGGAAGGCACGGAGGATCAGGGACATGGGAGTGAAGTAGCTGGTTGCACGATTGAAGGGGTCTGATTAGTGATGAATGCAATGTAGTTCTCCTCCTCACTCCTCCGTCAGCCTGGTGAGTAGCTGGTCTTTAATGTGGACCCAGTGTGTACACATCCTAGTGTGTGTTCACTAAGATGTGCGATATTTCATCATTTGCGATATATCGTCAAAAACATTCTCCACGGTAAGAATATTTCATCCTGTGATAAAAACCATAAATTCCCATTGATGACGTATATATGTGTGCGACACACTCTCAGCCCAACACAACTGACAATGGTGGAAGGTGGAGCAGATACGCCGGCAGAGAGGAGCTCGTTCCTAAACGAGGCTCCACCTCCATTATCTGGTTTGGTTTTAACCCCTTAACGCCTCAATTGATTCTTCAATTATAGAAAGAAATTAAATATTTGTATTTTTGTTACCACTCCGGCCGGTCCTACCAGAAACTAGTGCTTGCTAAAGGTTCCTAGGATTTTTTTGAATGTGCACAAACCTACATTGGAGTATTACATGCGTTATTTCAGCTGCAGTCTGAACGGAAACAGTGCGTCGTGAATTAGCGACACTAGGCATGAAGGGGTTAAAAAGTCTGACGCGGAGCAGCAAATTACAACATGCAAGGTTTGCAAACAAATAGTGAATAAAAAGGACAGTAACAGCACTAATTTGTTCCACCACCTCAAACACAAGCACAAACCAGAAGATGAAGAAAGACAGAAAATGAGCAAAGATGCAGAAGCAGCGTCGACTTCATCCAAAGAGTCCGGGAAAAAAACAACAACTCAGAGAAAACTTGATGCATTAGAGTCAAAAAGATTAGAATGAACTGGTGTTTATTTATTTATCATCATTATTATTGTTACCGTGATAAATACATTTCTTAGTCCATGTCACCCATCCCTGATGTTCACACGACCAAAGGAAGGAGGTCTCATGTGTCCCAGACCACCTCCACATGTGGACAGAGGTCAGTCCTCTCGTCGTGATGCTGGACCAACCTCCAGCTATAAAATGATTGGCTGACTCTCGTCATCTTTACCTTCAGGACGTCTTCTAAACTATAATCAATTTTTCCCTCAGTCAGCTCCGTCCTCTGATCATTTAATCATGAAGGCCAGCTCCAGAGCAGGTCACTGATCAACGCTAAGGTCAGGTCTGATTGATCGGAGCCGTCCTGGCATCCAGCCCCTCACCAGGACGCCCCAAATAAAAGACTATAGTGGACGTCAGCGAAAGCAAACGTTATCACACGTATCCAGTTCTGCCTCATAAGATGCTCAGTGGAGTTTTTGTCACTGAGTCACTGAAGCCGTCACATCAGACTGTTTTTATCACTTCACCTGTATTCCTCTCCTGCCTCATAATTTATTACCGACTGATCTGAGCGTTGACATTTGGGTCATGGCCGCCCCGAGGTCCACGCTAAAAGCTTTCCTCCTTTCTTCTCCAGCTCATCTCCTTTCACAATTCATGCTGCCGTTGGAGCGATGCGTCCACCTTTTATTTTATTCATGGATTAAAAGCTCAGAGCCCACATACCTGCGACGCGCTCGGTGAGGCGGGGATCACGGCACTGAGAGATCATTATCAGTCTCATTTCTATGTTGGTGATTGGCTCGTGTGATCTTTTCTTAACCCCCTGAGACCCTGCGTCCTCATATGGGGACATTAAGTTGTAGGTTTTTCGCGGTTTATTCTGCATTCTGCTTCATTTAAACCTGTTGTCCTCATAAGGAGACACTTTTGTCTGCCATCTAGTGGTACCAAAGGGTCAATACAGTAGTCAGCGTAAAAACATGATAGCAAACATTTCCATTTCGTTCTATGGACAATCAGAAGTCAAAGGAGGAAAAGGTACAAAACCTGATCAAATTCTACTGTTGAAACTTGTTTATTTTTGCTCATTAACTTTTCTCGTTTTTTAGTTTTTAATTTAACCCCTTCATGCCTAGTGTCGCGAATTTGCGACGTACTGTTTCCGTTCAGACTGCAGCTGAAATAACGCATGTAATACTTCAGTGTTGGTTTGTGCACATTCAAAAAATTTCTAGGTACCTTTTGCAAGCACTAGTTTCTCGTAGGACCGCTCGGAGTGGTAACAAAAATACAAATAATAAATTTCTTTATGTAAAGGAAATTGAATTCAGGCGTTAAGGGGTTAACATCTTCAATCGTACTCATTTGAGGACACTGGTATTTTATTGTTTGCAATTCTGCTTCTGCTCAGGTATTAATATAAACAGTTTTATATTTTGTGACACATTGGTGACTTTATTATAATATACAGTGAAATAATCCCAGCGTCCACATATGAGGACATTTCTTTTTCGTCCAAAATCTACTTCCTATTCAAAGATGATATTTAAAAAATGCATACCAAACAAAAGCTCGGGTCCCGGGAGGTTAAAGGATTAGTTTGGGAACTAAAATGCGGAGGCTGAGGTTGTTAACTTGCAAGTTAATTTAAATAATTCATGAATTGAATGGAAGTCAATGGCAGACGTGAAGGTCGACCTATGAAGATCAATGATGTGAAGTCAATACGGTTTGTTGTTACGGGGGTAAAATCAATCAACATGGGCCTGTAACATGACGTCTCATTAGGAAACACAGCTACTATTATATTATTTATGGAAGGAGGTGAGATAATTTAATTAAACGGCTCCATGTTCCTTCACTGTCTTCATCTGTTTTATATTCTTCACCAGTATTTATTTTCTATTATTGTTTCTGGTTCTTTTTGTTGTGTCTTGTAGTTTAGTAGCTCTCGGTTCTTTTGACATAATTAGATCATTTATTTTATTTCTTGTTAGTTTTGTGCACAGGATGCTCACGAAGCATGATCGAGTGCAGTTTGATTATTTCACTTTATTACAACTAAGACATTTTATTTTGTCTGTTGATGTTTGTGTAGCTCCGTTTCTAAAATGCAAAAACTAAGTCATGAATATTTTATGTTACCAAACACAATCAAGGCGACAGGAAGTCTTCATTAGTCGTGGACGTCTAATGTAGTGAGAACACAGCGTGATCTTTGGTCTGTTTCCTCTGGCGCCGAGCAGCATCGCTCTCCTCCATCACTCCCCTCTCGTCTTCTCTCGCCCTCCCTCCCCCGTCCCTCCCTCCCTCCCTGCTGCTAACTGGAGGCATGCAGGAGTGTGAGGAGAGTTTCAATGACTTGTGGCTGCCAGTGCGCTCGCACAGCAATGTTTCTGCTCAGCGGAGCGGCTAACAAACATGCACAGGCCTGCACACACGGACACACATTCGTATTGCCGCCGCCACTACCGCGTACTTGACAGGAACTTCATTGACTGTATTCATTCCCCAACCGTTCCCTCGCTGACATTTCCTCTTAATCCGGTCCTAATCTTAGCCCTAAACCCACATCTAACGCTGGAGCTGCCCCGAAAAGAAGTAAAAATGTTCCGACTCTGGAGTCTTTCCCTCTTCCTACTTTCTTTTTGAGGACGTTTAATCCCCTCGAGGATTAAATGTTTTCACATAAGAAGACACACAGAGTCCCAGAGCTGCAAGAGAGCACTGCTTTGACTCACTCCTTCTACTTCTCTGTGTTTTCATCCCTTGCTACAACGCTCCGTCACTCTCCACCTGCACGTCCTCACGGACTTGGCCGCCAACCAGGAGGCCTCCTCGCCGAGTGTCGAGGAGCAGGCTCTGGATCAGCTTGTTGCTATGACAAACATATTTATAAAACGTAACCGCTGATGTGAAATGTGCGGCTCAGTCATCGTCAGAAGGTGTTGATAGTCATGTTTCACTCGCTGAAGTCCATCTGTGAGCTCTGGCAGAACGAGGGGGGAACCGAGCGTCTCTGCAAATATGCTCCAACATGCAACACGAACTTTTAAAAGATCTGAGCTCAAGTGGAATATTCCTGAACCACAAACTTTCCTTTTTGCTTTAAAATATGTTTAGCGTTGCTCAGAGACGACTTAAATGACCAAAACCAAAATAAATCTATCACTGGTACAGCTACGAGTACTGGGGTCAGGCAGTGGCTGCAGTTTAACGCCAGGATTTTTGGAACCGTGTTAGAATTTAAACAATATCTGAGGATTTTCATTGAACATCCTAAAAGCTGCATTTCACACCTTCCATTAACATCCATCCTGATCTCACCTGTCCACCTCCAAGTCCCTGAGTTCACACCTGGTCTTAATCTAAATGTGTAGAGACCAGATCAGTGTTCACACCTGGACCTGTTTAACCTGGACTCTAGAGACCAGATCAGTGTTCACACCTGGACCCGTTTAACCTGGACTCTAGAGACCAGATCAGTGTTCACACCTGGACCCGTTTAACCTGGACTCTAGAGACCAGATCAGTGTTCACACCTGGACCTGTTTAACCTGGACTCTAGAGACCAGATCAGTGTTCACGCCTGGACCTGTTTAACCTGGCCTCTAGAGACCAGATCAGTGTTCACGCCTGGACCTGTTTAACCTGGACTCTAGAGACCAGATCAGTGTTCACGCCTGGACCTGTTTAACCTGGACTCTAGAGACCAGATCAGTGTTCACACCTGGACCTGTTTAACCTGGACTCTAGAGACCAGATCAGTGTTCACACCTGGACCTGTTTAACCTTCAGGCATTAATATTTAAGTCGACTCATCAACAGGTAACTTCAAAGTAGCTCCGTCGACTTCTTTTATTTCCTTAATGACATTAGTCTAATACCTCAGAGTCACCACTAACCACACTAACCCCAGATGCTGAAGGCCACGCTGGGAAACACACCAACACAGACTCAGAATATCAATGATACTAATGCTGCTTGGAGGTCACACCTATTCCCCCGGAGACTCTCTCCTCCTCACATATGGCAGGTTTTAAGGTCGATATATTGAATGTGTAAGCAAGCAGCCTCCTGCTCATAGAGGAACATTAGCATTTCTTTGCTTCTGTCTTTGTCTCTAATGTAAGACTCCAGTGTTCAGTCTCCACCAAACAAAGGCCCGGGTGAAGTTTGTCTTTTTGGCTGCTAGGTGTGGAGCTTGTTACAGGAGCAGCTGGTCTGCTGCTGCTGCTCTGGGAAAAGAGACTGATGAGAGAAATTAGTGTTAATTAAACAGCGAATGTGCAATTCAGTATGTGGGTTAATATCTCCAGGAGTCACCTCTTTGACCTTACGAGCTGTAAAACTGGAAGCTGCAGTCCTTCATGTTTAAATGAACCAGTGTGTACATAAATCTGGAGGTGATCTGTCTGTGGAGATCTCTAATGCGTTTAACACCGCGGCTAATTTACATGTTCCTGTAAATGAACAAGGCAAAATAAAAAAACTACTGCATCCCAAACAAAGTAAATCACAAACGCACTTTTGAATGAATCCTTAATGACGTGTTGCATCTAAGCCTTTTGGCAAAATCAGACTCCATCTAGATTTCATTATCTATCTAGTTTTAGGTCTAATCTACATCCTTGCAGCAACATCTTCTTCTTCTGTTTTAATTCCAGTTGGCTAGAGTCAAAGCTACCAAAAATCCCAGAAGAAGAAGAAGAAGTCTGAATGAAGGTCGTCCTCTGTTAGTCAGTATCTAGTGTGGATGTGTGGTGAGGTGGTAGTAGCTGATCATCATCCATCAGTCAAAGGCTGCAGCCAAACAACAACAACAAACACTGAACGTTTCCTGGAGACAGCGTCAAGGAGAAACATCTTCCAGAGAGGGTTAGGGAGACAAGGACAGACTTTAGGAAGACACAGGAGACCAACTCTAGAAGAAGACAAGGAAGACAAGGACAGACTTTAGGAAGACACAGGAGACCAACTCTAGGAGAAGACAAGGAAGACAAGGACAGACTTTAGGAAGACACAGGAGACCAACTTTAGGAGAAGACAAGGAAGACAAGGACAGACTTTAGGAAGACACAGGAGACCAACTCTAGGAGAAGACAAGGAAGACAAGGACAGACTTTAGGAAGACACATGAGACAAACTCTAGGAGAAGACAAGGAAGACAAGGACAGACTTTAGGAAGACACAGGAGACCAACTCTAGGACATAACGTCAGGATCAGTTCTACCTCAGCATCACCAGTCCTCCAGCCAATCAGAGACATTTAGTTTTAAACTTATTCATCTCCACGTCTCTCAGGTGACATGAACTACTCTTCTGTCCATCAACACATTAAGCCACGCCCCCAAAACGATTACATTTCCTGTGCAGGTGTGAAACAAACAGAAAGCTGCTTTATAAATGGAGAATTCAACACATTGTCCAATGAAAGACGCCGTGGTGAGACCGTATGAGAACTGTTGGATGCAGTATTTTTGGATCAGTCTCTTTTGACCGTTTTTTATCCGTGGGTGTGGATGAGAGTGCAGAAAAAAGCAGACGTATCACTGCAGCAGGACGAGTTGAGAGAGCATCAAAAAGCGTTGGTGTGCTACAATCCAACAGGGAAAGCGTTTATACGGTTGAGCAACAGGATTTACCGTCCATTAATCATACGTGGTGCCTGGGGGAGAAGAACAGAGGCACGTCTTCACACAGAACAACAAGGAAAGATTAAAAAGAAAGAATGAGTCACAGCGTTTGTGATGGTGGAAGAGAAAATACAAGAGATGAAAGTTGACATGGAAGAACAGCTGCACCACGGGCTGGTCGTGATGGAGGGGGGGTGAAGGAGAACGAGCCCACCGATGATGCCATCTGCTCAGCTGGGCCGGTCACGCCTGGCCGCCGTAGCACCTGCTTCTGACGGCCAAACACACTCTCAGAGAGTTTCCATCACTTCAGAGGACGCGGCATTAGAATGAACAGACGTAGACCTGGAGTCACCCTGCACTTCAGCTAAGACGTCCCATTATAATCCAATAATCACTTAACTCCCGGGGACTCCGTTTACGTCCCCAATACAGGAAGTAAAGCTCCACGATGTGACTCTGCAAACCCATTAATGTCCCCACAACATGACTAACACAGCCTGCACACACACACTCACAGCTGAGGCCCGTGGCTCGCGTCCACCACGGCGAAGCGTTTTGAGCCTTAAACCAAACGCAGCTCTGATTTTTCACAGCTGTCTGAGGAGACGGAGCAGATTTACTGCAGCGGTGCTTAACTCTCAGATTCTCCGTCGATTAGAACGACCAAAGCTTGACTCAAGGCGGCTGATTAGGACTTCACCAATCAGACACGAGGAGCGCCGCGCATCACTTTGCATGCTTAGTTAACGGATGCTGTTACTAGAAATGAAGTCTTTCAAGCCTTTCTTATCATTTTCATTGCTGGATGTACAGTAGGTCAGGTTTAATGAGGCTGCCGTTACTTCCTGTTTAGTCTGCGCTCCCTCCTCTGGGATTGTTTGCTCTCCACTAATTGGTCTCACCTGTGTCTTGTTCTCTCTTTAGTTCTTGGTGTATTTACGGCGCCTCTTCAAAGTTTTTCACAGTTTGCTGCATAAAAATGACTCAAAACTCTGATCCAGAAAGTAGACAAAGAGTCAAACACACGAGACAAAAATATCACAGTTGTCTGTTTTTTTTCGAGAATTTCTTCATTTCTGGTAACAGCTGATCAGTGGTCTACGGCAGCTTGGAGGAATTTTAGCCCATTACTCAAAACAGAACCACTTCAGTTGTGAGATTAAGGTCAGGACTAAAACATTCCTAACCATTCTTCTTGTTCTTCTCTGGGCTCGTCCGGGATTTGAACCCGGGACCTCTCACACCCGAAGCGAGAATCATACCCCTAGACCAACGAGCCACATCTGAGATGTTTGTAGATGCTGTTCCAGATCCTGGTCTTTCTATTATTGAGGTTCATCAAGGGTCTGCAGCCTGTGATAAACCCTCTGTCTTTGCTCTTGTGACGTCTTTTGTTCATGGTAGACTTAGATACTGATGTTCCTACCTTCCATACAGAGTTCTTCACTTGTCTGAGATCATTCACCAGTAGTCTCCTGTAGAAAAGCAGCTTCCAGATTGAAATAAGATCCTTTAAAACATCTACAGACCTTGTTACCTGCTGAACTCATCAACAATATCCAGCGTTTTTTCTGCATGTCCATAAAGTGGATCAGGAGAATCCAAGCAGATTAATAAATTTCCTCACATGAACTGCTTGCTTTAGGTTCTCCACATTAACAAAGTCAAACCACTCCCAATAACTGGGCTCGTCCGGGATTTGAACCCGGGACCTCTCGCACCCTAAGCGAGAATCATACCCCTAGACCAACGAGCCACATTTCAAGGGTTAGAAGATGCTGTTCCAGATTCTGGTCTTTCTATACAACATCATTGGTTTGCAGCCTGTGATAAACCAGTAGTCTCCTGAAGAAAGGCATCTTCCAAATTGAAATACGACCATTTAAAACATTTACAGACCATGTTACCTGCTAAACTCATGAACCACATCCAACATTTTTCTCCATGTCCATAAAGTAGATCAAGAGAACCCAAGGAAACTTGATTCAGGTCCTTCCACAACATTTCTCTTGGATTAAGGTCAGGAC
The DNA here is from genome assembly GCA_005024645.1 of Planiliza haematocheilus. Lineage (NCBI taxonomy): Eukaryota > Metazoa > Chordata > Actinopteri > Mugiliformes > Mugilidae > Planiliza > Planiliza haematocheilus. The sequence continues at coordinate 66,915 of SRSE01000524.1, forward strand.
TTTGACTTGGCCGTTCCTAAACATTCATCTGGTTCTTCTTTAACCGTTCTTTTGTAGAACCACTTGTGTTCTTGGTTCTCCTTGTCTTGCTGCATGACCCAGTTTCTCTTCAGATAAACTAAAGCATGTCTAAACAAAGACGACCCCCTCTCACATGAGGGCTCGTCCGGGATTTGAACCCGGGACCTCTCGCACCCGAAGCGAGAATCATACCCCTAGACCAACGAGCCACATCCGAGATGTTTGTAGATGCTGTTCCAGATTCTGGTCTTTCTTCTAAACATTCATCTGGTTCTTCTTTAACCGTTCTCTTGTAGAACCACTTGTGTTCTTGGTTCTCCTTGTCTTGCTGCATGACCCAGTTTCTCTTCACATTCAGTTTTACAATTCATTGGTCCATCAATGAGGACAAGCCGTCTTGGTCCAGATGCAGCAGAACAGGCCCAAACCAGGACATTAGCTTCACCAACCATGTTTGCTCAAAGCTCTTTGCTATAAGTTTATCTCGTTAATTTGAGCTTTAGAATTTTTTATGTATGTTTTTCCCAAAGGTTGGGAGTATTTCATATTTGTCCACATGCCAAGTAAAATTAATTGGGTTTGGACTGTGTCCACAGGAGCTACGTGCTCATCTGCCTCGGGGTGATCGTTGATTGGTCGGTTCGATAGCTGCTCTGCTTTCACTTTCAGGTCACTCCGGCAGCTGACCCCGAGTGCAGTTCAAGAAACAATTCGGAGATGACATTGATCAGTGTGTGTTTGTGTGTGTATGTGTGTGTGTGTTTGTCGGTGCTCATCAGTTCTCACACAGGAAATCAATCAAATCAGTGCAGTGTGCTAACCCAGCGCCTGAGTTTGAGAGGCAGATATCTGAGGTCACAAATGCTGCATTTTCATCAGCAGGCTGCAGAGGCTTCGTCCAGTTCACTCAGAGTCCTCATCACAGATAGTCTGTTGGAAAAAGAAATGGAAAAACGTATTATTTAATTATTTATATTGGTTGTATTAACACTGAGCTCAGCCTGGTATTGACTGAGGTCGGTAAATGCGTTGCAAAAATTTGTCTATTCATAAAAATCAGCACCATAAGTAGCTAAGCTAGTGCTGTACATGAATTTCGTTATGTTTGACCAACCAACAAGTCCCAGAGCTGAAAAACAAGCTAGCACCAAAAACTGAAATTCAATGACATGACAAAAATATACATAACATGTATATTGTAGATGTAAATGTAATTCATTTTACTCACCAGAACTTTAGAAACTATTCAGAGATCTCCTCAGAGCCTGTCAACCATGGCTAGCACTCATAGTTGCTGACCTGAAAGTTTCCCCGGCTGGGTCAGGCTAGCTAGCTCCACGGTTGGACGGGCTTTTCCTTCAAAAATGTCTTTCTAAGAAGATCTGTAACCAAATGGAGCCTCTCCTCCTTCCTCCATGGTGGCTTCAACAAATAGCTATCAAAACATTAGCAGCTAGCAACAGATGAACACAAACCGCTAGCTTAGCTTAAATGGAGCAGCGCTCTCACTGTTCAATCAGAGGACGGTAAAAAGCTGATGCTACCGTAGGCCACAGAGAAGGACTAAGAATACCAACTAGAAATGTGATTGGTTGAAGGAACAGCATCATTATAATGTGTTTGAGTTTTAATTGTGAAGGCCCATCAACATGATGATGAAATATGATTGGTTAAAAGCTCTGATGCTAAGCTACACCACAGCTGAGAGACAGACAAGACAGAACATGAAAAGAATATGTAAGTCAGTGATTTTGATAAAGTTTAGTCCAGCTGAGAAGCTTTGACGGAACCACCACTTGTTAATTATTCGTCTACCTTCATTGATATGAAACGTTTGGTTGAAAACCCCGTCTGCGTCTGGCGTGACAAACCTGACCTGTCTTTTTAACGGCAGCCTGACTGCGATGGCCTGTGCAGAATGGAGACAGGCAGCTGAATGCTCGTTGTTTGTGTGTCTTCGTCACAGTGTGTCTCCAAGGGGAACAGACATGCTAGACAGGGAATGCATTCCAGATACTGTTGCTGCCAGTCTCAGGCCTGATAAAGCATTTTAAAAACAGCCACCGTCTCCTAGAATACAAATTAAACAGGCTCACAAAGAAAACAAAAAGATGAGCTTTTATTTTTTTATTTTTTTATTTCCTCCCTGCATTGGTTGAGGCTTCTGAAAAACACCCAGATGTAGACACACAAAGCCACAAAGGAGTCCGTCTCCTTCGTTATCAGCCTTCCCCCCTTTCAGTCCCGTTGAAACCTTTTCTTTTTTGACGTAGCTGTGCAATCTCAGACCTGATCGTGTCGGTGAAAGTCTGCAGTCTCTGAGGACTATTGAATTCTCTTTTTTATAGTCAGCCACACACTCAGTGTTTTCATCCAGCACTTGAAGCCTCTACCTGGTAATTTGGTAACACCCCCGTCCCTACATTTTGCTAACAGGCTGACGTGTCAAACTCTGTTTCGGCAACACGAGGCGTTTAAGGCCGCCCCTGTATAATAACAGAGCCACCGCTGCCTCTTAATGTGATGAAAACTCAACGAGGAGTTTGATGACATTTCTGGCATCTGATATTCATCCATCGAGTCGACGGCTGATTGAACCACGTCGACAGCGTTGATGTTGCACGGTTCATTTCCTGCACGGTCAGGGAGGTCAAACCAGCAGCGTCAACTTACCAGAAGTCAAGAAGTTAATGGGTGTAGTTGTAAAATAAATGAAAGAGGAATGTGATCATGAGGCTTCAGGTCAGCTTTTGGGAACGCCTCTGGAGGGGTGACGATGTAGAACCATCCAGAAAGTGGAGTTTTTCTCAGTTTAGACAAATTTATTGAAGCTTCTATCTGCAGCAGAAATGTGAATCCAGGTAATAGACTGTATCAACACTGATCTCTTTCATAGTACTGCAGGGTACAAATGCAAATGTTTGTATCTCTGATCCTCCTCAGTTAAGCTTTCCTCCATGTGTTTCATCTTTATTGATCCAAAACAATCAATTTGAAAACTGTGGAGATGGAGAAGCAACATTAAATACTAAAGAGGAAACATGCTGCTACTAGGTCTGTGAAGGTTCTCAGTCATCCAGGTCATGGTAGATCCAAAAAAAGGTTCAAAAAAGGCAAAAATCCGAGTATCTTCTTCAGTTCTAGTGGACTAGTGGGAAGTCTGAGGTTTAAATAGCAACTCCTCCTGAAAAAAACTCTTTCCTATGAATGGTTCTCTAATGACCCTTGTCCGTCAGAGTCTCCAGTGTCAAGGTGTGTGAGAGGCTGAAACTTCTTGTAGACAGAAGTTAAAACTGTATTGTAAATAGACGTCAGATTCAATCTCAGTCCACCTCCTCTGTTTAGTGAAGGTTTTTCCAGTCTGACATACTGTAGATGGCTAACAACGTCCAAATCTTAGCCAGAGAAGACCATGGTTTGAAAGAGGAGACCTTGACACTGGAGACTCTGATGGACAAGTCGTTAGAGAACCATTCATAGGGAAGAGGACAGGGACAAAACAGGCCCCCCTCTCAACAGGTAAGTACCCAGTCGTTTATGAAAATTAGCATAACAAGCAAGTTTTTTTTCAGGAAGAGTTCCTATTTAAACCTCAGACTTCCCACCAGTCCACTAGCACTGAAGAAGCTATGATGAGTGGTGAAACATCTTCTCTAAAACTCTACAAGTCCAGTTGCCTTTTTTAACCTTTTTTGGATACGCTGCTAGTAAGCAGACTAATCACAGCTCTTGTCGTCTGCGCCAACTTCTTTAAATAAGTCTCTACGGTACTTTACCAGTCGCTGTTTTCATAGTTTGTAGTTATGTTAATTACTGTCGTGGACGCTGCATCAGTATTAGAGTGATGCTCCTTCAAATGTCATATTCATTCACCTCAGTTGTAGCCGCTTGGTAGCTAATGCTAATAACTGCTCGAGATCAGATAGGCTAACGGCCCTCATCCAGTCACACAACAGGGACACACATTTTGAAAGACACTACGAAAAGATGATGTATTTTGAATGTCTGATATTCAAATAACATCTTATCACATCAAATGTTCTAGTCTTATCTCGTTAACATTTTCCTCATCGTTAGTTTTAGCTCGTCAGCGTCTTGGACACCGAAAAGAAATTATCGATAATGAATGTCTCTAACTAAATAAATACTTCTGAACAGTGTAGACTGAGTTTTCAGTGCTTGGTTTCCGTTCTAACCTGATCATCGTCTGTGCAGTGACAGAATTAAATCCCGTCTCCTCAGCCCCACAGCTCCACATTATTTTATTCTTTTGTCGCCGTGTTTTCTCTTCAGTTGCATAGAGACGTGCGGCCCTTTTTTCTCTTTGTGTCAACATTTTTGAAGATTTCGCCGTTTGAATAAAAATCTTGATAATGAATAAAACACCCACATTGTGACTAAGCTCACACAGTCCAGATGAACGGGTCTGTGTGAGCTCGCTGCTGCTGCTGCTGCACGTTGTGATGAGTGAGATATAGAAGATTAAAAAAGAAGAAACTCATACCTCGCTTTGATACTGAAGGCTGTTTTATGGAGGGAAGCCTGCAGAGCCAACACACGAGAAGCAATAACATGGAAACAAACTCGTTATCCAAAGGATCCTGACACGTCTTTGTAACCGTAAATCTAAATGCATATATTCATTCATTCATTCATTCATGCATTATTATTGTCAGCAGCTTGACAGATGTCTTATCATTGCAGGGGATGGTTCAGTGCTCACATGTGGAGCACTGAACCATCCAGTTTTCCTCAGATGAGCTCATGTCCATAAGCTGTCATCCGTTCTGTAGCCTTGGTTGCTAACGTTGCTTTGTTGGCATATTGTGGACCGGACACAGTCAAGTTGACATATTGTGTAAAGAATTATATATAAAAAAAGAAAGAAGCAGATCTGATGACTATTCTTTGTTTTATGGTGGTACCTGCAGCGCTTCATCTAACAGCTCACTGTGACTGCTCCTACTCGCTCCATTACTTTTTCAAATAATGTCAACCTGCAGGCCAGGTTAGACTGAGTCAAACAACATTGTTGCAGGAATGTCTCCCCAGACGTCCACTTTGTGGTAACATCATTCATTAATACACAGGATTAGATGTAACAATCCCTTGTGCCAAAATCCCAGGCAAACCACATTTCGAGGCCCTGTCCAGCTGAGAAATCATCTAAATAAGTAAATTCTGCTGGCTTCTATGGCCCGCTCAGCAGCAGACACTAACTCCAACCTTGCAAACTATAAGCTAACCAAGTGCTACTGGCTAGCTTAACCTAACATCATCAAGTAAACTAAGTGAATGCTGCAGGCTTATAGGCCCACAAAGCAGCAGAGGATACTTCAAACATTGTGAAATATGAGCTAACCTAACACTGCTGGCTTGTATGTCCCGCTCAGGAGCTAACCATAGCTACCAAGCAACATGAAGACATCAGGAACCTGGCCTAAACAACATCAGTATGCAGCATGTCATTGGGGTTTTCAAGTGGGGATCTCCCTTCACCGATATTTCATTAAGTTAGGCCCACGACAAGAAGACTTCAAGAGTCACCACCCTCCACAACGCCACTGCACAACCCTGTTTTCCTCACTAATCGATGTCTATTAACAACTAATATAGCAACTAACAACCACAAGCCAAATAAACAAATCTACCATGATTCGCCCTGTTGATACAGGCTGAAACACGTAACGAATAAACAAATCGACCGTTGCCTACATGCGGCCATCCATACCTTTAGCTAGTTCCCCAGCTAGCATGCTTCCTTCGTATCCATAACCACTCGCTCGCTTTCTCTGCTTCCTGAGACATGTTACATACCGCAGTCCTCTTGCTTTTTCCCCGTATGCCCAGCTCGCATCCCACTTCTACCGGGCGGAGATAAGCCTTCCATCCATTCTGTTCTGCATCCGCTGCTAACTCTGCATACTTAGCTATCTTACGCATATATTTAATGGGTAGAAAATGTTTGATATATCACAGACAGAGCTAAATAATGAGCTTTTAAAACCGTATCTCATTTAAATATGTACCAGTGAAGCCACAAACTAAAACAAACAGACTGTGGAATGTGCGATATGTCCCCTTTGATTTATAAACACTGGTTAACTAAAAGGCTGCCTTGCTCTGTGTCCTTGCTATAGAATCTGTTCCATTGCTGCAGCTCTTGAAGCTGAACCCAGCCGCTCTGAGCTCAATAACGCCCGTCTAGACAGTAAAGCTTGTTTTGTTGTGACTGTTTGGAGACTTTCACAATCAATAAACCTCTCTAGGTAATTTACTGATGTCCTGAAATGGACACAGTTGACCTAATTACCGAGACAGTGCATGCTCTTATTTTTATATATCTCTTTTTTTTTTACCAAACTCTTTTCGAGGATTAACGCCCGCTCCCTTTCATCCAGAGGTCAACCAGGTATTGTAGCGCCCCCCGGAGGGAGGGGGGTCCCTACACATGAAACGGCAGACATCAAGGCCCTCCCTGACAAAGGGGAGTACCTCACCACATGCTGCCTCATGACTGAACGCCGACCTTTAACGTGTCGATGCTTTTTGTTTGTACAAACGGTCGTAGAAAGACTGAATCAGACGTTTACCAGCTGAAACAAAATGCTGCTTGTGTAACACTTGAAGACATTCGGATTTAATAATGTAGGTAGTACTGTCTTTACCCTTTACCTAAATAGTCATTGGACTTCCTGCCTCTTACGTCCTCCAGGGTTTTGTCCACTCGGTGCTGATTTCAGGATGTAAAACTTGAAGCCAAGAAATCTGGACGATGGTGTTTTCTAGTCGATATATCCCGACTAAAGACTAAAACTAGAGGTGGTGCTAGCATCTCTCAGTGTGGATTGGTGGACTGAGATTGCCGTTGCAAAAAGTGCTTAACCCCAGAATCTTGGCTTGTCCACTGAGCTGAGTGGGAGTCACAGTGGTGTGGTGGTTAGCTCTGATGCCTCATAGCCTCATACCTCATAGCTAGCTGTCGTCCATTCCTATAGAAAAACGCTGAGTGTAGATGTGACATGGACGTGAGGCAGCTAGCATTAGCAACCGTGCTAATGTTGGCAGTCTTTTCACCAGTTTTCTATTTTTACATGTGTTTATTTCCCCCACTGTAGCCACGCTAGTCAACTCTACTTCTTTTCACATTTTGAAGAATCCCAGTTAGCGGTTGATGCTAACAGGCTCCCAGTGGTTTTCCTAACCCAGCAGCAGTGGCATATGAAGCCAGGACTTGAGAAGGGGTTGGAACCCAGAGCCTTTTTGGTTTGAGTTGGTTCAGTGAAGCATAAAAGTCAACCCAGTGACATGAACACAGGAAGTCAGGATTTGATAAAACGTGGTGATGCCGATGAAGAAGAAGCACCAGATTCCTGAAAAGAACCAAAAGTGGGACCTTGGTCTTGGTGTGTTCCTCAGAGAGATAACAAGACAGATAACTGATGCCAGATGTAATCACACATTAACCAAACTATCCATAGGCAAGAGAAATTATTCTCTAACTACTGGAGCCTTCTGATTGGTGATCAGCAGACCAATAGCATTAACCGCTAACTGATTCCTCTGTAATGTTATGGCCAGTCACAAACTCTTTTGCGAGCTTGTTGCGTTGAGGTCAGGACTTTGGACACAAAGGTTAAATGCTGCTTCATAAAATAATGAGTTCTCACATTACTCCATGAATTGGCAGAAAATCTGGACGTGAAACCAGCTCAGCATTCATCAGCTGGTGACAATCAGCTCCAAACACATCAAAGTAAACGGTGGTGATGCATCAGTGCAATCAGCTCGTCTCTTGATGAAAAGCTTTTACATGTGATGAGCAGTGATTTAGTTTTTATCTTTGACCACACAGCGAGCTCTGCCAGTGCACCGCGCCACGTCGACGCCTTATTAGAGTTTAATCTGCTCCGGGTCTCTGCTTGTGTCATGTGACCTTTCCTGCTCAGCGTTCATATCATCCGTTCACTATTATCCTGCGTCATTATCACTTCTCATTTTTTAATAATGCTGCAGCATTTTGGTGGAAAACAAGCAGCGGCTGATCTGACTGATTATTTCCTCCCGTCCAGGCGAACAGCTGCTCTCTCTTTTCTGCAAACAAATCTGCAAACTCACAGCTCTCAGCTGAGATCTAAAGGTCGGCCATGATGTCTTAAAGCGGGGCTTGATTGATTAAAGTGTCCATTTAAATACACACTGTACGTCTTTTTTATTTTTTCCGGCTGAGAAGCTGAACGCTCCGTCAAACCGTCGCTGTCACAACAGCAAATGTCACAGCTCATTTCCCTCAAACTCCAAACTCAAAAATGCCACAAGTCTGTCAGCCCTCATCAGCGCCTCTATTCTTCTTCTTCCCAGAACCAACGGTGCAACATTAATCTTGAGAACGGAGGCGGTTTGGTTATAAACACGAAGGCCTGTGCTGCTGCTGTCGACTTCACAACATCTGGGCTTTAATTATTCATCGTCCCATGACTGAACCAAATCACGCAGGTAGCTTCTGGGATGCTGTCGGCACATGACGGCAAATTAATTAAACTAAATCTTCAAACCGGTTCTGCTTTTTAAACTCACTTAGAAGGACTGGAAACTTTATGAAACAGCCTCCCTGTTTGTCTCGGTTCTCACTCCTCCTCCTCATCCTCATCCCTCTCTTTTCGTTTCTTCTTCTTCCTCTACCTTTTATTACAGGACTAGAACCTTTGTGGTGTTTCTCTAAAGTCTTGGTCCAGTTCTAGTGAATGAGTTCAGAATGATGTCATTGCTATCAGGGTGTTTTCTACTCTCTCATCTAGAAGATGTTTTAGTTTATCACTAATTAATCAGACACAATGAAGTCTGACCTATCAGAGAGACCAGGGTCCACAGAGACCAGGGTCCACAGAGACCAGGGTCAGCGAGACCAGGGTCCATAGAGACCAGGGTCATAGAGACCAATGTCCATAGAGATCAGGGTCTATAGGGACTAGGGTCATAGGGACCAGGGTCCATAGAGACCAGGTTCTATAGGGACTAGGGTCATAGAGACCAGGGTCCATAGAGACCAGAGTCAGAGAGACCAGGGTCCATGGAGACCAGGGTCCATAGAGACCAGGATCCATGTTGACCAGGGTCCATAGAGACCAGGTTCTATAGGGACTAGGGTCATAGAGACCAGGGTCCATAGAGACCAGGGTCATGGACCTGATGGTTCCAGAGATAGTCCTGGTTTCTCTAGTCTTTCAGAACCCTGCAGGGTTTAAATGTTAAATCACTTTCCGTTGCTTTGACCGTTGAGCTTCACCACTTAAAGCGACTCAGCTCATCATGATTCCACTGATCATCGTCTCCCGTCCCGGTCTCTGCGTATTCATGCGTCCCTCTCATTAGACATCATTGTTTGGATGCTTCAAAGTCAGATGGCGACCCTCTCGCTATAAATAAGGTAATTGGGATGAGTGCAGCAGATAAACAAAGGCACCGTGAATGCTAATGTCCACACAAACGCACACACAAACACACACTGGAGACCAATTAAGGACAAAGGGTTGTCGGCCGCCGACGGCTCAAACGCTTCCCAAAAACATTCTGTCAACGCTGTAAAACTCACAAACCACAGACGCTCGTATTCAGGTGTGAAAGGGTCGATTCACGGCGAGCTGCTGCTGGTTCAGAGGAAATCCATGGCTTCATCTGTGAGTCTGGTGCAGAGTGTGATCGTCTAATTAGCTCAGCATTTTATGAAGCAGCTAAAGTTTAACTCTGCAGTCCTATTAGCACCAGATTAGTTTTACCTGGAGACGTTAAAACGAACCATCTGTTTTACTTCGATTCACATGACGCTGTTACACATTACTGGAGGTCCCCAGGTTAAGACTCGTCCCGTGCAGACACGTCTTCAGTTGCAGACGTTGGATCCTTTTTGCAGCGCCGTGAGACATGAAGCTCAGTCAGAGAACTTTCAGTGTTTCCGCCTCTGATGAGGAGAAGTCGCTCAGATTCAGCACTAATTACCAGCAGCTCAGATTAAAGGCTGCACGGAGTTCAAGCTCAGACACATCTACGGCTGATCAGCTGATCAGAGGAGACTGAAGGAAACAGGCCTTCATGGTCGAGCTGCTGCGAAGACGAAACGACTGAGGAAGGAGAAGAGAAACAGGAGGAATGGACGCTAGAGATCTGAGGACTCATGTACGAAGGTTACGTACGTACAAAAACGTTCTGTACGTACTCGCTCACGTAAAAGTTCAGATGTATCAAGAGTGAAATGTCTCTGTACGTCTCTGGAGCTTCCATCGTCTCCTGCAGAGACTCACCACCCCGTCTGGTTTCTAAGCAGTGACCCCAAACACTCCTTTTAGGCTTTGAAAGAAGCAGAGGGATGAAGCGCTGAATCAGCTGACTGAAACCCAGCTGATGGTTTGGGATGAGTCGGAGTGAAGACAAAGCAACGTCTGGGAAAACCTTCAAGATCAGCTCAGGAAGCTGGAGTCAGGCTTCTGCTGCAGCTGCTGCTTGTTGTTGAGGAAGAACGTCAGACGGTGTGTGTGTGTGTGTGTGTGTGTGTGTGTGTGTGTGTGTGTGTGTGTGTGCGTGTGTGTGTGTGTGTGTGTGTGTGTGTGTGTGTAAATGCTGGTGTGTGCTGTTTTTTTAACTAAGCTGCTGGAGATGGCGTTTTAGCATGCATGGCAGAGCGCTTTGCTTCTCTATGCATTTCTTCTCTTTTCCTTTTTTTGGTTTCCTCCGCCCCCTCGTCCCTCCTCCCTCTTCTGTGCTCAGCTCCTGTCATGGTTAACTGCCCCGTCCCTCCATTGATATGTGTGTGTTTGAACCAGGAGTGTCAAACATACGGCTCACGGGCCAAACCTGGGCCACCACCAGAGGGTCCAGTCTGGATGAATTTGCAAAGGAGGAGGAGAAGAAGATGAGGGAGGAAGAGGAGGAGGAGGAGGAGGAGGAGGAGGAGGAGGAGGAGGAGGAGAATGGGGAAGAGTAGAGGAGTGAGAAGAAGAAGAAGGATGAGGAGGAAGATGACAATGAGAAAGAAGGAGGAAGGGGAGAAAGAGGAAGAGAGGGAGGAGAAGTAGTTGGGGAAGGAAGAAGAAGGAGGAAGACAAAAAGGAGGGAGGGAGGAGAATGAAGAAGACTGGAGGATGGAGAAAAAGAAGGAATTGAAGGAGGAAAAGTAGATGGATGTAAATGAGAAACAAAAAGGAGAAGGAGGGAAAAGAGGAAGAGGAGGATGAAGAAGGAGGAAGATTAAGTAAAGTCTAAAGAGTAAATCAAGTTACAGGTGCTAAGAAATGTTGGATTATGCTCTGAATTAATTTTTTTATCTACTACTGTCACGTTCCTATAGGACCTCTTCACAAAGGGGTTGTCATTGGCAACTGTCAATCATCATGATGTCACATCCTGTTTCTAAATATTTAAAAGAAAATTTCTGATAAAAATCGACACGTGAACAAACACCAGCGTTATGTTAAATCTAATAAATATCTAAAATGACAGAAACCATCTTTGAAAGAAAATGTTTGTGACCTTTGTGTTTTAGTCCCGCCCACTAATATGGAGGGGGCGGGGCTTATATGGCCTGTCCAGCCACCAGGGGGAGCTCTACATGCTTTGGGCTTCACTTTAGAGGAGCTGTCTGTGGTTTGAACAGATAAGCCGTCTCCTGATAAGACGCTGACACCACCACCCAGCGAGCCGTATCCTCCCAGAAAATATTAAAAGCTTCATATTTTTATCTGCTCTCCTTGTCAAACCATTCATCATTTGGTTTCCTCTCTTCTCAGATAAAGAAGTCCCCTCAGCTCTCCCCTCCACCCAGACTCCAGAGGTCCCACCAGGAAGCAGCACAACGTCCGGAGGTCTGCTGGACCAACGAGCAGGGACCGTCCCCTCTGCTCTGCCCCAGAACCAGCTTCCTCTTCTGGGCAGAGGCCTCAGCATCAGTCCTGCCCCGGGGAATCAAAGCGGGGGATTACTGAGCGGGTGGAAACCCCCGGCGTCAGCTGCAGCGTCAGGCCCAGGCGTCCGTCCAACTCGTCCTCCCACGGACTCACACTCCTCGCTGCCTCCTCACAGCCAGACTCACGACCCAGAGCTGGAGGCCGAGGACGCCACGGTGGACACCATGCTGGACCTGGACTCAGAGATGGACGCACCTACATCAGGTAATCACCTGACTGAAAGCATTCACTCAGCATATGGTCACTGTATATGTAGATAATCTGAGAAAGCTAAATAAATGTTCATGTTCATATGTTTTAGTACAAAAGTCACTCATTTTGTTCCACAGTTGTGTGTCTCCTTGTGGAGTTTTAAGTTTTTTGGTTATTTTTTGACTAATTTGACATTTTATTAATTCCAGAAAGTATTTGTATACAGATACAGATTTAACTGTGATCAGATTACAAGATTACAACAATAAAAGCTCTTTCAGTTTTCAAATATGCTTTTGAAAGATGTTACTTTTTTTTAGTTCCTCGTACATTTTAGTCGTCTCATAATAAAAAACAAAAAAAAAAAAAAAAACAGACTGGCTGCATGTTAGCATTGTTTGTGCAAGTATGTTAGCACATTAGCTCAAAGCTACGATACGTTACAGATGAATTTAGCTCAATTCAGCAACAAAATTCAAAATTATGTTTTCATGTTGTTAGCTAATTCTGCTACGCTAAACTAAAACATCACATTAGCTGTTACAATGTTTAAGTGCATTTTGCTAATGCTGCTTCTGAGGATGTTTTTACTCAAGCTGAGGCTGTAGAAATGTTAAGCCGTTAAGCATTTTACTGTTTTCCTGGTTCTGCATTTTACAAAGTAAGCTAATTGTAGCTACATTTCAGCCCTGCTAGCTTACTACTAACTCTATTCTAATACAAAATTTAACAGCTAACACACTAAAATAAAAAAGATTAAAATAGAATAATAAATATTAGTCTTGATCTATGTTAGCGTTGTTGTTGGCTGCAGAAATTACAATTGATTGTCATTATGCTAAATTTAGCTTTGCCTCTTTCACGGGCAACACTGAACTATTTATTTTCACTAAATACTCTTTTTTACTTAGTTAATAAAGCTAAGTGGTTGAGTGGCTAAGTGGCTAAGTGCTACATTTTCGCAAGTTAGCATACTAATAAACTGGCTTGGATGGTAATTGTTATTGCGAGCGTGTAACCTTTAAAGATTGCATGCTAAATTAAAACTATTTTCACTAATAGTTATACTTTAAGTACATTCAGCTACTGTGGCTAATTAGCTGCATTAGCATTCTAATTGCGAGCATGCTAAATGTGCTAATTTGTCAGATTTAACTCCTCTACCCTCAGCTGCAAAAGGTTGCTAACAGTAATGAGTCGGTTCTAATACTACATGGTGCCGTGACGCTAACAGGTTCCACTTTAACGGTTTTATACACTTCGCTTAGTTCAGTGTATATTTTATGGAAAGGAAACAGTCTTGTTCCTCCAGAGAACCCTTCAGAGGAGCAGAGAATGTGCTTATTTATTCCAGTCAGTGTTAACAGCGTCCCTGTGCATGGTGTTTGCAGTGTAGCGGGTTAGGTCCCAGTAATTTCCGTTATTAATTATACACAGCAGGGATTTCCAATGAGTTTCCAGTCAGGCTCACATTAATGGGATTACAAGGCAGGGCACAGACAAAAACAAGGTCGCTGCAAAATAAAGCCCTCTGCTGCTCTCTCTCCCTCTCTCTCCTCAGCTGGGTCCGGCTGCATGGTGAATTTCTCGGATCCAGAGGGATACATAGACTCCTCAGATGACCCCCCTCTGCCCGACGGCGCCCTCTTACACTGCACCTACACCGTGACCGTGTACACCGGCTACGGAGTGGAGCTCCAGGTACATGCCGGTCCTTACCTGCTTATCAGTCACTGGTTATGACGCTGGTTTGTGCAGGGATGCTGCTGGGAGGCCTCAGATCTGAGCGCAGGCTGAACTCCGCCTCCTAGTGGCAGCTGTTGGTACTGCCGCTCCAGTTTGGTCTTGTCTTTGTCACGTAGTGGGGACATGTTGTCTTTGTGGGGACATTTTCCCGCACTCATACATTTTTATGAGTTAAAGGCTAGGGAATGAATTATGATCTGAGGAAGAGGAGTTTAACTCATTCATTCATTCATCCACTGTTAGAAATGATCACATGAATCAGTGACGTCTGTTCATTAGTGATGAGAGACTTTAAAAGATTCTGGCCTTGGAGCTGAGAACCAAACTAAACTAGTAACTAATCTGAATCAACTCAGAGTCTTTCCATCTTGTTCCTAAATCTGGATCATGTCTCCAAGTCAACAACCAGGTTCACGGTTCTGATTCAACGTTAGGTAGAGACCCAATCAGACGCCTCCTTATGCTTCACAACATTCCTGTGGTCTCTAACTGTTCAGGTGAAGAGCGTGAACCTGTCCGAGGGTGAGCAGTTGTCTATCAGAGGCGTCGATGAGCGAGGAGCTCTGCTGGTCCTGGCCAATCACACGCTGCTGGTCGAGGGTCAGGTGATCCGCAGTCCCACCAACACCCTGTCCGTCTACTACCGCTCTGCACCCGAGGGAACCATGGGCATCTTCCAGCTGCACTATCAGAGTGAGTACCCTCACTAGCCAGTTTATTAGGTACACTACTGAATGCATCCTAAGCTAAATCTCTAGAAAACAGCAGAACCAGAGTCAGAAAGGTGATGATTCACCTGGATGATCACTGTGGAGGATAGAGCTGAAGTGCTGTTCATTTAAAAGTGTTTCCGTTATCCGACGTTGACTGAAGCTTTGTGTAATTCCTCCAAACAGATGCTAAAATGATGAATACTATCTCCCTCAGATGTCCGTCTATAAATCTTATAGAGAGGCTTAGTTCATCCTTTTCTCTTCACTGATGAGGATAAACATGTCGGAGAAAATCTTGCCATCAATTTGCAAACTGACGTTGCCAAAAACAACCAGTTCTCTTCCTGGCAGTCTGAAAAATCAATTTGGCAGCGCGTGATTTTTCTCAGCGACGCTCTTGTTTGTCTGCACGACTGTAGGAGTTTAGTGTGTTGGAATGATGCTGCAGAAAACTTTATTAGGTACACCAGTGAATGCATTCTAATTTAACAGCCCTGCACTAAACCAATGTTTGTAGTTATGCATCCAAAACCTCAGGGTTTAGGTTTCTGTGCTGAACACAAGATTAAATTTAAGGCTGTAGAAGAACATTTTAATGAGAAAGAATGGAGTTTAATGCGTTTTATGCTCATACCAATCAAGGAATGAAAACCTTCAGCAACTATTTATCAACTGAAGAAATCTGTTAACATTTGTGTTTACCTGGATGCAGGTGGACGGTAGAGAATGACCAGTTAGAAAAAACAAGAATCAAGAATGAATTTTCAGGAGATAAACAGAAATAAAGATGCAGCTAAAATCTGAGACAATCCCGAATGAAGCTATGCACCATGAACCTACTGCATAAATGCATATATACACTCATGTGCCAAAACATTAGGTACACTAGTGAATGCGTTCTGATCTAAATCCTCCTTCATGGCCGTTCTAGTTGATGTAGAACCTTAAAGGTGGTGATTTGCCTGGATGTCCATCGTGAAGGGTGGAGTTCTGTTAATTAAATTAAAAGTGTTTGTTATTATTTAGCCGAGCTAACTGGCTAAAAAGTCAAAATATTAGGTGTCAATTTGCACGAGATTAAAATCCAGTTGAATCAACATCTAGAGCTGAGCTAGAGCCTTGGTGGAGACTAGATTTAGATCAGGATTTAAATGTATTCACTGGTGTACCTCATGAACAGCACATCACACACAAACACAAGACAAGAGGTCAATTAGCGGCTCAGCTACATTCTGAATATGCATATACATAAACATGCTATAGAAATCCAATCACGGGGAGTCCTTTCATCTGGGCCAACAGGCCTGTCTGCACTCTGTACACACGCTAATTGCATAATCAAAAATCTTCTCATCTAATCACTCGGCGCGGTGATTGAATCTGTCGTGTGAATTAGCTGATTAGAGCCCTGATTAATCGGCTCTCATCCCATTAGGAGGCTGAGAATATGGGAGTCTGTGTAGAGAGCGTGTTGTGTGTCGCGTATGTTCCACGAGGACCGATGATGATGACGAGGAGGAGGAGGAGGAGGAGGAGGAGGAGGAAGCATCCGAGTGTCGACGTCCCCACCTGTGCTATTAATCACAGCCATCTAATCCTTTCACATCAGCACCAGCCAGAAGAAAAGAGCTGTCTGAGATGAAAACCAGGCGACATAAAGAGGCGACCAACATCAGCCCGTTTCCTTACGGCGCCTTATTATAACTAAGATCATTCAGTTACAAAACATCTGAGGCTGATTTGTTTCAAGTGAGCATTCAAATATATTAGAAAATAATCGTCTCAGACAGTTTGAGGTCATTCTGCAGAGTCTCCTTCATCCACTTCTGTTAAGACTCTTAACCACATCATCAGCTCAGTATAAAGAATAGTTTTACATAATATGAAGACAAGTTGGAAAAGTTAGAGAATATGTGTAGTGCAGATAATGAAATGTTTCTGCTAATCTGAACCATTTATCTTAAACGGTAAATAAAAAACACAAAATATAGAATGACTTTACTCCGTTAGAATAACTGCTTTGTTATGTAATCTGAATGAAATACCTCATTAGTAGAGTTTAAACAGGAAACACATAGAACATATGATCATGTAATAAGGAAACGGACGCACAGCACACAGAGACAATCAGACCATGTATGGATTTGCGGTTGTTTTTTTTTAAAAAATGCACAGATTAGGAGCAACTGTGACAAGTGATGGATGAAAACGTATTCTGTTATTGGGTTTAAGGTCTATGTATAGACACAGTTATTATCAGGAGGAAGAGCAAACCCGGTACAGGAGGACGCGGGTATTTCCAGAGCAGAAGGTTCTCAGTCATCAGCGTCATGGGATGATCTTAAAAAGGGTTTAAAAAGGAAACTGGACTTATGGGGTTTTTGAGACTTTTTTGAGGACTGGTGGAAAGTTTGAGGTTTAAGGAGGAAACTTCTACTGAACGTTGGTTGTTGTGGTTATTAAACCTAGAACTCATGGGTCTTCTGAGGGTGTCCTGAGGAGTGGAGAAACATCTTCTCAAAAACCTCTACAGGTCCAGTTCCTTTTAAGCGGATGTACGACACCATGAAATCAGTCTGAACTCACCTTTCTCCCAGAATCAGACTCCAGAATAAGCTCCTCCAGCTTCTTTTGGCTTTGAAGATACTCCAGATACCAGTAGACTGTACAGAGGTACAGCTTCCTTCAACATGATATGGCATCACGTTATATTTCATTTTAGCATGCAAAATGGGACATATTTCCACCAACACAGAAAATAAAAATACTTCTGCATCAATAAGACAGTCCTCCAAACAATCAGCTGATACCAGATTCAGCTATAAATAATTACCTCTGTTAAATCTTTAAACCCTTGTGTCTGTGTGCAGTCTTCAGGCTGAGCTGCTCGCTGCCCAAGAGGCCTCACTTTGGGGAGGTGTCCGTGTTGGACCTGCTGCCTGGAGGCACCGCCCGCTTCCACTGCCACATGGGCTACCACCTGCAGGGGGAGCCGCTGCTCACCTGCATCAACGCCTCCCTGCCGGTGTGGAACGGCAAGGAGCCCACCTGCAGGGGTGAGTGTGGGGAGGCGACGATACGTCCAGATTTTTGTAACATGGTCCCTGGATTATGGGATGTGTTCAAACCATAGACTGTAGAAAAAAGGTACTACACTTCACCATGATGTCACATCCTGTTTTTATAGCGCTAAATAACAGAAAAATGGACAAACATCATATTAACTACTTTAAAAGACAGAAGCCATTCATGAAATAAAGTATATTTGATGTGTACTTTACTGTTTTAGTTTGGTCCAAGTCCCGCCCACTAACATGGAGTGGGAGGATCTTATATGACCTATACTGTAGCCAGCCACCAGGGGGAGCTCCTCATGCTTTAGCTTCACTTTAGATGAGCTGTCATAGTGTCCATGAAAATCTGTCCACATCAGCTGGATAGTCCTCCAACCAATCAGACCATGTTTGACTGCTGTTACTCTTCTGTCCATCACCACATAAAGCCCCGCCCCAAACTGTTTGATTGGCCCAGCAGATCCTTGAGGAGCAAACTGAAAATGAAGCACCAGCACCAGCAGTGACATGTTTCTTCTTCTTCTGCAGCTCTCTGTGGAGGTACGGTGAAGAACGCAACAGTCGGGAGGGTGCTGTCCCCTTCACCCCATCACGGCCCCAACGCCACCCTGGACCGCTCCTGCTCCTGGTCCCTGGAGGCGCCCAAGGACCAGAGGCTGCACCTCCATCTGGAGAGACTGTCCTTGGAACAGACGGACAGGTACACGCACACCTCCACCATCTGAAAATACAAAGATGGAGACTCTACACGTCTTTACGTCCTAAATCTGTTGAACATATTGGAGCATCATCAGACTGTTGATTAGCAAGAAACTTCAAACGTTATTTTATCATTTAGTGCAGGTTTTAAAAGTCGTGCAGACACGTTCCGGCTCTGGTTGTCGCTGCAGTGCATCCCATAATGAGTGATTCTCCTCCTCCAGGCTGGTGCTGTGGAGCGGGCTGGACGCCGGCTCGGTGGTGCTGTTCGACTCGGGGCGGGGGGGCCAGATCCCCTTTGAGGGGGTGATCAGCGAGGGACCGGCCGTGAGGATCCAGTTCATCACCGATCAGCCCAACCACAACACGGGGTTCAACATCCGCTATGAAGGTACGGGACCTGGGCTCTCACCGGCCAATACATTAGGTACACTGGGTCTCCATGAAGGTTCTGCTTCTTTAGCTTCTTTGACTGAGACAGATGTTGATTGAGCTGGGATTCTAAATAATAGAAACACTTTAATTAACACCTTTCTGACTCTGTTTCTACATCAGCTGGACGTTATATTAGGATGCATTCACTAGTGGATCTGAGTGTAACTCTGCAGCACAGTTTTAATGTCCACACTGCCAGGTTGATTTCTGAGACTGCCGGGAAGAGAAACTGGTTGTTTTTGGCCACGTCTAGACTCTCTCCATCATATTTATCCTCATCAGTGAAGAAAAAAAAAGAGCTAAGAAACGATTCTAATCATTTGTTTCTTTAGCGTTTGAGCGAGGCCACTGCTACGAGCCATACCTGCAGAACGGAAACTTCACGTCGTCCGACCCGTTGTACGGCGTCGGGGCCGTGGTTCAGTTCACCTGCGACCCGGGACACTCTCTAGAGCAGGGCCCTCCCGTGATCGAGTGCATCAGCGCCAGGGACCCGTACTGGAATGACACCGAGCCGCTCTGCAAAGGTAAGAAAAGACAAAACGACGACGGGACAGCGAGACGATAAGATGACGAGATGACGTTCTGTCTACAGGAAAAAAACATCTATCATCCAAACAGTTGCTTCGACCAGACAGTGAAGGATAAAGTGAACGAGATGAGATTTTGACAAGTGAAACTGATGAGACAAAAACATCATCAATCAGCCACAACATTATGACCACTGACAGGAGAAGTAAGTGTTCTGCTGGGAAACGTCTGGACCTGGCCTCCACATTCACTAGATCCCAAACTGATCAAGTATCTGTGGGATGATCCACTGAGGCCCCTCCCCTCAAAGACCCCCCCCATTAGCATCACAGGACACCTTCAGAAGACGCATGTCCATTCTCTGATGAGTCACAATATTAGGAAGGTGGTCATAATGTTATGCTTGATTGGTGGAACTCACTGATTTGAAGGTTTAAAGTGTGATATTTTAATCAGATCCATCAGGGTTTAGTTTGAAAACAAACCAACACTCAGACGTTTTACTGAAGCATATCTGATCGCGATGGAGAGACACTGACTCCCACGTAGCTGAATCCGTTACCTGTCCACTTAAAATATGCTAACGAGCGTTGAAGCGTTCAGCCGTTTCTCCGTCTCTCTCTCTGAGGTTTGTTTGTCTTGGACTCAGATTCACCAAACTTTCTTAACAGACTTGTTTTTAGCCATCTGTTCATGAGTGGGCGACTGTTTGGGAGCTTTGCTCATTAGCATATTCAACAGTTGCTCAATGAAGTCTTCCTGAAGACCAGCAGTAAAAGTGTTCAATACACATTTCCATAATTGGGATACTCGTTGTATAATGTCCTCGCTGGAATGCTGCAGTAGCATCTAATGTTGTTCTGTCATCTCAGCTGATTCTGATCTGATTTAAAAACAAAAATAAAACACATTTACCAAACATACAGCCTTAATGGTTGGTGCATATCCAAACTATCTTCCCACCACTGTACAGAGACGTTTTAGAGGCGGACCTGTTTAACCTGGACTCTAGAGACCAGATCAGTGTTCAGACCTGGACTCTAGAGACCAGATCAGTGTTCACACCTGGACCTGTTTAACCTGGACTCTAGAGACCAGATCAGTGTTCACACCTGGACCTGTTTACCCTGGACTCTAGAGACCAGATCAGTGTTCACACCTGGACTCTAGAGACCAGATCAGTGTTCAGACCTGGACCTGTTTAACCTGGACTCTAGAGACCAGATCAGTGTTCACACCTGGACCTGTTTACCCTGGACTCTAGAGACCAGATCAGTGTTCACACCTGGACTCTAGAGACCAGATCAGTGTTCACACCTGGACCTGTTTAACCTGGACTCTAGAGACCAGATCAGTGTTCACACCTGGACCTGTTTACCCTGGACTCTAGAGACCAGATCAGTGTTCACACCTGGACTCTATAGACCAGATCAGTGTTCACACCTGGGCCTGTTTAACCTGGACTCTAGAGACCAGATCAGTGTTCACACCTGTCCAGGACAGATGTTAACGGACGTCTTCCTTTAACCTGTCTTGTCCCTGTGCAGCACAGTGTGGAGGTGACCTGTCCGGTCCAGGAGGTGTGATTCTGTCTCCAAACTGGCCTGAGTGGTACGGAGAAGGAGAGGACTGCAGCTGGAGGATTCATGTTGGCGAAGACAAACGAGTTCTGCTCGATGTACAACTGTGAGTTTAAGAAAAACACCAACACACAAAGTCACTGAAACTTCTGATGTAAAGTTTGTCCAAGTGTTATCATTAAAAATGTATGTGAAGAGCCCGGCCCCCGTCTGAACGGGGACTCTCCGCTCGTACCGAGCCATTAAATTCAAAACATGTCAACATGAGAGAGCATGCTGATGATCCTGGACTCGTTTGCTCCGGAGCTCTGCAGCATTCAGAGTAAATGTGAGGCGGTTTATCAGAGACATGAGTCTGTCCCATCAGTCTGGTGTCTCTTTGTTTGTTATCAAATGAGACAGTTCTGGGCTCGACTGGAGCCATTAAAGGATTGTTTAATTTATTTTTTTCACGTTATCAGTGTCTTTATAGATGCAAATCACACAGAAACATTTGAGGTAACCAGCTAACAGATCAGTAGAACTGATGGTTTAATCTAAATAAGGGTAAAACATCAAATATCTTTTGCAAAGTGTAGAAAAAGTTTAGTTGAAAAGGCGAAAGTAGAGCATCCTAGCCTCACATCTCATAAGAAGCCTCCCAGCTAATAGTAGCTCTTCCTAGTAGCTCTTCCTAGCTTCCTAGCGTTCCAGCTAATAGTAGCTCCTCCTAGCTTCCTAACCTCCCAGCTAATAGGAACTAGTGTCCTAGCCTCCCAGCTAATGGTGGCTATTCCTAGTTTCCAAGTATCCCAGCTAATAGTAGCTCTTCCTAGCTTCTTAGCCTGCCTGCTAGTAGTAGCTTTTCTTAGCTTCCTAGCCTCCCCGCTAATAGTAGCTCCTCCTAGCTTCCTAGCCTCCCAGCTAATAGGAACTAGTGTCCTAGCCTCCCAGCTAATAGTAGCTCTTCCTAGCTTCCTAGCCTCCCAGCTAATAGTAGCTCTTCCTAGCGTCCCAGCTAATTGCAGTGCTTTCTAGCTTCGTATATAAACTCTTTCCAGCGTCATAGCGTCCCAGCTACAGGTGAAGACAACAGGTGACATTATTGGAGTGTTTCCAATCTCCATGCTAAGCTAAGCTAAGCTCAACAACTCTCAGTTTTCACTTCATATTTTAATGCTCACTGTCAACCAGGAAGCAAATACATTTATTTTCCAAAATGCTGAACAGCTACTGGAGCAATAAGTCCAAACAATTCAGCTGAAGCTATTACAGTATCTTTACCAGCATCTGGCCTTCAGATAAAATAGTTTTCATTCAATACCTCGTTTCTCTATGATATGAAATTGGTTTGACAACTTGTACTTGACTCCCTGCTGCATTAATCCAATTACACACTTCAGTCCCTTGGTGGAAATATGTCACATTATATTTACAGGCGTGTCAGATTTGAAACCTCTTCAGCTGCGTCTTTAAGGAGTCTCTGCCGTGTGGCGAAACAAACTCATCCAGGGCAACGACAACACGACCGTGTTTACAGACTGTTAAACGCTTGGCCTGTGGCCCAACGTGGCGTTTAGCCTTTCAGGTCACCTCGCCGCCCACGCTGTCGGCTGTCGACACGACTCTGAGTCACAGTAGCTGGTGTTGAACTGATGCCACCGGCTGCTCTTCTCTCTTTCTCAGGCTGAACATCAGCGACAGCGACATGTTGTCCATCATCGACGGCGACGAGGTCACGACCAGGATCTTGGGGCGCTACGCCGGAGGCAGCAGCCCCTTCAAGCTCTCCTCCACCACCCCTGACCTGACCGTCACCTTCCACTCGGACCCGGCGGGACTCGTCTTCGGCAAGGGAGAGGGCTTCATCATCAACTACATGGGTGAGAGTGAAAGCTCAAGAAAAAGATTTGAGAAAAAGATCAAATCCATGTTTGTCTTTAAGAGACTAAAGGTGATGGACGGCCGGTGTCAGTTTGGTCCTTGTTTGTTCAGGTAAATGAGCCAGAGTCCATGTGTTCATACGTGTCTCCATCAGTGTAATGAGACTCAGGTGTGGTTCAGGTCCTGGTTTAGTTTCATTGTCTCAGTCTGATGTTTGTGGACAAAGGAGCTTTGTCTCAGAGCTCAGAGAAAGAGTTGTTGTTGCTCATCAGGCTGGAAAAGGTTCCAGAAGCATCTCTAAAGAGTTTGGAAGCCACAAATAATCCACAGTCAGACAGATTGAAGACGACAGGATTGGTCCACCAACAAAAGATCACTCATGATAGTCTGAGAGGAACCAGGGGAACAAGCAGCTAAAGGCCTCTTCCACTATGATGTTGATCACGAACACATGGTGTGATGGACAAAGACCTGTCTCCAAAAGAACATTCTAACAGCATGTGGACAGAAGACACTGGGAAATGTTAGTGGACAGATAACCAAAGTAGAAAGTTTGGTTTAAATGAGATGGAAGCAAAGAACCTCATCCCTCCTAAACATGGGGGAAGCCGGTTTGGCTGTTCTGCTGCATCTGCAGGACGCCTTGTCTATTGATGGACATGATGTGAATCTACAAATTGAGCGAAGATTTTACGAGTGTCACATGTGCTCGTTGGTCTAGGGGTATGATTCTCCGAGGTCCGGTTCAAATCCCGACGAGCCCTTATGTTGGGACTTTATTCAGACATGCTTAGTTTTCTGAAGAGAAACTGGGTCATACAGCAAACCAACGAGCCCAAAGAACGGTTAAAGAAGAACCAGATGAATGTTTAGGAACGGCCAAGTCAAAGTCCTGACCTTAATCCAAGAGAAATGTTGTTGTTGGACCTGAAGCAGCAGTTGATGTGAGGAAACCCACCAACATCTAAACCGGATACTGAAAACAATTCACGAACTAATTGTTAATTCTCTTGACATAATTTCATACATAATCTGTTTGATTGGGTCCAATCTGTGGATTGTTATGTCTCCAGTGCATAAAGAAACAAATCCTCCTCTTCCTCCAAGAAGAAAATCCAGAACATTAATAAAATTAATTCAGTTTAAAGACTAAAAAAAAAAAGCCTCACTGCTGGGAGAGACATATAAATATAAATAAGCCTGGTCCTGCAGGGACTAGTGTGTGTGTGTCTGCATATGTATATCTGATGATTAATCGGACAGCGTACAGTATTGCATTACTATGTACAATACACTGGGCCCTCAGGGATTTGTAAGTTGAAGTTCCTGGATCAATTATTCATTCTCTATTGACTTCCTCCGTGCAGCCTCGGTGTGTGTGCGCTGGCTAATTTATTCTCACACACACATAATCAAAGAGAGTGGCCTGTGCATTCACGCTGCGCCTCCTTGATTTACTCCTCGGGGGAAATGTGTGTGAGTCCACGGTGTCGGGAGGGCGTCAGGTAAATTGGACGGCGTGTGTCTGAGCCTGCATCCAAATTGGTGTCAGGTGCTGGACGTGGGAGGCGCTGCAGATATGCTGGTATAGAAAGGAGGAGGAGGAGGAGGAGGAGGAGGAGGAGGAGGAGGAGGAGGAAGAGGAGGAGGAAGAGGAGGAGGAGGAGGAGGAAGAGGAGGAGGAAGAGGAGGAGGAGGAGGAGGAAGAGGAGGACGAAGAAGAGGAGGAGGAGGAGGAGGAGGAGGAAGAGGGGACTCCGTCGTCGGGACGAGCAGCACAGAGACGCGGTGAAACAAATGGGATGTGATTGAATAAGGGCAGAGAGAAACAGAAGAACAAAAATAAAATATGAAATAAAAGAAACATCTCCAGAAATATTTAAATTACAGTTCAGCTCCTGAATTAAACTTTGAGTCGAGTCGTAAGATTCAATAATTCACTAAGACGCCCGTGCATCCTAGATTTTATCAAACATTATTCAGGAAGAAGGAAAATACAAATTTGTTTGGAACTGTTTTTATAAATTTGGAGACGAGTTGATGCAGCAGGAGAAAATCTGAGTCAGTGTGTATGGTGAGAGGGAGGAGGAGGAGGAGGAGGAGGGTTAGGGGCTAGGAGGAAACAGAAACGATAAGGAGGAAGTGGAGGTGGAAAAGATGAGGGAGGAGGTGGTGATAAAGGAGAAGGAGACAGAAAGGATGTGAAAGGAGGAGAAGAAGGAGGAGAAAAGATGGAGGAGGAAAAGGAGAATGCAACTAAGAAGTAGGAGGTGGAGGAAGAGATGAAGGAGGAAAGAAGATGAAAGAGAAAAAGAAAATGAGAAGAAGGAGGAGATGTAGATGCTGATGGATAATAACGAGAAGGAGAGAGAAAGAGGAAGAAAAGGAGGTAAATGAAGGAAGAAGAGAAGAAGTGGGGGAGGAGGAAGAGGATGTGGGATAATAAGAGGAAGAGACAGAAATGAGGAGAAAGGGAGAGAAAAAGCACGAGGAGGAGGAGGAGGAGTCAGAAAAGAAGAAGGCAACTTGGAAGTAGGAGGTGGAAGGAGGAAATAGATGAAGAAGGAGGATGTGGAGAAGATGGAGGAGGAGGAGATAGAGATGAAGGACAATAAGAAGGAGGTGAAGAAAGAGAAGGAGAAAAAATTAAGAGAAAGGAAGAGAAGGAGAAAGAGTCAACTAAGGAGTAAGAGGCAGGAAAAAGATGAATGAGGGAAGAAGAAGAAAGAGGAGAAAGAAAGAGTGGGAGGAGGAGGAGATGAAGACGGAGGATGTGGAGGTGGAAAAGATGAAGGATGATAAGAAGGAGGAGGAGATGAGTGAGAAGGAGACAAAAAGAAATAGGAGGAGAAGGAGGAAAAAGGGAGGAAAGAGGAGAAATGTGGTAATAAGAAGAGGGAAGAGGAGGAGAAGGAGTCAGTAAAAGAAGAAGGCACCTAAGAAGGAGGAGAAGAAGAAAGAGGAGAAGAACAGAGTGGGAGGAGGAGGAGGAAAAGGAGACAAAGAAGTAGGAGGGGGAGGTCAGGTAAAAGTGGAGGAGTCAGGAGGAGTCAGGAGGAGTCAGGAGGAGTCCGTCTGAGGCCACGTCTCCATCCCACTGACAGCCCGTCGTCCTTTCACTGAGACTAAACGACCACTAAGTGTCTCCTCAGACTCAGACGTCCTCCTCTGATCCATCATCCTGTCCCACGCTCCTCTAACCACTTCCAGAGTCCATCGGTCGTCTCTCAGACGTCTCGTCCATGTCCCTCATCCATCTGTGCCTCTCTCTCCTCAGAGGTGTCCCGCAACGACTCCTGTCCCGACCTGCCTGAGATCCAGAACGGCTGGAAGACCACGTCCCACGTCGCTCTGGTGCGGGGGGCTCGGATCACCTACCAGTGTGACCCCGGCTACGACCTGGTGGGACGGGAGACGCTCACCTGTCAGCTGGACCTGTCCTGGAGCTCCCAGCCCCCGTTCTGTGAAAAGAGTCAGTTCTGATCCGAGATTTAAAAAATCTTTTTATAACAATAATCTGCTAATTATAAAAACGATGCTTTGTGTAACGCTCGTCTCTGATTGTCCGTCCCTTGTCCTCAGTCATGTACTGCTCAGACCCGGGACACGTGGAGCACTCCACCCGGTCCCTGTCCGACCCCAAACTCCTGGTGGGCACGACCATCCAGTACAGCTGCAACCCCGGCTTCATCCTGCAGGGCGGCGCCACCATCACCTGCTACGGCCGCGAGCCGGGGACGCCCGTGTGGACGTCCCGACTGCCTCACTGCGTTAGTGAGTATCCTGGTAGCTGTACTATAGCACCACAAGTATTCACTCGAGGGATGTCTGATATCATCGGCCGATATTTAGTTATAAATGTAATATCATGAATTATCTGTATCAGGTTTTTATAACCGATATATTTCCGAGTCTGCATGAACGCAGCATGGGACGTTAACAGGCGCGTGCTTGATGACGTATAACAACAACAACACTCTAGTCTCATAGGTTGCTAACCATGGCTAACAAGCTAGCTCGCCCGGTGTATGAGATGTCCGTGGTTTGGAAGTATTTCCAAGTGTCACCTACTAATGACTGCAAAGCAAAGGTGGTTATGAGAGGAGGAAACAAGGCGTCTTCCTTTAATACGTCAAATTTGATCACCCACCTCAAGAAGAATCATGCAGAGTTATACGCTACATTTGTCTTCCTTGTGTTGATATTGTCTGTAGTTTGTTTGAGGCAAAACTTTCTCTCTAAAAACACACAAAAAAAAAAATTACACTTTTTTCAGTAACTTATTTTGCACAGACAGTGTTTACATTTGAAAAGCCATGTTTCATTTATGTTTGCATCCAGTGGGACATCACGATAAAATTAGGCATAATGTGTTAATTCCATAATTCTTCCTCAAACTCTCTCATCCATGTCTTCAGTCATGGTGGAACAGGAAGGCTCCGTCCTCAAACTGTTCCCACAACGTTGGAAGCATGGAATCATCCAGAATCTCTTGTTCTGCTGAACCATTCAGAGTTCCATTCACTGGAGCTAAGGGGCCAAGCCCAGCTCCTGAAGAACCCCCCCCCCCAAACACCACCAAACCCAGATTCCTCCATCAGATTACCAGATGGAGAAGCTTGATCCATCCCTCCAGAGTCTCCACTGCTCCAGAGTCTCCAGTGGTGGCTGCTTTACTCCAGTGGTTCTCAACCTTTTTTGACGTCCTGGACCCCCCTGCGTATTTTTGATTGACGCTTTCATCGAGCTTAATGCAGTTTGTGAGAGATTGCACAACCTGAGGTGAAGCTCGCTGCCTCAACTCGCGTCACCCCTACGGTCGCTCCCTGTATTCACACAAGAAATACGTATGTTCAGCGATTTTGACTATAAAAATGATCGAAATGACGGGAATCATACAGAAACTGCATTTATGTCCAACTTATATCAGACCAATGGACAAATAGTACCATTTATTTCATCATTATTACTTTCTATGATGCTAGGTGAGGCACTGTCTCCCCTGATCGGTGGCCCAGAGCTTCCTAACGTGAGATACCGGGCCCTTTTGTCTTTGTGGCTTGTGACGTCTGGACTCGGCATCCTGCAGGATACCTCAGGTGTAAAACACACCAACGGGGGGTCAGTGCTGATACCTGCAATAGACAAAAGGGTCTACGGAGGCACCGACCCCTGTAGCAGATGAAGGGATGTGAAAGGGGGTGTTCCTCAGGTATAAAGGTTTAAGTTTCCCTACATCCGGGCTCTTTCTTCTTTCATTGACCTTTTCTTTGCAAAGAAAGTAAAACCTCGTCGGCATTCTTCACCAGCAGCAGAGGAGAAACTTCCACTGAGCTCCTGAGAGCGACCCATTCTTTCACAGATGTTTGTAAAAGCAGTCTGAACGCCTAGCTGCTTGATTTATACACCTGTATCTGTAGCGTACCTCATCAAACACGTGGGCTGACAAGGTTCCCGCGGGGCACGGCTTGTGTTCCCGTCCCGTCGTCTTTGAAGCCCGTCACCAGGACGGACAGGTGCACATGGCAGCTAACGACAGATGAGAGGCTCTGTCTCCGTTTCATGAGTGGGTTTATGTGATTTCTTACAAAAAAAAGGCCTGGCTGCGTGATTCCTCTGCTGACACAGATCACAGCGTCTCTACATGCCAGAGACGACGCTTCATCTCCAGCATTTCATCTCAGGACTGATGATATGTGTGTGTGTGTGTGTGTGTGTTCTGGGTAATTAATGTTTGTGTGAAGTGTTTGATATGTAAATGCGATGCTAATGCACCGTACCAATCAGCTCTCAGCCACCTGGAGGAGGGGGGTGGAGATTTTCCATGAGTCATGTCACCTCAGCCGCAGCCTGTCGGATCTGTCAGTCCAGCTCTGACGCAAAAGAGAAAAAAGAAAAACAGGAAACCTCTGATTGGTGTCGACGTGATGCATCCAGCTTCTCTTTTCTCCTTCTCTCCAGCCGAGGAGTCCGTGTCCTGTGAGAACCCCGGTCTCCCTGACAACGGCTACCAGATCCTGTCCAAGAGGCTCTACCTGCCCGGCGAGTCGCTCACCTTCGTCTGTTACCAAGGTTACGAGCTCATAGGAGAAGTTGCCATTAAATGCATCCTTGGAAACCCGTCGTTTTGGAGCGGCCCGATTCCGCTGTGCAGGGGTGAGGCTCTGGAAGGAGTTAGATTCATTGTTAACGTACAGCTATGTGCAAAAAAAATGTTTAAGGCGCTTTAGATGTTTAGATTCTTGTCCACTGAGACCAAACGTCCAAACAGAGACAGAAAGACCTGTCCATCCACCTGGTCTTAATCTAAATGTGTCTCCACATGCGTCCCCAGCCAGCTCTGTAGATCTGATCTCAGTATGTGTGTCTGTAAATCAGCAGCGCCATCATGTGGTCAGTAGAATGAGTTCTTCTCCTCTTCCTCAGATCAGCCCTGGTGAGTAGCTGGTCTTTAATGTGACCCAGGACTCATTGTGTGTTCACACTACCAAAGGAAGGAGGTCACATGTGTCCCAGACCACCTCCAGATGTGGACTGACACCAGATCAGGGTTCACACCTGGGCCTGTTTAACCTGGACTCTAGAGACCAGATCAGTGTTCACACCTGGACCTGTTTAACCTGGACTCTAGAGACCAGATCAGGGTTCACACCTGGACCTGTTTAACCTGGACTCTAGAGACCAGATCAGTGTTCACACCTGGACTCTAGAGACCAGATCAGTGTTCACACCTGGACCTGTTTAACCTGGACTCTAGAGACCAGATCAGTGTTCACACCTGGACTCTAGAGACCAGATCAGTGTTCACACCTGGACCTGTTTAACCTGGACTCTAGAAACCAGATCAGTGTTCACACCTGGACCTGTTTAACCTGGACTCTAGAGACCAGATCAGGGTTCACACCTGGACCTGTTTAACCTGGACTCTAGAGACCAGATCAGTGTTCACACCTGGACTCTAGAGACCAGATCAGTGTTCACACCTGGACCTGTTTAACCTGGACTCTAGAGACCAGATCAGTGTTCACACCTGGACTCTAGAGACCAGATCAGTGTTCACACCTGGACCTGTTTAACCTGGACTCTAGAAACCAGATCAGTGTTCACACCTGGACCTGTTTAACCTGGACTCTAGAGACCAGACCACGTTAACAGAAGGTCAAACTGTTCATAAACATGACCCACAGATCACCATGAAACATCCTGATTCTCCTTCGTACCTTAAACCTTTGCACAGAGCTGTACGTGTAGAATGAAATACCCTCTTGTTCTCTCCACCTTTGAATATTTGCTTGCATGCAGAATTCTTCAAAGACCTTTTTAGCTCGCGTTTCTTTTAACCGACAGATCGTGCCTTCGTGTTTGCAGTTGAGCGTCGGCCCGACTCAAACCTAGAGGATTAAAGTCTCGTTTTAGCTGAAAGCACAAAACAGAGCAACATCTGATGCTAACGAGCTGCTAATGTTAGCACGTTTACCAGCGTCCTCATGTGCAAAGGTTTAGGCTCGTTTGGTTGCAGGTAACAAAATCCAACAAAGTCAGAAATGTAAACTGACAGTATGCATGTTTTTCAAGTTTGTTAGGATTGTAGAAGCAGAAACTTAAAAAAACAGATTTTTTTTACAGTTTACGTCTGTGGATACAAACGGAAGTTGGAGGAAGTTTAGTCCATTCCTCAGAACAGAAGCATAAAACCCAGTGGCCTTGAATGTCCTTGTTAGCTGATGTAGGTTAAATGTTTGACAGCAGCAGAGAGGATCGATGAAGGGTCAGTGTTATTTAAACCAGAACCAATAAACAGACTCCACAGGAAGTGTTGTGTCAGTTTTCACGTGCACTGATGACAGAATGATGTCTTGCAGCCAACCATGACTGCTTTGGCAACCATGCTTTGGAAGGTGAGTCTGTCTGTGTGCGTCGGTGTTTATTCGGCTGACGACAACTAAAAACTAAAAACCATCACAAAAGCAAAGAGTAACTTCACCTCTATCTGTGCGTTTGTGTGTGAGCTCTGCCTGCAGCTGCAAACATCTGCCTGCCATCCTCCCTCCCTCTGTCTGTCGTTGTCCTTCCAGCTGTGTTTATCCATCTAATTACCACCTACGTTTGCCCGACCACCTTTAACAGACTCTAACGTTTGTTCTGTGGCAAACACGCCGCCGTTAGTCAACCTCGTTTGCCGTCTGTCAGTTGCAGAGGCGACTGCAGGCGCTCCTCTGGATGGAGGCAACATTGCTCTGGCCATCTTCATCCTGGTGCTGCTGCTGTCTGTGCTGCTGGGTGGAGCGTACATCTACGTCACACGGTGAGATGATCAGCGGCAAACGTAGCCTTCACTGTCCTGACACGGTGCATCAGTTAGAACGGTCAAAATATCAACTATAGATAGGAGACGCAGATAAGAGATGAGATAAGAGGAAATAACATTAGAAGAGATAAAATGAGATGAGATGAGAAATGATTTGATGAGATAAGAGAAAATAAAATGAGAAGAGGTAGAATAAGATGAGATAAAATGAGATGAGAAGATGAGATAAAAAGAGCAAGAACAAGATGGGATTAAATGAGAAGAGGTAAAATGAAATGAGATGAAATAAAATGAGAAGAGACGGAATAAGATGAAACAAAATAGATGAAATGAGATGAGATAAAATAAGTTGAGATAGAACAAGATGGGATAAAATGAGAAGAGGTAAAACGCGATGAGAGAAAATAAAATGAGATTAGGTAAGATATATGAGAAAAGATAAAATAAGATGAGATACAATGACATTAATTAAAATGAAATGAAATGAAATGAGAAAAGATCAGATGAGATGAGAGAAAATACAACGTGATATGTAGAGATAAAATGAGATCATATAGAACGTATCAGAAGAGATCAAATGAGATAAGATGAGAAATGATTTGATGAGATGAGAAAAAATAAAATGAGAAGAGATGAAATAAGATGAGATCAAGTGAGATAAAATGAAATGATGTAGAACAAGATGGGAAGAGTTAAAATGTGATGAGAGGAAATGAAATGAGATGAAATAAGATAAGAAAATAAAATGTGACTAGTAGAGATAAAATGAGATGAGATAGAATAAGGGTGAGAAATGATAAATTAAGATGAGACACAATGAGATAAAGTTAGAAAAGATCAGATGAGATTAGAAGAGGTCAAATAAAATGAGAACATGAGATAAATGAGATAAAACGAGAAGATTAAAGAAGATGAGATGAAATTACAATGATCTTAGAATAAAATGTCAGATTTATTGTCCAGAGTGTCTGTGGTCATTTAGTTTAGATATTTCTTCTCGTCCTCATGTCCTCCTGTCCCACACTAAGACATTTCTGTGTCCTCTCATTGTGTCCATCAGCTGCAGATATCACTCCAACCTGCGGCTGCCTCTCATCTACCCCCACCCCTACCGACAGATCACTGTGGAGACAGAGTTTGACAACCCGCTCTACGAGACAGGAGGAGTGAGTGTCCAAACGTTACCCCGTCCCCTCTAACGTCCCAGAGTCTCTGTCTAACGCCGTCTCTCCCTCCGCTGTCTGCAGGACACTCGTGAATATGAAGTATCGATATGAGAAGAATCTCAAAAAGACATTTCTGAACCCGTCCCAGCTCTTCATCCTCCCCCTCCCTCCATCCCTCCTCCCTCCGTCCCTGGAGGAGGAGGAGGAGGAGGAGGAGGAGGAGGCGATGTAAATACAGATAATGATGTCCGAGCCCGAGATCGATCCTGTTCTCTCCTTCTTATTTATTTACTTTGTTTTAGACCTGACGGGAAACAGGAGACAACAGAGAGGAGAAGAGGAGGATGATGGGAGATGGAGGAAGGACGGAGGTGAGACGGGAGGAGTTGGGACTGGAGGGACATGAGATGGAGGGGAGAAAGGGGCGGAGTCTGGGACAGGACGCAGTGAGAGGACGTGAGGGGATGTGGAGGTCGACATGGAAACCATTTCTAAAACTGTTTATCTCATAGATTCTTTCACTCACAGACAATCAAGATATTTACAGTCAGTATTTATTTAATGATTAAATATCTCTACATCCACCGTCGCTGCTCAAACTGATCATAGTTTGAGTCCAAAACGAAATCTGAAAAAGATCTGGAGTGAAGGAGCCAGAATAGATTCTCATCAGAATCACGATACAGATTGTCCTTCGACCAATCAGAGCAAAGATGGATGTGACATGGTTACTGTTCACCCCCGACGATTTAGTAACGGAGCAGATTTTAATTTAATGTTGGCGTCATCAAAATCCTCTGAAGCTGAATCGTAAACTGCATAAAGATGGACGGAGGAAAAGCTCCTGTAAAGTGAAGCCAAAGCATGTAGAGCTCCCCCTGGTGTCTGGCTGCAGTATAGGTCATAGGCTCCACCCCCTCCACGTTAGTGGGCGGGGCTTGGACCAAAATAAAAAGCTAAAAAACACGTCAAATATTAATTTTTCTAAGAATGGTTTCTGTCATTTTCTGAAAATGTTCAATTTTTTGTTTTGACGCTTTAGAAATGACAACCATGGGACCATGAGAGAAATAAATAATAAAAACAAGTCCAGTGTCTAATCATCATGTCCAAACTCACAAGATGGCGCCGCCCGTATCCCCGGGAACGTAGAGTCAGTTTGACCAATGAGAGGAGGAGGAGACGTGGTGTCCATGTTTATATACAGTCTATGCTCTGGGCCTTATTATATGACCTATCCCACCGCCAGCCACCAGGGGGAGCTCCACATGCTTTGGCTTCTCTTTTGGAGGAGTTGTCATGACGTCCACTTTTCTAACAGTCTATGATTTAAATCTCTTCTCCTGCAGGTTTCTGTGATAAGTACTTTTTTGGGGTGGGGGGGGCTGCAAGGGATTTTTCTTTTTTTTGCATCGTAGCATCGCCTCTGGCCACACTGCCTGTTGCCATGGTTACCCCAGGTGTTGCTACCTCTCTGGTGGCAGACAGACAGACAGGTTTCCATCGTCTCCATCATGACTCATCCACTCTGCTGATTTAAACAGGAACAAAAACAACCACCTCTTTATTTCCCACCTCGTCGGTCTCACTCAGGAGGAAGCTGGACATCGTCTCCCGTCCCCTCTCCCCCTCCTCCCCGATCCCTCCCCTCCTCACCTGCAGACGCCTTCAGGACTCTTTCCTCCAGCCGGTCCAGCCCTGGCTGTAGCTGTAGTTGTAGTTAAACCTGTGGCCCCGGGGCCGGTGCAGTGCTGTTGTCTTATTCCTGACGTAGTTAGATTGATGGACTGTCGTAGGCCGGCCCCGGAGCCCCCAGGTCTGGACCCGGGCTCAGGATTAAAGAGGGGGGCGTGCCAGCTCAGCCAGCCCACCAGATGATGTATTTATTTTGATGTACTGTACATGTGACGTTTTATGCAGATTGATAAATAAATGTACATTTTCATTATGACACAGACAAATGTTAACAGTTTCCCTAAATAAACGGTAAAACTCCAATAAAAAGAACAAAAGATTCTTTCTAAACAGACAGCTCTTCTCATCACTTCTTCTCTGTCACAGCAGATCAGCCATAACATTAGAACCAGCTGCCTGATATTGTGTAGGTCCACCTTTCTGACCCACCAAGACCTGGACTCCTCTAGACCTGTGAAGGTGTGGAGCTGTGGAGTCTGGAACCAGGACGTCAGCATCAGATCCACTGAGTCCTGCTTTAAGTGAAGAGGTGGAGCGTCCACGGGTCAGAAGACGTGTTTGGGATGCAGCCACAAAAACACTTTAGGAAGAAGAACAGCACAAGGTGTTGACCTGGCCTCCACATTCACTAGATCCCAAACTGATCCACAGAGGCCCCTCCCCTCAAAGACCCCCCTCCCTCCAGCTCAGTTTAACTTCCTAATGATACCTTCAGTTTCCTCCATGAATGCTAATGGGAGGATAAGGCTTCCTGCCACGATAGCGATTTCCACAGGGTTTCCTGCTGCGTTTAATTCAGCTGCAGAGAAGCTTTTAACCAGATGCTTGATGATATGAGGCACTCTGAGGAAACCCGGCGCTACCCACACGGGTTTAATGAACCCAGAGCCATTCACGGAGCCAGAAATACATTCCATTAATGTCTGTATTTAAGGCGTTTAGCCATTATCCAGAGAGACTCCTAATGAGCCCAGCGACACAAAGACGTCATTAATATTACAGGCAGCTAACAGCATGGGTCAGACTCACACCGCTGAGGAAACACATGCAGCTCGTATCTGAGTTATTAATGCAGCGTCTCGTAAAGACAAGCAGGTGGTTTGGCAGAGAACTTGTTTTCAAAGTTGGTTATTAGCCGCTTCTCTACTTAGTGCAGGAACTTTTCTGAAGGTGAGCGTAGTAATTGGGTTTTTTCCCACAGGAGGGGTCAAGGCCTCAGGATGATTATCAGTATTTAAGTCCACGGACAAACCTCTTTTATCAGAGCGGAGTTCAATCTGAATGTTTTCTATATAAAACGTAGAGAAGAAGATTTTTCCACAAAGAAAAAGAGAAACTGTGGAAAGTTCAAAAACATAGAAGTGTTTGTTTTGTTAACGAAGACGGAAAATATATTGGTCCACAGCCTTTTGTTCTGTGACTAAGACACTGATAAGTCTGAAGCATAGTCTGTATATAAACATGGACACCACGTCTCCTCTTCCTCTCATTGGTCAAACTGACTCTATGTTCCCGACTGGCACCATGTGGTCAACATGATGTCACATCCTGTTTCTATAGCGTCAAATAACTAAAACAAAACTTATCCAAAACATTAACACATGAACATTCATCAACATGTTTTATTAACTACCTAAAAAGACAGAAACCATCCTTGAAAAGCGATTATTTTATGTGTATTTTAGTGTTTTAGTTTGGCTCAAGTCCCGCCCACTAACATATGGGGGTGGAGCTTATGTCCTATACTACAGCCAGACACCAGGGGGAGCTCTAGTTGCTTTGGTTTAACTTTAGAGGAGCCATTTATTCCGTCTATGGTTAGAAAGTTATGTGACGCCATCAGATGTTATTTGAATAATGAACATTCAGTATCTGATTGGACAAGAGACATTTGTCTGTTGACAGTAACAGATCAAAACTTAATATTTAACCGTTCTATTGAATAACTGATAAAGCTGTTACTGTTTGAATACTTGGAACAGTTTGTATGATGCTTTATATGTTTGTGGTTGTTCTTAGGCTCTTTGTGTGTGTGTGTGGGGGGGGGGGGGGGGGGGGGGGGTTCATCTATTTGCATTAACTTTATGTCTCTTTTAGTTGTTTGTGACACCTTGTGGTGCTGTTGCGTCTCTTGCTCGTCATTAAGCTTCGTGTTTTAGTGATTTTGTTCGTCCTCACAGTCATTTCTGTTTCTGCTGCTCTTTATTCATCTATTTTTGTTCACATGGTTTTCTGTTCTTTGTCTCTGTCTGATCATTTTGAGTTTCTCTCTCTAGATATTTACACACCTCTCTTTGCCGTTCTTTGACTGATTTTTCAAAAAGACATATAAACCTTCTCTTCAAGCTGACCTCCCTGACCCCTTCACCTCTGGACAGTTCAAATATATTTCTACTTAGAAGAAATTATAAACTATACAACGTTTTGTCACTTAGTGAATAATGACTCCTGCTCATTGAGCAGATGCATCAGTGTGAAGAGAAACCGTCAGATTGTTGATCTGTTTTAATGTGCCGTGGTGTAATACTGGAATGATGCAGCTCCACCGTAAAACTGAAACTTAAAGTCAAAGCAGCTCTAATGTCATTACATTCAAGCTTAAACCAAACTTTCCCGTTTGATAATTCATGAGATTTTTCCTTCAAATGTCAACCTCACAGAAGAAAAGATCAGCAGACCTCTGAGGACGGGGAATGTTTGCACACAACTGACGTCGTGGCACTTTTTTTTTTTTTCTTTTTGTCGTCATCGTTGGAGCCACGAAGCTAGTGTGACTAAAAATAAAGACGACCTACGGTAGAGGGCACATTTTAGCTTTTGAAATGATTCCTTCTCTCTGACAAGAGCACTGTTAGATGGAAGAAGCTTCAGATGATGTGCAGGGATAAAGAAATGAGTGAAATAAACACAGAGACATGCAGGGACGACAGCTTCAGCTTCACTTTTACATATTTACATACAGTTACAGCTCCATTTACAGATGACACATCATCAGTTACCAGAAATGTTTAGCTGCTGTTATCGGTGCTCAAGGAGGTCACGTTCTTGTGCAACTCATAGATATCTACAAATAATTAACTATAAATGCACAAGTGCACTGTTTCTGTTTCATTTGTTTGACTGGGTCCTCTGATGTTTTGAATTATTTATTCAGAAATTGGTGTGAAATCTTAATTTTAAAATAAAAAAAACATACTATAAATAATTTAAGTTTAGTTTCAAAGCCGTATTTGAAAGACCCATTTATGAGCTGTCTATAAATAAAGCCCTAAAGCTGGTCAGGCCTCGTATTACAGAGCTTTTAACCATGTTGTTGTTATTTTTAATGGAAGAAAGACACAATAACATTAAACCTTTATGAGGTTCTGTTTTAGATGAGCCATTTAGTTTCTATGTTTGTGTAGAAACTGTGAAATCCTTCTTTAAAATGATTTCACAGAATCATTGTCTTTTATTGCTGATGATGAATTTCAAAATAAAAGTGCAAGTCATGCTCCAACAACCAAGAACCCCATTGATAACAATAATAATAATAATAATAATAATAATAATAGTAAATGTCACTGTCTGATTGGAGGATGGATCTTAACAATGGCATAATATAATGTAGTACAATTACTTTTTTATTTTTTTAAATAATATTCCAAAAACAAAACCATTATTTATTTATCAAAAGCAAAACTTACTGTCCTTATATTGCAGAATTGTAATACAGGAACTTAAAGAATGAGTTGAAAATGAAGATGATAAAATAAATAAATAATAATATAGTGACATTTTATATTTTCATTTATTTATTTAAATAAAAATAAAAGTGAAGGGTAATCTTTCTGTTTCATATGTCTGCCTTGGGTCAGATCAATTGAAAAACATGTCAAGTATTAATAAATATAAGGTCATAAATGATAAATAAAAGTATTAATAGATTGTTAAACATTAATATATTTTGTATTTATCTTAGTTTTATTTATTTCATCAAATAACTGCCAACCGTTTCCTGTTTTGCCCGAGGCTCCGTCTACATCCGCGTCATTTTCTCTTAGTCACTCTTCCCCTTAAATCTTTGCCGTGTCATCTCTATAAAAGTCTATAATTTTGAGTAAGTGTATTCTATCAAGAATATTTATGTTTAATTGATACAAGAACATGTTTATGTTGTTATTTGTAGTTTACAGTAACTTCTAGTTCCGCTGGGTGGAGCAGCGGAAGGATACATAACGGTTGTCTATAAATACCGCTCCGCTGTGAATTGTTCGTCAGAAACAGCAGAAAGAAACAGGAAGTTACACGAGCAGCAACCGGTGGAACAATTTGTTTGTAAGTAATGTATTTATTATTATTTTTCAACGATAATATTTAAATATATTAGAATATCTATGTTTTTTCGTTGTATGTAGTTAATTTAACCTCAATGGAGCCGTTAAACGAATGAATGACTACCTGCGTCAGCTGTTTAGCTAGCTAACGAGACTAACCAGGGCCTGAGCCAAGGCCAAAGAACTGGGCGTTTAATTCGCTTTATTAAACAAGAAAATATACTAAACTCAATTTTAAACGATGGTTAAATGCAGTGAGGTCAACTTTGAGACCAAATAAACGACACAAAGACGAGTAAACTCCGGCCGCTTCTAGGGACTTCCGGCTACAGTAGCCGGTGTTAGCCGGTTAGCTTCAACCGCCAAACAAACACCGGGGTCGTAAAACAAAGGCGTCTTTTCGTTATTGTTTTCACGTTTACGCGTGTTTTCTAGCGAACTCTTCTAAAACGAGGCTGCTGTAAAGACTGAAACCGTCGAAAAGAAAGATGTGGGTGTGGTTTGATCAAAAAAAGAAGCTAACTGTTAGCTTGGCTTTGTAACTACATGATGATTTTACATTAAATTATCATTTTAGACTCAAAATTACTACTGACTGTGTTCTACAGAGATGTCACGAGTAGTTAGATTTAAGTTCAGACATG
Organism: Planiliza haematocheilus; assembly: GCA_005024645.1. NCBI lineage: Eukaryota > Metazoa > Chordata > Actinopteri > Mugiliformes > Mugilidae > Planiliza > Planiliza haematocheilus. The sequence goes on from SRSE01000524.1 coordinate 105,855, forward strand.
TTTATTTTGATGTAAATAAGCTTTTAGCCTAATTTGGAGCTAAGCCAGTCGGGTTAGGTGCATATCTGATTATCTGAGGCCACAGTAATTAAAGATTAACTTTGTGTAAATGGAGATGGAGTCATGTGTTTAGATAACAGTGCCACGGATTGTTAACGGAGTTGTGGAAGCAAAGTGGACTACCTGGTGCTTTGTTGTGAATTGTTTCTATATTTTCCGTCCGCAGTGTCAAGATGCAGATTTTTGTGAAGACCCTGACTGGTAAGACCATCACTTTAGAGGTCGAACCAAGCGACACCATCGAGAATGTCAAGGCAAAGATCCAGGATAAGGAAGGCATCCCTCCTGACCAGCAGAGGCTGATCTTTGCTGGCAAGCAGCTGGAAGATGGCCGCACCCTGTCCGACTACAACATCCAGAAAGAGTCCACCCTCCACCTGGTGCTGCGTCTGAGGGGAGGCATGCAGATCTTTGTGAAGACCCTCACTGGCAAAACCATCACCCTGGAGGTGGAACCAAGCGACACCATCGAGAACGTGAAAGCAAAGATCCAGGACAAAGAGGGCATCCCTCCCGACCAGCAGCGTCTCATCTTCGCCGGGAAGCAGCTGGAAGATGGCCGCACCCTGTCCGACTACAACATCCAGAAGGAGTCCACCCTCCACCTGGTGCTGCGTCTGAGGGGAGGCATGCAGATCTTTGTGAAGACCCTCACCGGTAAGACCATCACCCTGGAGGTCGAGCCCAGCGACACCATCGAGAACGTGAAAGCTAAGATCCAGGATAAGGAAGGCATCCCCCCCGACCAGCAGCGTCTCATCTTCGCTGGAAAGCAGCTGGAAGATGGACGCACCCTGTCCGACTACAACATCCAGAAGGAGTCCACCCTCCACCTGGTGCTGCGTCTGAGGGGAGGAAACTAAACCCCACGCTGCTGCTGATGTTCACAGCTGTCACTCATTCCTTTTCTTTTTAAAACAATAAAGTTTGAGCATTTCCTGATTTTTGCTTTGTTTTTAAATCAGCTGTTTTTCTTGCTTTTGCAGACATTTGAGTTCACGACAGAAAATAGCCGTATAATGCCTGTAACGTTTTATGGTTGAAGTTGAGACGTGTTGCATTCTGTTTTCATGATGTTGAAAACCTGCAGTTAAAGCAAATAAAAAGACTTCTCACTGTCACACGCTGCTTTTTATTTCATGCCTCAGGACTCAGCTGACGGTTTTAGCTCGTCTTCATAGCGTTTGAAGATTTAACTGCTGTCAAATGATGAATACTTGGAGTACATGGTTGATTATATGAGCTCTAGAGGCTAAAGAATTTATAACTAAATAGAAATATGAATATTAAAGTCTACAAACATGCATATTGAAGGTACATGTACAAAAGACTGATTCCAGGTCTAATGTATGTTCTAATATTTCTAGAACTTTAACTCTTATTGATCTTAAAATATTTAAATGTTTTAACTAAACCAGATCATTTTCATATTTAGAAGCACTGACCTGTGATTTCATGTGTCTAACAAAACAGTTAAATAACTTTAAATTACTCAATTCAGATCTTATTAGAATCCTCTTCAAAATAAAAGCACAAATGTGGCACATGCATTTTTATATCATGACCAACAAACACTTTTTTCTTTAATGCAGTTTTATTCCGTTTTATTTCTTCAGGGCTTTTTCATCCATAAAGAAGACGATGCACACAGAGTAAAGCAGATCTCAGCAGCAGTGAGGTCTGCCAGGTTCAGGGAGGCTTCATTTATCATGAGCATGTGTTTGGTTGTTTCTTTCTACTGGTTTCTCTACAGGAAGCGTCTGCAGACAGAGGCGTCAGCATGCAACACCGCGGCTACAGAATGGTTTCAGCGCAGGCGTCGCTAAAGTGAGCACGCGGCCTCCCGTGGGAGTCTCTGTGGGGGTCACGAGCAGGAGGAGGGGGCAGATAGAAGCCAGACTCCTCGCAGTCTGACTCCACCCGGATGCTGACCTGAGGGACGGGCGGGCGCGGCGGCCGGTGGGGCGGAGCGTCGTCGGGGCTGAGGCTCGTCTGGGAGTGAGCAGGTGAGGGGGGGCAGGTGATCTTCAGGTGCAGAGTGATGCTGAGGAACAGTGGTGGTGGGACACTTTTACTCTCCGTGTCTCACACAGATTCCAGTTCATTAGGAGCTCAGACAGTCCTGCAACCAGGCCTCCTCTGGCAGACGACTGGCTGTTATTACAGATGTTTGTCTTTATTTAACAAGACTCACTGAGATAAAATCTGATCAAGACGACGACTTTAACTGCGTCGTCTCTAAATGTCTCATTCTGTCCAACGTTAGAGGCCAAAACAAAGACATGCAGAGAAGGTTTCCCTGTTTTTTGGTTATAAATAAAACTGCAAATTCATTTTCTGTGAATCTAATCATCAACAGATCTGTGGTAAAGTCAACCAGCTCCACTTTAATCTATATTAGGGTGTCAAACATATGGCCCGGGGCCCAAAACTGGCCATCCATCCTTCCTTCTTGTTTCCTTCCTTCCTTCCTTCCTTCCTTTTTTCAGTTTCCTTCCTTACCTCCTTCCTTCCTTCCTTCTTTGCGTCCTTCTTTCCTTCCTGTAGATTTATTCTCTGTGCATCTAATCATCAACCAGCTCCACTTTCCTCTAAATCAGGGCTGTCAGAGGGTATGATGAGCAGACCCAGAACTAAAGAGCAGAGATCACCTCAGCTCTAAACCATGTGAATTAAATAAACACTGCAGCACATTTAAAACCATCCTTTAACCCAGGTTTAATTCAAATCTACCCGACCATGAAACGGTTTGATGCAGGGAGGATTTGTTGCAGGACTTAATCAGGCGTACCTAATAAACTGACCATTAACACAAACACAAAGCTCAAAGTTGCATAAATTAGGAATCGTTGCAGCACACAGTTTCAAAGGTGGAAACGGTTCAGGCTCAGTGAAGGTGAAACACTGGAGGACATTTTAAAACGTCAGCCTCACTGTGGTCGGACTGTAGAGGGCGCTGCTCCATGAGGGAGTCTGAAGATGTTAGCTGGTTTCAGGGAGACGAAGACGGGAAGACATGCATGCAGAGTGGACGTTTATTAATTAAGATGCAGAGAAAGGATGACGATGTATTTATGATAGCAGCGGCA